>LOEQ01001089.1:303231-323914 GCA_001685075.1 Bramus lutescens | reverse complement strand
GGCATACACGCAGACAGAATATTGTATACATAATAAATAAATAAATATTTTTTTTAAAAAAAGCATCATCTGCTTCTTTAAGTGAGTTTTGTTACAAATCAATCTTCTAGAACTTCATGGAACTGAACAAACTAGAAAAAGAAAACTGGAAAGCAACCCCTCAGCCATACTTTGCTTCTTTTGCAGTTTCAATTATTTGGAGTCATTTACCTTGCCCAAGAATGAACCGACTTTGTGCAAGTGAGAAGCTGCAGTGGCATGACATTTGCTGTATTCTTTTATCTCTATGGCAGGAGCTCTGCTAATTGCTTAATTTCAAGAGCTAAATATAAACAACCAACCACACTGAGCGATACCAGCAGGGCTCTGCCAAGAGGTAAAAGGAAACAGTTAATATGTGTAGCTTTCACATCCACACATACAGGCTGGAAATTTCCATTCGATCCTTAATAAAGAAAACACAAGTCATCAATATTTTAGTCACAATGATGAACGCATTTGGAAATGCGGTCCCACATCCAGAGTGCTATACCAGCTCTCTTCTCAGAAGGACTTTGTGTTTGCTCCTGATTGTATGTACAAGCATCGCCCATCTGAAGTTCCAAATAACATTTCAGTTCTTAAAGAACCATTTAACATGTAACTTTGTGAGTGCTTTATTTTTTTAATCACACAAAAGCATTATATTAGATCATAAGCAAATTCATTGGTAACATGAGTTTTCTGATTAACAACGTGTTACTACTTAATTAGGTAACTAAAAAAATAATTTTGATACTCACATAGACTTGAAGAATAATGGTAAAAACAAAGGACAGGGACCATCTACATTGTTGTTCCTCTGGGAAGCCACATGACAGACAAGTGGCAGTTACAGGTAGCAATGAAGGTCCTTGTTTAAGCCTTATCATTAATCTCTACCTCAGCAGGGGGCTGCAGAAAAAAAAGTTAAAGAAGTACTCTGCCCAAGAGTTCATATAACTCCGATGAGACACAGCACAGAGAGCCAGTGACACAGGAGAATCAGTGAGAACTCTTCTGCACAGGCCATTTCCCTCCAAAGCATCTCAACCTTCCTAGGTCTTCTGAACTGTCCAACCCCCTAGCTGCTCACGAAACCAAGAAAGGACAATTCTTCTTCTGATCAAGGGGACCAAGGTTAGGGTGTCCGCTTTCTGTGGTTCAAGAAATGCATGTATGGTTTGGTTATTGACAGAAACTGAAAGAGCCTGATATTTGGTCTTTTAATACCTCTCTCGTAATGTTCAGCGAGCCGAGCGATGCTCAAGCCAAGCTTCAGTGCCCAGAAACGCTTCGGTATTTAGCTATCCAAAGAGAGCAATGCACCCCACCTGAAACGTGGGTGGAAGAATGCTTAAGAGTAAAACCTGTAAGGCTTATTTTTAAATGTACCACTGCATTCAGCATATTTTTAAAGAACACATTCCCTCAACCTTAAATGAACCTCACACCACCATACAGATATGACGGACCACATGTGAACTTAAAAGTCATTTCAAAAACAGAGACAAGATGTCTACAGGCTTACATAGTTACCCGCTGCACAAGTACCCACAAGCCTCTGTGTGGTCCACACTCATGAACATATATAGAAGTGGGGTAAGAAGAAACTGATGCTGTTTAAATATCACTCATCTTCCCTAATTTTTCGAGCCATCCTTTTACCCTGCCAGTAAACCCCCAGACACCAAATGGTGGGGGATAACTCATAGACAGGAGGGGGCGGCAAGAAGACAATATTGGACACAGGAACAAATCAACACTATGGTTCTTACCATGACATATGTGCGTAATTTTGAATTAATAATATACAGCTGGATGCTTCAACTGTTTTAATTGATAGGACACATGACAAAATGTTTGGAGACAAAATTATTTTAGTTAAACTAGTTTGCATACATATGCTAGCAGCATAAAACTTATGAAACCAAATCAAAAAAAAGTTAAATGCTTAAGCCATGAAGTACTTAATTTTTAATACTAATTATTTTTCCAATTTTTTATAATGACTCATACACCAATCTATTTTATAAGAATCTACTTTTTACCATGTCAGTGATTAAGTATACCATTAAAAGCAGCACTAAAGAGGTAGAAGGCTTGCAAAATTCCTTTCTGACTCAACATAATTTCAATCAGCTTTCACTCCAAAGATTTAATGAAATAAAACAGGCCAAAATAATCACAAAATGAAAACAAAGTCAATATCATTCTTAAAAGTCACTTACATCCAGCTTTTGCTTCCTCTGTGTTCTAAGAGACAAAAAATTAAATTTGGAGTCATTAATGTTTTAAAGAAGCTATGATCTAAGCCAAAACAGGAAAAATTAGCATCCAGTATGGGGCGGCTTTAGGTCATCAGGGGCAATTTGAATGCTGCTAATTATATCTCAAGTCAGCAGTCCTTGGGTTTCAGTTTCTTCCACACATTTTATAGGGATTGTATAACCAGCAAGAAATGTTTTTCAAGGTAAAAAATGTAAGTGCATGTATAACTGGGTTGGGGAGAGGTAACTCAGTCCTATAGCTTTCCCACGTTCCTCTCATTCCTATCTCTTCCCCTCTTTGACATAGACAGAGAAAAAATAAAATGCACAAAATGAGAACATTTTGCACAAATTCCTACTTGTTTTGCACTTACATTATCTTCTGACACTCAAGCAAAGTATGAAAACAAGCGAAAAAAAAATGAAGTGCCTCTGAGGAGAAGTTTTCTAGATGGCAGATATTCCATATAATAGGCAAAAGAAAGATGTGAAAAAGAAAGAGAAAAGGTACAAATACTCAGGTGCCGGATTTCAAAAGGCCAAGACGAACTCAAAATAGTCTTCTTTCCTTGGGCGATGCAATACTAGTCTCCTTTTTTAATTTTTAAGTCTTTACATGAACTTCAAATAGATTCTCCCTGTATTTTTAGGGCAGAACTCTGAAGGGTTTAATGGGTCCTTTCTTTAAAAAAAAAAAAAAACCTTAAATTTAGAGAATGTAGGAGATATAGGGGAAAATAGCCATGATTAAAAAAACCTCTGCTATTTAAAAGAGAACTCAGGGTCGTAAAGTATATAAACAGCACAGCTAGTCAAACTCCTAACACGACAGCACCATGGATGACTAAGACACAACTAAGTATATCCAGTAGACATAACACTAGGTCATTCATTGATAAGGGCAATTGACATTTAATCCTGTAACTAAAACTTATATTTATAATGATATGAATTAGGGTCTCTTTGCCAAGTATAATAAGACGAATAAAATATACCTGTTTATTTATTCATAGCAATCACCACCATGCCACTTCCCTGTCTGGAGTCCGCCAAATCTCATATATCACTGCCTTACATTGACACCTACTGGAAAGTACTGGAATTGTGTGTCTCCCACTGCAGTATCTGAGCAGTAGCTAAGCTCACATATGTGAAGAGAATATATGAAAGATAAATTTCAATTGCAAATAAGACAACTTCAGATTTCCAGAAAGCGACACTCTTCCTGAATATTTAAATTCTAAGGCATCTTTGAGAAATTATAAATCTCAATAAATCTTCCCAAAGAAGACCTCTGTTGTGAGCAAACTTCTCAGGATTTCAGTAACTTGACAAGAGCTTATGCAGGATCTTGTCATGAAACTAAGTCAGGAGCTTTCTTCAGCATCTGAAGTTTCCTTTGTGCATAGAACTAAGCTCATCCTGTGGCCAGGACTCAAAAACCCCTCTATTTGCTGAAAGTAGTTATGGAAATAGATGAGAAAAATGACCCAGCTTGTTTGTTTATTTTTTAATGCTATATGAATTTATACTGTCAGCTTTTAAAAAAGTAACATGTGTTAATTATTCAAATATTTTTATTGATGGTTAAAAATAAAAAAAACACATTAGAGAATGAGTTTTTCTTCTCTATTATCAAGACTGGTTTTTGGTAGAAAATGTAAATGTGTTAATAAAACACAATGATTCTTTGAAATAGATGAAATCACAGCATATCCAACAGTTAGTTGTATACTTTTACAACTGAATTAATAAGTTGGATCAAGTTTTAAATAATACAAATGAAAATAGCACTAAGTATTTCTTCAAAGCATGTTCTCATTACCTCAATCTATTCCTAAAATTATATTTAAAAAAGTACGTTTCTGAACAGAGATACATTAAACTAAACTATAAGACAAAACAATGTTATAAAATCAAATAAACAGAATACAGCTTCCCAGCCCCCATCTATAGCCATACAGACAGAGTCTAAGTACTCAGACACATCAAATATTCTATCATCAGAAAAATAGCATCATAAGGGCAGGTTTTCCAAGTACAGATCAGTGGTGTTTTAAAGAACAGTGAGATACCTCCTTCAGATGTGTACTATGAATTTTATATGGAGAAAACATGTTATTGTATTGATGTAAAAATTAATTTCTGGTATAATCTTCAATTATATCACCTCATTTTTATAAAAGTAATGAGGCAGTATGAACACTGAGTAACATAAAACCATGGGCAACAACAAATATTAACCCAAGACAACACAGGAGGCTTGGGTTTAGAAAGAGTGATACTGTATTATTCCAAACATATCACCGTCAAATGAGTTACACCCTAAAACCCCACTTAACCCACCTGTCCACAGAGAATCGAGTTCTTCAACTTTAACAACAGCATGAGAAGACTCCAAGTATAAAAGAAATGTTTATTATGGGGCTGACCCTGTCTTTAAAATGGGCATTACTTTTCTTAATTGGGCAAAAAAATCAACTATAAAAAGATGAACACCTTAAGCAATCTATTGAAAGATCATTTCAAGCTCTCTGCTTGATTTTGATGGGGTTTAACATCGGATTAATATACCAATAAATATTAAGATATTGCAACGTACCCCAGAGATAACAGGTCTTAATGAAAATAGTTTGTCATGTTTTCTCCAAACAGCCCATCTCAGAATACAAGGTTGGGAATGGTAAACTAAAATATGCACTAAGACAGCACTTGTTTTAGAGGCTCAAACAATTTCTAACAAATCAATTCCTCTTAACAGCTTTTGCGATCAGTAACCAGAAAAGGGAGTTTTTCCTTTCCTTCCTAAGACCCTGAAAGAAGAGCATTTCCTAGCCAGGCAACAGTGGATTCGTTAGACACCCGACTGACTCCCTATTTCCAATCAGTTACCTTACACAGCTTCTGGTACCGCGGTGAGGAAACAGCCATCCTTTGTAAACGATGTAACAAAACCACAACTTTCTGCAGAGACGTTCTCACCACGGCCATCATTTTAAGTTTACCACACTTCTGAAGACTCCTCAGAATTTGCATTATAAATGAAGAGCAGCGAGCATTTCCTCCCGGTCACTGGACAATGATTTGCCAATTCTCTGAGCATGCTCGTTTCCAGAAATGCATTTGAAAGATACAAGGAGGGGAGGTTAAGGCTCTGGAGAAAAGGAGGCTGGGATTCCGTCAACTTCTTGATTTGACAAAAACACTGAACGCCACCCAGACAGTCCCCAGCAGATGCTCTCAGCCAGGACCTGCTCAGCCTGGCGTGGCCAGAAATGAAGCAAGTTGCAGAGCAGCCAAGCGCTGCCGGCTGCAAAAAAGGAGAGCGCTCCGTAGCCAAGAGGATATTAAGCGAAACACTAAAGCTGAAGATACAAAGCCGACTTCCCCTGGGGGCAGAGACTGAACGCTGCCACTGCCACAGTGCATGCCTGATAGTTGGTTTACATGAGGAGACTGAGTGGCAGCGAGCCTGGTGCTGGACCGAGGGATGCTAGCTAGCACTCCCTGCGGAACGCAGCTCAGGCTGTGCCTGTGGGATGAGTAGAAATACCAAGGAGCACAGAGGGACCTGTCTTCAAGGACCGAAGCCTCACATCCTCTGTGCCTAATAAATTACCTTGAGCCAGTCTGGCCACAGAGTCATCTAAAACAAAAACTGAATATATTTATGGAGCCGTAAAGGTTTATCTAAGTCCCAAAGGTAGAGCCGAAAGGTGGGCTTCCAGGACCCTGCATAGGAGCAAACCGTGCCAGAAATCAAATAGGACCCTTTTAAGTAAACAGTGAAGTTAATAAAAAGAAGCCTACAACTGGCTACAGAGCACGGGCAACTCCTCCATCTCCCTCTAATTCATCATATCACTGAGTTTGTCATGTAGCTGTTTTAATTTCATGAAGAGAAAATCCAAGATGACATATTTAATGTCATATCATTATGATCATATATGATCAGTGCAGATTTGGGGTGTGTGGGGGTTTACTGATGCACGTGTGCATGTGTGTATACATGTCTGAGAAACATTTCACATGATACCTGTCTGGTTACAGTGTCTTGGAGGACCAGAGTATCCGAGGATGATTAAGTGACCGGGTAAAAGGACACAGCCAGGAAGGAACCCCCATATGTTTCTCATTATCAAGGTCCTGCCTACCCTTATCTCCCAGGGAAAACTGCGCATTCCACTCTCCCTGATGCTATGATCCTGTAAGAGAAGAGTGACATTTTCAGAAACATCTCTTCTTCTTTTCCTTCCCCTGTGTCCTCATCCTCCATGCTAGTGTGATTTAAAATCTTAGACTGGGTCTAACAGAGCTGGTTCATTGGGAAGTCTTCTGTGGGCTTCACTCAGCCTGTGAATAATTTCCATCAGCTCCTTGTCAACGATCTATACTGCCTCCTTCTGGCGAGGCTGCCAAAGCCAAAAACACTCCATTATCATAATTTAAAATAAACTCTTAGGCAAATAGGAAGAAACAGATTAGTGATGAGTCAGGGTCAAGAGGCTGAAGGGTTAAAAATGGGGCCCCATCCTAATGGGGAAAGTGGATTTCTGAGGCGGAATATGCTCTACTTGACAGGAGCTATGGCTACGCATCTCCGAGTATATAAAACATTGATTTACAGAATGGAAATAAACAGTGCAGTATGTGACTAACAGGCTATAAAAATATGAACTTACAAGTTGAGCATCTTTCACCAGAAATGGTTGGGATCAGGCATGTCTGGGACTTCAGGGGCTAGTACATTATGGAAAAAAAGTGTTTACATAAACACAATGAGATATTCCCGAAGTAGGATCCAAGCCTACACACAACAGTCAGTGGCTTCTCACACACACCTTATGCACCAACCCCGAGGATAATTTATGTTCTATTAATGATTCAGTGCATGGAACAAAATGTCATAATGTGGAATTCTCCCCTGGGACATAGGGTCAGCATTCAACAACTTATGGATTTTAGAGTGTCTTGGTTTCAGATTGTTTTATTAGGAATGCTTCACTTGTATAATTCCTGTCCTAGAGCCAGCAGGTGAAATGGGTGTTTACCCCACAAGCACATTGGTGGGTACAGGAAAAGAGCTGGAGGATCTGGGAAGCCTTCTTCTATGAGACAGAAGAGGAAAACCAGGCAAGCACAGGACAGGACAACATGAAGATGCTAAACCACAAAGTCTCCCATTCTCATACCCACTCTAGAAGGCCACAAGGACCCAGATGTTTATCCAGAAAAGAATCAATGTTTTTCAAGGAAGTGATAGCACTAAAATTCAGAGCTAAAATTAAAAATTCTATTAAAATAATGTTTGTCCTAGTCTGGAGCTATGAAAATTAAGATGAATGTGCCAACTAATAAGTTGGTTTTAAAATCAACAACAGCTTCTCTTTAAAACAAACAAACAAGTAAGTAAATAAATAAACAGCCAGATCTGGCACCTTCTCCTGGATGCTTCTCAACATTTCATTGCAGTTTAATCAAAAGAGGACTTGCCATCCCTTCACACTCCAAACAAGTCTGTACTCTTGCTCTGACACCTTCTTCTCCTATGATCCCAACCTCACCCTGGACCACCAAATGCAGTCTTGGCTTCACTCCCTTCCAAACATGGCCTTAGACTCATGACCATGCATGCTGTATTTCTAGTTACTATCACTTCTGGTGTTGTTTTTGTCATAGTACAAATTCATTCCTAACACTGCTATCAGCAAGATTCCTATAGCTCAGAGACTTTAGCACCTCACTATCTTGTTTAATCCCCTGTATGATATTGCCCATCAGCAGCAGATTAAACATAAAATATATAGCTAGGTGCACAAGGCCCTACATGTACTGTTCACCTCTAGAGGTGATTCTCTTTTTTTCAAGTCCCTAATATCAAGTTTTCTCATGCTGAATAACCTCTGCCAAGAAGAAAATCCAAAACATAAATATAAGAATCCAAATGATAGCCTGTCCTTAACAGAAATTGCATGCTGCAAATCATAAGCCCAGAAAGTCTTCATCTGCTATTATGCTCCCAAGCCCTTATTTATTAAAAATATATCCAGGATGATCTTTAAACTGATCATGGTATATATTGTATCTTCAGGGAATACAGCCGTGGCTTTACATTTGGTTAGCACAAGACATGAATCAAATATCAACAGTGAATATGACGTCATCTCAGGACAAATAAATGATAGACAGACAGACAGACAGATGACAAGATAGATCCATCTATCCCCTGATCATGCAACACAAATACACTGAAGTAATCACCGCATCTTACACAGAAATCTCAGGTAGCTCACCACTATCAGTAGCTCAACACCAGTGAATTTACTTCATGATTTCAGGTCTTCTCTGGTTTCTTCACACACCTTTCCATTTCTGAACAAATCACTCACCCAAATAATAATAATATACAAGACCACAGGAAAAATAAAATTCCTTTGTTTCAGAAATGCTTAGTCAAAGGTACTAAGTCTCTAGCAACCATGCACCTGTAAGGTATCAAAAACGAAGCCATGCAAGTATTTCGGGGAGCTGTAAACTAAGAGCATCCAGGAGAGGAGCAAAAATTTGAAACCAATAAACGTGAGAAATCCTGAAAACAGACAAATGCACATTTATCTCCAGATAAAGAGATATCCAGCTCTGCTGTTAGCAAAGACCCTCCTTCACTCAAACCCAAACAGGCATTTTATCAACATTCAATAATTTCTGAGAGGCGATTACTGCACACATTATCTTTTCATATTTTAGCTGGCAGCCTCTTGGCTTGTCACCATTTTCCATAAGACAAGTAATCCCCAGCTTAGTTATTTTTATTTAAAAGACTCCTACCATTTCTATTTAAATTTATTTCTCCCATAGCTTGAATATTCATTAAATATTGAGAGGAGCTGGAGTGATGATAAGAATATATCCTAAGAGAAAATGTGTGAGAAAACATCATTCGACTCCACAAAGGGTCTGTGTTCTGCTGGTGGTAGTCATTAGCAAGATTCATTTGGAACCTCCTTTCCTCCCCGTAAGTTGTTGCTTATTGGAACGCACCATCTAAATAGCACTGAAATTAACGCCACCACATAAATATCTGTGAACATGTGTAGCTCAGACTTACAGCTGCTTAAATCGTCAAAGCCATATAGTCTGGCATTTACCCACACTGAGTGCCTACGACTGCCTCCTAAAACCCAGATGATCTCAAAGTATTTTAGTAACTTTCATTAACGGTCACATTCTGAGAATGCAGAGGGTAAGACAAAGGGGCACATTTAAGGCTGATGCTTTCACAGTCACACTCATCACCAAGTCACAAACGTAGTGAGCAATGAATAAGCAATAAGCAAACAGATGATTCTCCTTGATATTTGCTTTTCCTTTCTTTTGTAAACTTTATTGGTGCGGGGATGGGGGGGTGCCTTTGTGTGCATGCGTCTGTGTACCTGGCCGTCCATGAATGTGTGGGTGACAGGCTGACCTCAGATGTCTTCCTCATACATTCTGTTCTTCATGTTCTGGAACATGATCTCTTACTTAAGCTGGCGTTCAGTTTGTGGTAGACTTGCCAGCCCCTGAGGCCCCAGGACCACTTGTCTCCACCCTCTTACCCACAGCTTGGACTAGAGACACAGCACAAGACCATCTGGCTACATCCACTGGGACTTTCACATGATTACAAGGGATCTGAACTTGGGTCCTTATGCCTTTGTAGCAAATGCTTTGACCACTAAGCCCCTCTTCCCAGGCTCCAACACTTCTTAATCTCACGATGAGACAATAACAGTCTTTACCCTTACGGATGAGTTATATATAAGTCCATTCTAAACAGGCTTGCTTTAAAGGAGGTTTTTTTTTTTAAAAAAAATTTCATTTTGTGTGAGTATGTGTTTCATTTGTGCGGGTGGGGGCATTGTAGTCCCAGCACTCGTGTTTTAACACTTTAAATGACAATTATTTCTAACTTAGAAAATACTTTATTCCTTTCTCATATATTACACCCCATCTGCAGTTTCCCCTCCGTGCACCCCTCCTTTGCACCCCCATCCCTCTCATCCTCAGATCCACTCCTCTACCATTTCCCTTTAGAGAAGAGCAGGCCTCCCAGGGATATCGACCAAGCATGGCATGACAAGTTACAATAAGATTAGGCACATAACCGCACAGCAAGGCTGGATGAGGCATCCCAGTAGGAAGAAAAGGGTCCCAAGAGCAGGCACAAGAGCCAGCAACAACCCCACACTCTGCTAGGAGTCCCGCAAGAGCCCCAACTTTAAGAATAATGGTTCTAAGAAAGCCTCCAGTCCCATGTATTTAACATTTTACAACAGGATCTTTTAGATGTTTCAAGAGAAAAACATCCCCCAAGAATAGATTCAAAAATAGTTAACAGTGCTGAACTCAACTATAGAAGTCAGAGTCAAGCAGATTTACTCGGGATCTGCTCCTGCAACACTGTGTAAACGAGAACATCATCTCCATCACCAAAGAACTGTGCGACCAACTAGGGCAGGAAAAACCATGCACCAAATGGCAATGGGAGGCGTGTTCATCAGACTATCAGGAAACGGTAGTTAACATGAGGAATCCATGTGTTTACAAACAATTCCCAGCATAGAGAAGGAATGCGGGTCACAGCTGTGGAACACAGGAGACACCCCAGTGGAAGGAACTTTTGAATTAAGTTGTACTTGAGAAGGTTTATCTATGACTTACAAGAAGAGGTCAATCCACAAAGCCGAAATAAAGGAAGGAGACTCAAGAGTGCAGAAGTGCCAGTACTTGGAGTTGGAAGAGAGATTTAGGCATACTTCATACAATTTCACGCAAATTTGTTTTAAAGAAAAGCTTTAAGATTATCAGTTTTCTTAGAATGAGATTTGAACCTCAGACTATATATCTAGTCATGGATATAAAGTAAATATTATGCCTTTGAGCCTAAGAGCTCTGGCTCTAAATGAGTGACAGAGATTAGAAGTTTCTACTGCAAGTACTTATATTAAGTGTATTACAAATAGAGTGAACATTCTATTTATAGTAAGTATAATAATATAATATCCTATAATAATTCCCCATTCATATGAAGGGGAAATACCCTTATAATTCTGTATTCAATAATACAGGGGCTTAAAATGACAGAAAACCAAGCAACCTTGAGTCTCTACCTCTAAATACACAATCAATACTTCCATAAAACAAGGTGGATCTTTACTCTGAAATTAACTATAAAAGTGTTCTGTAGATCATATCCAAGAAGTCAGTTATTCACAGGACAGCATGGATTCCGTAACTGAACGAGTGGACAGCCTCACCTTGGAACAGAAATCAATGTACATATACAGGTGGACACACGGGTTCAGTAGGAGACTGTCGCCCGTGACTTCCCACACACTTACCAGCATCTGCTGTCTGAGCTGCCTGGCCAGGACACTGTCCTGAAGAGCATTCTCCCGCTGAGAGGCATCTGCCAACACATTCACTGTGGTTTCTGCTTCCTGAAGCCACTTGATCAAGTTCTCCAAGTCTCTACGAGAAGTCTGCACTGTCCGCAGTTCGGTCTCCAAGGCACTCTGTCTGTCAGTGATGCTAAAAGAAACAATGTGGCAGATACAGTTCTGTGACTTACAAGGTAACATCACACATTACCTGTATGTAAGACAAAACTAACAGCTAGCCTCAGAGGAACTGTCACCATTTAAACCATCAAATGTAACTCTGTGATTTCTTCATCTGTGGGTATTCTTAAGGAAATCTTAAGTGATTTGCTAGATACCAATAGAGAGACCTAGAAATATTAACAAAGCACACCCATATCATCAAATAATTATGCCTGCATTTTATATATCATATCTGTGCATTAATATAGTCTCTTATAGATTTATACCTAATCTATGGGCTGCCATAAAAGAGATGTCAATTAAAAGGCAATATTAATACATATTCATATATCACTGACTGAATGGTTAGGAGCAAATTAAAAGAAATACTTAAGATTTAAATATTTAATAAATGTAAGGGCTATTGTGTGCAGCTTAATGATAAAGCACTTGCCTAATATTCACAAGGCCCTGGGCACAATCCCTAACACTACAAAGACAATAATAACTTTTGGCACTTACTAATAATCCAAGTAAATACAAGTTGATTTAATAATAATTGATTTAATATATTAATACAATAATAATATTTAGTAATATTAATTTAATATTTAATAATATTTAGAAGACACTGGACAAATAAACTTTTATGAATGTTTCATTAGTTCTATATCAAAACTAGAGCACTGGAAGTTACTCAAATTGGAAAAAAAAACATACTTGTACAGTCAACATTTAAAACATTATATACCTCAAAGCTTCTCAGACAAATTGGTTTTTTAAATAGGTGCTGGGCTGTAAAGATGGACCCATCCATGATTAGTAGTGCTTAATGTACAATCATGAGGATGGGAATTTGGGTCCCAGCAAGTAACAAGCCTACATGTGCCTATAATTCTAGCTCCAAGGGATACAATAGATACAATTCCTATTTGGCCTCTATGCAGGCAGGCAGACTGATGACAGACAGACACACACACACACACACACACACACACACAAAACCTAAAATAAATCTTAATTTTAAAAATTGGGCACCAACAATCTCAGTCCTTTTCATTTAGACCCAGGAAATCTGGAACTGTATGTTCATACAAAGCCTCACACACAAATGTTTAGAACATCATTATTCAGAATATGGAAACATCACAGTTCATCCTATGAAGGAAGAACTGATCATTGGAATATTATATGGCAATACATGAACAATTACTCAATCATAGAATCAAAAAGAAAAAAAGTCCCAATAAGCAAGCTAACATACCCATACCACAGAAACATTACATAAGAGAAGGAATCCACATACAGAAAGATGTGTACTGTGCGTTCCCACTTTGGGGAAATCGCCAAAGCAGATAGACTCAAAGAGAGTGAAAGCAAACGACTTATCCCCTAGGACCACAAACAACCCAAATAGGAACTTAAGAGTAAAGCATGGTCCATGCAAACAATAGACTTATGACTCAGACACCGAGACAAATGATGTTCAGTGACATGGGCAGGCTCTCAAATGCACACTGCTAAGTGAAAGAAGCCAGATACAAAAACTCCAGTGAATCCACTCACGTGACACTCCGGGATGACATAATCATACCATCATTCACTAGTCACATATGTCTAGGAAATAAGCCCAAACTGCCCAACTTGGAATGTGATGTCCTTTATAATTTATAAACAATTTCTTTTCCCAACTTTATCCTCTACTTTTCCCTCACAATTCTCTTTACGACTATGGAATATGTCTCAGTTCCTTCTAGAATATTATTGATGGTATGATCATCTAAAAATTTTATATCCATATTACAGTGTCCTTCCCATCATCTCCATTAACAAAATCACACCTATATTTTAAAGTTTAGGGCCTATGTCTTCTAGATTATTCCTTCTTATGTGTCCTCACTCTGAGTTTATAAAAGGTCAGTGATCCGCTTTATATCGAAAGTAATCACGGGTGTTCTAGAAAGGTTCTTAGATTCTGATCAAATCTCATACTACACTTTTATAATATATAGAGATTTCTTATCTGTCACTTACTTTATAACCTCCAGGCAGAAGTAGGTTTCTATAGTTCCACATTCCTTCGAGTCCTTAATGCAGAACTAAGGCATTTACAAGTTATCTATCTAGCCATAATCTGCCTTTGAGATTTGTTCCCAAGCACCGTTTTCCTGGAGACTGTGAGTTATAGACTCATAAAACTTTACATTTCATGAAGGAGGAAGATTCTAGAACCACAGAAACAGGATTCCTAGCACCAGAAAATACCAAGGGGATCTTTGATGATGAGAAAGGGGATCAGAGAGAAGAGAGTGTGTGGTCATTCTGACTGTTCTGAAAATGTTGTGTTAACTTAACAAAACTTAAAAAAAGGAAAATCAAACCATTCGATCCAAGAAAGAAATTACACATTGAGAGAAAAAGAATAGACATACTTAGTATGGTGTGCACAAACAGGATCAGAAAACAGGGCTGCCAGAGAAACGCCTTCAAGGTAAAGATACTAGAAGTGACAGATTGCTCAACATGGTAAACTTTGTAGAAAATTACACTGCTGCACTACTGAAAAGATGCAAGAAGAAATTAGCAAGAGGAACAAGAAAATTACACATTCGAAACCAACATAAATATTAAACTTCAGATAAAACAAAAGAAACAAAAGTTCTGTGAGACCCTGCCTCAAGGGAATAAGACAGAGAACAACACAGGAAGACTTCTGACGTTCTCCTCTGGCCTCCACATGAACATAGATGGCGCACACACACACACACACACACACACAAACACACACACAGGCATATACCACACACACGCATAAAAATAAACTTTTTAAATGTAACAAAGGACGTTGAAATTTAAACTGTTTATAGAAGTCTAAATGATTTTATGTAATTATAATGAATCACAATGGAGGATAAGCTTGGGGTAGAGAGCTTGCCTACTGCATGCATCGTCCTGAGTCCTGTAACCAAAAACCAATTATCACAGTTTGCATACATATGTCACTTTGTGTTCTGATTTTTGAAGTTAATATAATTTATATAAAATTTCTAGTAGAATGCAGCTCAGTTAAGTCTCTCCTAGTGTATTAAATTTCTACTGCTAAAATTAGATCCAATGCTAGTGTGGTATACAGGATATTATAAAAATCATTTATCCATTTTCAAGGAACTATAGGTGATTCCTCATAAAAAAATAAGGTGAAAATTAGAGGTTCAGAACTATATGCATACAATTAACCAGACAAGCTAAGAAATTACCTTTAATACTCCCTGTAGGCTACCCTTAGAAGAACCTAATTTTGCCTCCTCTGTCATTTACCAGGGACATGGCTTAGGGTAAATCATTTAAAATCTTTGATTTATTTGTTCATCCTTAAAATGAAGAGCTTGGGCTGCAGATGAGTGAGAGAGTCATTGCAGACACTCTGGTCCTGTTCAAACTGTGTCATCCATTGCTAAGATGGCAGAAGCTAATGCAGGAGTTCATCCATCACTGCCCCCTTGCTCACTACAGATTCCACAGCATTACGGAGTCTCTTTTTGTCCATGGATGTTTACTGGTGAAAACATGAGCAGAGTGCAGACAGCAAAGAGGCAGGGAGGCATCGGCATGGATCCATAGATCCCAGGGCTCTTATGACCCCTTCTAGCACTGAACTCCTATTCATCTGGGTGCCCAGGGAACATATGTGTGGGTGCACAGATGCATATGTGTGTGCAGAAGCTAAAAAACAAACTCTGATGTCATTCCTGAGACTCCATCTACCTTTTTTTTTTTTTTGACATAGTCTGACAGATGCCTGGAACTTTCCATGTAAGCTACACTGGCTGGCAATCTACCTATCTCTGCCTCCCGGCCCTGGGATTACAGGTACACACCACCATATCTGGCTATTTTTCCTCTTTTTAGAAACATAGGTTCTGGGGAATCGAGCTCAGGTCCTCATTTCAACTCTCAATTTGCTGAGTCTCAAATAAGACCAGAAAGAAGTAGAGGAAATCCTGGGAAAGAGTTGCGTGGATATAAAGGAAGGAGTATATTATGACCAGAAGAAAGGTTTCAACTTTAGGAAATGTCTGTTTGGAAGACAAAGGCAGGGACTTTTTAAAAATCCAAATCTGTAAACCTACAAAATCAGAAAAAAAAAAGAGAGAATAGGCTGAAAACATGTAAGATAACATTTGAAGTCTACAAAAGGGGAATTTAGCTAAAATATCTTTATGCTTCAAACAAAAGGAATAAGTGACTACAGGACACAAAGGAAATAGAAATAGCTTCATATAGAAGCTGGAAGGACTTCCATGGGTGACACACTTGTGGTAGTTTATATTAAAGGGAACTAGGATTTTCTAAAATATCAACTCTTAGCTTTCACATGATATCTGTAATAAAACTCACTGTGCTAGTCTATAAAATAAGCTGATAGCCATTTTGTAACATAAAATATGGCCACCCACATAGCAGGCTTTTAGAAATGTCATCCTAAAGATGTTAGGCAATATTTGATATTTATATGCTATAAAAAGTAATATACTGTACAATAAAGTGTATGTATTGCTCATAATTGGTCAAAGAGAATATTCTTATAGCTATGGGTCTTTCTTACAAAAAGCAGGCGTGTTTAGGAAAGCAACAGTTGTGTGTTGCTAATTTTGATGTTTTCAAAGATGACCTCTGCAGTGGTATAAGACTTAAATAAATTTATCTCTTTTCAAGTAGAAAATGGTAGCTCCATCCTGAGTGGCAGGTAGAAAACTTAAGAGTGAAGTGATTCCTTAAGATTTTATTCCCTTGAAAACAAAATTAACATATTTATGAAATACTGTGGGAGAAAGCGCTCTCAAAGTGAACAGTGAACATTGCTGAAATACCCTGTGCCCCTGTGCTTTTCCATGGACCAGTCCATGCTACACAGAGACTGAGTTCTAAGACATTTCAAAATTCATTCCATGGGACTTTGAGGAGACTCTGTGCTAAGATACTAATACTAGACCACTTAAAAGGCTGAAGAGCCCCTGCCTCCAACTCATGATGCATAGTTAACACACCAGAGCAGCTACCTCCCCCTGGAGCTGCTATTGCCAATGAGATAGAAAGGGGGAGAGAGAGAGAGAGAGAGAGAGAGAGAGAGAGAGCAGACACTTCCATGGGAATTTGTGTCTCTCTAAATTTTTTTATTTACTCATTTATTTCTTTATTTAAACTAGATCACTACTAATGTTTGTCTTCATTAATCAACCAGTATTCTTCCATTCCATACCTTCCCCAACATGTCCCAGTCTACCTTCCATCAAGCCCCAGAGCTCCCACTGTACAGCCAGCTCCCCTGTGCCTCAGTCCCCTCAGGTCAAGCCCTCATCTGACCTTCACGGAAGCTGGGATGCTTGAACACAGAATTACCACGCCTTCCATTCCTCCCTGTTCCTGTGCAATCTGGTCATCCCTCCTTATAGGAAACATCTCAAAAATTGTTTCTACAAACTTTTTGTACTTTCTCGCCTCCATATTGGTTTCCTTCCCAAGCCTACATTGTCTCCAGTTCAGGGATTAATATCTGTCAAATTATTCAATCTTTTATTATTTTCACGTATCAAATCACAAAGCTCATTCACCAAAGCACAGGTGGAGCCGACAGTATCCATGGCTGGATCACAACAGCCAGCACGGTCCCCATTTCTAAACTAGACCCATCAATCACTTCCTTTCTGCTCTTCACAATTATTCCTTTACGTCAGTGAACTAGTCTCAAAGTGAGACTCACACAGACTAAATGTTCATCAATACAAACAGTGTCGCTCTTGTACTTGGTACCCCAAGAGCTTCCCATTGCACTCATGCCATCGAAAGCCTGTGAGTGACAAACTTCATATCTGGCCCCTGCCCCCCCCCCTCCACATCTCAGGCCCAATGACTTTTACAGCTGCTCTTTACTCTGGCGCTTTCTTCAGCTTTTCTTAACCCCCAGAAGTAGCTTCAGTATCGTCTCTGATGTTTGCTTTATTATGTATACCCAAGCTTCCAAAATCCTGTCCAAACACTGCATCACTGACTTTATATATAACTCTCAAACAACCTCCTATAATTATTGCCCCCATAACTTCTCCCATACTACATGGTTTCCCTTATAGAATATAAGATTTATGGAGGCAGGTACAAGTATAGTTAAGGTGGTTTCTCTGGGACTCTCATAGAGCCTGGCAAGCTAGAGGCTAATGAATAGTTCTTTAATTAAATGATTAATTCACTGCAGGAATAAAAAACACAAATGAAGGAAAAGACAAAGACTGTGACCATTAGCCCTCTAGTGTATTTGATACAGAACTGAGAAAAATGTCTGCATGTAGAAGCCTGATTGGAAGCGAACATAGGAGTGACTGCAGCATGCACCACAAATGGTGTTCATAAAGGCTTTGCCAGTTCTGGGACAGAAAAATAATACATGGAATATTAAATAACAGGACAGAAAAGATACAGAAGAATATAACTTTTACACTTCTCTAAATGCTAGTGACATAAATAAAAGAAACAGACTGAAAACTAAAGGTGACCAGAAGGAAAGAAGCCATCTTCCAAGATGATAAAACAAGTTGGTTGATCCAAGTCTCTGAACCTCGTACTGGTGAACAAACAAGACGGAAATAAGCTACCTACACTTGAGAGTGACAGCTGCTCATTTTATGAGCTCAGTGGTTGAGCCTTACCAAAGTTAGGTATAAGTAGTAACCCAATATGATATCTTTCAATGACCACTCTTAAAAGGTATTGGCCAAACTAAAGAACAATCCATGCTTGAAAAGAATGCATCCTTTATATTTAGTTTACAGAAATGATAAAGCAAGCACTAACTGAGAAAGGGAAATGAAATAGAAGCTTTGGGATATGCAACAAAACACACTGGG
This sequence comes from Bramus lutescens, assembly GCA_001685075.1. Classification (NCBI taxonomy): domain Eukaryota; kingdom Metazoa; phylum Chordata; class Mammalia; order Rodentia; family Cricetidae; genus Bramus; species Bramus lutescens. Next base: position 305,143 of record LOEQ01001089.1, on the reverse strand, counting down.
AAAGCAATCATGGTCTGGGGTCTAACAAATCCAATCTTTTTATTTCTGAGTCTCATATGTTCCAGACTGCCTCAAACTCCCTGTGTAAAGGAGGATGTCCTTGATTCCCCGATGTCCTTGCCCCTATCTCTTAAGTACTAAGATTACAGGTGATGGCTGCCGTACCCAATTTATGCAGCACTTGAGACTCGAACCCAGGGCTCTATGCATACTAGACAAGCCCTCTAACAACAGAACTACATCCCCAGCCCACAAACTCAATTTTCAGAGTTCATAAAATGTCTGCTAATCCTTGTAAACTACATCCAGTCCACGCGCATTAATGAAAAAGACAGTATCATCTCAAAAGAAGAACATAAAGTTATTCCACTCATCAGTTTGAACTGTATGCAGGGCTTCCCCCATCAAATAGCAGACTTTAAAGTTTTCTATCCTTTTCTTCCCAGGATTGTTAGATTTGTGCTTTAGCACAAAGCACTTGACTACAACATAAATTAAGCAAGTATGATGATTTCACTAACCAAGATAATTGGATTTTTAGGGAAGTTTCATCTACTAATAAAGACTGAGTGTATCACTAATGCATCCATTAAAGCAGATAATCCAGCACTTTATCACTGGGATCAGTAGACACCATTCAGAATGACAAACAAGTAGCTACAGGCTTCACTTTCTGCACATCAACCACACAAAGCATGCAACATGTGAGAGCTTGCAAGAAAGACACAGCAGCATGGCAGTAGTCTAGGTGACATATTTTGGAGAATAGACCAGACACCGAGAACTTTCATATGTGACTTTTGATCTAACAGTAGTCCTATGCATCAGACATGGTCTCTGCTTTAGAGCCAGGGAAAGCGAAAGTCAGTGAGACGACATAAGCTTTGCTCAGGGATCCCACAGATGGCAGATGCATATGGCGGGACTTTAACCAAGAACTGTCAGATACCTCACCCTGGGCTCTCTGCTCCCCCTGTACCATGCAGGAAATGCCTTAAAATAAGCAGAGGAGAGCAGGACCTGGTGGGGTAAGGACAAGGAGAGATTCCATAGTTACAATACCTGATTCCCTTTATAACCCTTCAGCATGGATAATTCTATGTATATTCATATACATGCCTATATACGTCAATATATATACACATAGGTATGTGTATATACACACACATAAAATGTTATTTTATCTATGCAGAGCCTAAAAGTAGAGATAAACACCATTCAGACCCAAATTAGGCATCTACATTCCAGAATTTGCTAAAAATTGACTATTACTAAACCAAACTCTAAAATGCTTTGAAATCTAAATATATACATATACATAATATATGTATATATTTAGATTACTAACGTGATGCCACAGTGGAAAATTCTGTTTCATTTTTTTAAAACTACTTAACACATTATATAAATTACCTTCAGGTAATAAGTACAAGGTACATATGAAGTTTTATTAATTAATTACAGTGCTGAAATGATACAAGGCCTCACACATGCTACACTCCCCAACTTACAAGGAACATTTAAAACACAATAAATTTCATCTTTAGATTTGAGCATCATCTCCTATATCTGTCTACATGTCTCCAAATTTAAATCACATCTAGTCCCAAGCATTTCAGATAAGGGATACTTAGCTTTGTACAAACACATTTCAACTATCTAAATTTGCAATAAATAATTACAGAACTGCCATTAAAAAGCTAAGCAAAAAAAAAAAACCTAAGAACTTTTGTGCATTAGAAAATGAATGTATATATATCACAGATTATCTTCAGGGAGGTTAAGGGAAGCAATCAAACATACTAATACTGCTAGGAAGCCATTCACACTGAGCTACATAAAGACTATAAGAAATACCCTCAAAAAAGAAGGAAGGAAGGAAGGAAGGAAGGAAGGAAGGAAGGAAGGAAGG
>LOEQ01001089.1:276635-291398 GCA_001685075.1 Bramus lutescens | reverse complement strand
AGAGAGAGAGAGAGAGAGTCAGCAAACATTCTAAGGTAAGAAGTAAATGAACTTCTTATAAAATCAGAAAGAAAAACATACTTTTAGAAATTACCCTATACTATACTGGGCATTAAAAGGAAGAGCAGTTTACAGTTATACTATGCCCAGCTGTACGGCATCAGTATTGGAGTTTTACACTGAGTCCTCAGTTCTGTTTGACCAACATGAACTAAGAGAAGAAAAGTTTTCTCTTTGGAGTTAGCCCTGCCTGGCAGAGGATTATTTTAAATCTCCTTTCCTCAGAATTTAGGATAAACAAATGAGATCCAAGGTGAGGGGGTTGGTTGCCTTGCAAGCCTTTCCATTCTGCACCTACTTTCATCCGGGAAACTGTTTTATTGATCTCTGCCACGTCTCCCACAGTGACAATGTTGGACTTCAGCATTTGGTCGATCAATACCAGCCAGTCGGCCAGCTCTGTGATGGTTTTATCCAGATCAGCAGGAACTGAGATCTCTGGGGCTCGCAGAGGCATATCTGAAGCAGATGATACTAGCACCACCTTTTGGACATTGGGGTGAGCTGAAATAAGGATGTAACAACAGAAAAGTCAACAGGATGTGATGATTGTGATATGTAGGCACTGGCATGCATGCATGTGCATATATTTAAGTCAAATTTTGTTTTTCTAAGAAGCTCTTGTTTTTCATGTTGAAATGGCACAGTTTGAAATAACCATGTGTATTTTTTGATAGCCATACATCCAATACAACATAGAGCCTCACAAAGTTCCAGGCCGTCAATAATGCACATATGATCAATACTAACAGAAAACCAAACCAGCAAATAAACACACAAAGCATGACAAAATTAGAACCATGATTTCATTGGGTCAAGATATTTTATTCTATTATAAAGCCAATTTATTCCTAATCTTCCTGTTCTTTTTTCATTTAATGTTATCACATGTGCACATTTCGTATTCTCTCTCTCTCTCTTTATCTCTCTCACTCTCTATCTCTCTCTGACACAGGGTCTCAAAGTATAGCTCTAGCTAGCATGAAACTCTTTATGTAGACCACTTGGCCTTAAACTCATAAAGATCCACCTTACTCTGCCTTTTGTATTCTGGAATAAAAGGCCTGCAGTACCACACCTGGACTGTGTATCTCATTCTTAATGAACTGTTGCATGAATACCTACATGAGAATACATGCATGTGTTTACTGACTTTTACAACATGCTTCCATTCAAAAGTACATGTAGACATCTCCTGAAACTTGTTCTTTAACAAAGGGTCTAAAAGGAAAGTCTTTTTTTTGTATAGTGTTTCCACATTTTTAGCCTCTAACTTAGTAGAGATTTCCCAAAGAAGAATTACTGGATCAGACAACATTTCATCTCTTAGCCAAACAGAATTTACATATCCAGCAATTTGCTGAACATCCTACATCTACATCAACAGGGCTCCATCTTGGTGCACACAAATGCACACCTGCATCCATTATTTTAATTAGTAATAAAGGTATTTTTATGTTCCTGAACAAAATGTGGTATACAAAGTAAATGTAGGTTTGTTTTTTTTTTTTTAAATCTGTCTCCTTATCAATTCAGATGAAAAAATAACCACTTGTCTCCGCATGAAAACGATGCAATTGCCTGGCTTTTGGTTAGTTCGATTTTATTTCGGAAGTGTGTATGTCCTCTCTTCTGCCCCTCCTCCCTAACTCCTGCTTTGTAAACACTTAAATCTGTTTTTAATTAATTATTTTTATTATTATTATTAAAAATTTCCACCTCCTGCCCCCNCCTCCCTCTCCTTTTCCAGTCCAAAGATCAGTCCACCATATGAAAACAAGGTCATGGTGGGGAGGGCAATCCTCTTAGGACTTTTTTATTTTATTTACTATTGTTGTCTGTGTGTGAAGAGGCGCCAGGGTGGCTTCTAGGAGTCAGTTCTCACATTTCATAGGAAGCACTGTTACCTGCAACATGACAACACACAGCCTCCAAAAGTCAAGTATGAACTACCTGTCTCCTCCAAAGATTTGATAAATGACTCTCACTCTTTGTTTTAGGATTTTTGGTTTTTGTTTATGTGTGTGAATGTTTTTGACATGTGTATGGATGTTTTATCTGGATACATGTCTATGCATCATGTGTGTACCTGATGCACACAGAAGCCAGAAGAGACCGTCAGATACCCCAGGAACTGGGTTACAGAGAGTTGTGAGCTGCCATGTGGGTGCTGGGAATTGAACGCAGAACCTCTGGAAAAATAGTCAGTGTTCTTAACCACTAAGCCATCTCTCCAATCCCTTGTTTTTGTTTCTTAATGAAGAGAAGTTAACAGTTACAGGGTTCTAGTGTCAATATGAGATGTAGTTAAAATAATACCTACATCTATCTTGAACTTACTTTAAATTTAGTACAATTCTAATAAAATCCCGACTGGTATGTATGCAGCTTGGCAAAATGATAGATGCAAATGTCTAGTTGTGCCATAAGACACACACACACACACACACACACACACACACACACATACACAAAGTCTTAAAAGAAATATTTGTGCAAGGAAACATGACCTGCCAGCTATTTAGTTGTACTTTTGACCAATGGTAACCACCTCCCTATATAATAAACTCAAAAATTCAATGAATGAACAGGATTGAAGAGCCACAGGGCACAGGGGGCAAAGAGACCTGACCTTGGAAGTCACAAAATTCCAGACGGGTGTTGAAGAATTTATTGTTCAGCAAACAGTGCTACCTGATAGTTAGCATGAGGAAAGGATGAGACAGAATTTAACTTCATGTGCATAATTGGAAATTAGTTGCACTGAAATCAAGGAATTAAGATGCAAACGAATATATTTGATTCCAGAGAACACACACAAAGACAGGCAAAGCTACTAAAACTATTAACATACTATTAAAGACGTAAAATTCTGAGACAAGCACTACAAACAGGTATTTTAAAAATCACTGGGTACTGGAGAGATGGTTCAGTGGTTAAGAGCACTGATTGCTCTTTCAGAGAACTCAGGTCCAATTCCCAGCACCCACAAGGCAGTTCACAACTGTCTGTAACTCCAGTTCCAGGAGATCTTGCATCCTTATACAGACATACATGCAGGCAAAACACCAATGCACATAAAATTTAAATTAAAAAAAAATCTCTGAAAGACTAAGAGAGAAGGCGTTCGAAATTAATTAGTAAACAAAATGTTTTCATGCTTTAAAGTCCTGGACAAGGCAGCAGTTAACCCAGTACAGAGATAACAAGAAAAGCAGTTCAACATGAAAACTGAGAAAGTACAAATTAAAGCAAAATACTTTGCAGTCACAGACCAATAAAGCAGGCAGGTCACAGGCTGGGAATGGACAGTTGAAAAGATCTGGACTTTTTATGCCTTTTACAAGATATCTGCCTGCTGGTAATACCACAATCACCAAAACCACCACTACCACCACCACTGATGCCACCGCCACCACAGTCATTTGCTTTAATTGCTCTGCCAGGCACACAATGGCGCATCACTGCTGTTAGGCTTTAAATGCTCTGCCAGGCACACAATGGCGCATTGCTGCGGTTAGCTCTACATCATCACTACAGACAAAACTCTGAAGCATAAATGAGAACCTAGCTGTCATCTGCAGAACCAGATGCTTAGGAGATTGTAAAAGGTAAACAATGTCGATTTCTCAATTTTCATCTTGCTTCCAAACATAGTTAATGTTGATATTATAAAACTATGTTTTGTTGAAGTATAACAGATTTATTATTGCTATTTTTAAGCATAATGATAACCAATAATTTTGAAATTTCTTGTGCTGAATAAAAGAAACATAATGTCATTCCATTTACATGAGATATTCAAGATGGACCATCCATAGAAATGGCATGCACACTGATGGATACCAGAGGCTGAGAGTTGGTGGGGAGGGGTCTGAGAAGCTGCTCAGGGGCCGAGAACTTTAACTTCAGAATAAAGAAAATATTTTGGAGCTGCATAGAGGAGGATCTTGCACAACACTGTCAATGAACTGAAAGTTCTTGAATTATTTATTTTAAAAACGGTTCATTTTACTTGTAATATGATTTCAGGGAAAAAAAGCCCTAAGCTAAAACACTGAGTAGGGGCTGGAGAGATGGTTCAGCAGTTAAGAGCGCATATTGCTCTTGCAGAAGAGCCAAGCTCAGTTTCAGCATCTACCAGGGAAAGCTCACAATGGCCAGTAGTTCCAACTCCAGAGAATCCAGCCCCTTCTGGCCTCTTCAGGCGCCTGTACCCACATACACATAACGCAGAAACACACACAGACAAATCATTCTAAAACTACAGAATTTTTAAAAAGCAAAAATATTGTATAGAAAGAAAGTCACACTGAGATTGGCTTCCGGTCACAGATCTGTTCTGGGGATGACTGTCCTAAGGAAAACAAGCCTGCTGTAAACAGGTTTTACTGCCAGTCTTTTATACAGCTAAGTATATATACATTTTCCCTGCTCGTCTGTCATAACGATGCTTTTAAAAAAAAGATAAAACTTTACAGCTGCATACTATGCAGCAAAGTTTTTCTTTATGTTCCTGGAATTAAAGCTGCATTTTTTTTTGAATCAGCAAAATATCAGTTCAAGTGTTTTAGATATGAATCAAAAAAAAAAAAAAACCAATTGGGCCACAGGGATTTCTAATGCAAGGTGCTGGGGAAAGTCAGCAATACAGAATCCACCCTGAGTCGTACACAAGTCTCGACATCAAGAAGTGAAAGAGCACATGTGTTTTGGATTCTCAGAAGACAAAAGAGAAAAGGAGAAGAGGTGGAAGAGGAACAGACGGAAAGGTGGACCACAGGTTGGAGGCAGCAGGTGGGCCATGGAGTTGGTGGGAGGGGGGGGGAGAGACATGCGGAGCAATGAACAAAGGTGAGAAAATCTCCAGGAGCAACTGGGTGGCCAGGGTTAATCACATCTGAAATCAGTCTGGAGACTCACAGACAGCAAGGAGAGCGAGGCGGTTCAGAGAGTCTACAAGGAAGCAGAGACAATAGCTACATGATCTACTTGGGACAGAGATAGAAGGAAATAAGCAGAAATTATGAAAAAACACACAATGTTCTCCATATCTAAGGGAATAATGTTTGCTAGCGCATGATTTCCTGGGAGTTGGAGCTTTCAAAACCCCACCCCATGATCAGGGACAAATTAAACACACTACATGTATGTCGTGGCAGGTTATATCTGATGACTGCTGCATCTCTCCATTAAATTAACTTAATACTTCCCACCTAGACTCTCTCCTTCATTGAGCTGGACCCATGACCATCCTGGTATTTCTTGTCTCAGGGAATGAAAACTCTCTTCAACCAAAGTGATGATTTCCTTCACTGAGCATCCAAACAGTATGAATTCAGGATTATGAACAGCAACTGCATAACTTTCCCCCCCAGCATTATTCTAATAGTAATCTCATACTGTAAATCCATGCTGATAAAAATAACCCCTAAAGAATAAGTGATATCTTACCAGTAATCTTTGTCTGTGAGGCAGAGCAGGGCTCATGGGTGGATGTCTTCAGTATGCTAGGCACTTCTCTGCATAGCTGTAGCATCAAGTCAAGCACAGAGAGAAAATAAAGATGATTGTATGTTAGAAAGACAGCCACTCTTCTAAATGATAGCTCAGTCAGCTTTCTCTTGGTTAACACCTAAGCTTGCATCTCCACCTTCGCTGTACACTGTAATCTTATTGGAGCCCTTATGTTCCCGGACATTTAAGTTCGAAAATGCCAACCAATGCTCATCTGTGACCCATTTGTACCACTGAAGCTGTCCACTTCCCTTGCGACTAAATTTCTGTAAACATCTGTGATGTAGGATGCCCCTCTGCATGCTGTGAATATTTTTTATCACCATTGGTTAATAAAGAAGCCATTTTGACCTATTATAGGGCAGTATACACCTAGGGTGGGAAATTCAAACAGAAAGACAGGGAGAAAGAAGGCATGGTCCAATAGACACCAAAGAAGCAAGATGTGAAGTAACAACATGACCATGTGGCAATACATAGATTAATAGAAATGGGTTAATTTAAGAAGTAAAAGCTAGTTAGTAATAAGCCTGAGCCATTAGTCAAACAGTTTGGAATTAATATGAAGCCCCAGACTGGTTATTTGGGAACTGGCAGATAGGAGAGAAAGCTCTAGCTACACATTTATAAGTCTGACTTTCTTCATATGTCTCTAAGTTTCCTTCACAAGCTCAGTTTTCTGTTCATCCATCAAATGCCATCTTACTCTTCATTTCCTATAGAGTTTTCAAAGGCTAAGGACCCTTCCCTCAATAATATATAACTTCCATTCAGTTCTCTGTCAAATGGATGAGCAAACACATCCAAATCTCAATTCATAGTCTCTGTCTTGCCTGAAATGGCCTTTGTAAGCAGTTCTCAAGACCCTACCTGATCTTTCTGTATCGATTCTTAGGATGGCGCCATCCTTCCCAGCAGGATAGCTATGGAATCTTTCAAAAACAACAATAGATGTCCCTTTCCCTCAAAGTGGACAATTCTCGAGACAGAGCTCAAATTCCACTGAGTGCCAGACATGGTCAATGTACAGGATCTGGTCTCTAGAGTTATCACTCAGATGTCTGCTGTATATCCTTCAAGGACACATATGCACTTCATAGCGCCTCCTCTAGACCTTTCCACTTTCTGGGTTTCCCCACTACAAAGTCCATTCCTTCACCCCTCACCTGAGCAGTGCTTACTCATCTTTTATAAGTTAGCCTAGAGAAGATCTGATCTCCACACAGGCCTTTGGCTACCCTGAAGTATGTATGCTAAGTGTCCCCTATATGTTCCTAGCTTCAAGATTTTAATTTTTGGTTTCTTTGTCTTATCCATGACAAACCCACTAGATGATAAGCAATATCATTTTTCCTATGCTCCTCATTCTTAAAATGGTTCCTTACATGAACCAGGGATATAGCAATGACCTACTAAGTATATAAAAGAATCAAATGAATAAAATATTCCAGAATAGTAGCAAAGACCTACTAAATATATAACAGAATCGAATGAAATATTCCAGAATAGGGGTTCCTAACATAGATTCCCCACACAGTAAGCATTGTTTTGTCTTGCATGCTATAATTCTACAAAGTGGACAATACTAAAATCTATATTAATTCAATTCCTGCAGTAATGGAAGCTTCAGTGTTGTCTAGCACCGTGCTCTCAAATACCCTTTTCTCTCCAATACCAACCAACATAGTCTGTGTTCAATAAAAATGAATGGCCTAGTTGAATACATACAGATGGATTCGGCAAGTGACACAGGAGCCAATCTGTCTGGCGACGAGGGCAGGAGAAAGAGCATCTGATAAAGTCAGAGGTAACAGCAAGGCAGCCTACGAGTAGCCTTATAAATCACAGTAAGACATCAGCTTTCCTCCCAGGAAGACGGAAAATCGTTAGTGAACATCGTTCTGGGGAGTAGCTGGGTCGGTATCACATATCTTAGCAAAGCTTAGGCTACTTTGCTGAAATGATGCTGAGGAAGCATAGCAGAAGAGACCTGGGAGGAGAGCTTTTCCAGAGATGATGATTGCTTGGGACAAGTCAGTGTCAATACAAAAAAAATGCTATTTTTCTCCCAATATAAGGAAAGCTGAAACAATTGTGCAGAAACATTCATGGCCAATCAACATCTAGAGATCAAAATGTTCTTCTCATGCCTTATCACATGTAGCCATCTACCTACCTACCTATCCTTCAAAGCATCCATCAAGTACATGGAAGAAGCAGATGACAGTGGCTTCAAAGAACGTGTGTGTGTGTGTGTGTGTGTGTGTGTGTGTAAGAAAGGGAAGAGTTGCCTCTTTACTGAGTTTACTGAGAAATAATTTACATATATAATTTATATGCTATAATAATGACTCAGCATTTATAATTTCAGCAAAAATAACAACATATCATTAACTTAGGGATGAGTTATGTCCTAAGGTTCATGAGTAAAGCAGAAACCAGGAGTTCAATTTAAGTTTTGCAACACCTATTAGATACCCAACCAGAGACATAGAACAGGCCACTGAACATACAGATGTAGAGTACACAGAAAGGTACTATAAGGGCCTATAAGGCATATATATATATATATATATTGATTATTAGATATAGGATACTTCTACTTCCTTCTTCTAGTTCCTCCACTTCTTTTTTCTGATTCTCTTCTTTTTGAGATAGGATCTTACTATGCAACCAAGGCTAGCTTTGACTATACCCTCCTCCTGCCTTAGCTGCCCAAATGTCAGAACTAAAGATGTAGGCCAACACAATTGTCATGACTTCCAGTTTGATAGGATTGAAAAGAGAGTAAAGTGACTGAGAGCCAAGGGCAGGACGCATCCATTCAATGTCTCATATAGGCCACATACATGGACGCAGTGGGTACATAGTCAAAATAAAAAGAATCTTAGGATTTCATCAGTTTCACTGCAAAACAAAGTAATCATATAAGGTAACAACTCCCATTTTAGTATAATTTTTGTCAGATGTCACTAAATTCCACTGGATCCTAATAATAAATACATACTGAAGGAATAAAATCACCAAAAATAAACAGAAGTGGGAAAGTCATGTTCGACATCAAGAAGCTATTTTAAGGTCTTTGTTTTCAGCATGCAATTACTGGCATTTTATTGCCAAATTCCAACAGACATTCATAACTTGGTGTGCTACATAATATACAGATCCCCTAGGACAAAGAATCCAGTGTACAATATAAACCATTCTTTAAGAATACATGTGATGATGAATGCAGAAATATGGAATTGTAAAGAGCTGAATAAGCACAAGGATACGGGGCCTGTATCTGCTTACTGAGAGCAGCAAGAAGAGAGAAGAATTGACTCCCAAAAGCTGTCCCCTGATAGCGGGGCAGTGGAGGCGCACGCCTTTAATCCCAGCACAGAGGAAACAGAGGGAGGCGGATCTCTGTGAGTTCGAGGCCAGCCTGGTCTACAAGAGCTAGTTCCTGGACAGGCTCCAAAGCTACAAAGCAGCCCTGCCTCAAAATACAAACAAATAAAAAAAATAAAACAAAAAGTTATTCCCTTGTCTATAGTACATTCTCACTCATTCTCATTCTCTCCCTCTCCCTCCCTCCCTCCGATGCATGTACACACACACACACACACACACAAGCAAGCATCACTCTAAAAGTCAATAGACACGAGGAACATTACAGAATTCCCACGTGCACACCTTGTTCCATGTCATGTTCACGTTTCTCAAAGCTTCTGAAAGCTTGTCTCTTTCGCTCAAACTCAGATTTTTATCTGAGAGCACTTCCAGTTCTGCTCTGTTCAGCCATTTGAGGTTTTCAGCTTGAACGTCCATCTCTTGGGCTACGTCCTGAAAGCAACATCAGAAGACAGGCGGTTAGAAGGTTCTAAGGGAAGGTTACAGAAGTGTACTAAGAACTTTCTTGGGAAACTATTCCTATAAATCCCTGGTTCGGGATTCTCATATGGAAAGCAAGCTTGCTGAAAAGTGTTAGCACGCTCTCACCCACAGGACACAAACAGAGACTTATGTGTATATGCATGCACAAACACATACTTTTATTATTATTTCTAATTAGCTGTATGTGCTGGTAGGCAGGTATGGACATGGAATGCAAAGACTAAAAGAAGGCTTCAGATTCCTTGAAGCTAGAGTTAAGGCAATTGCAAGCAGCCTGCCTGCCTTGGGTGCTGGGAATTGAACTCAGGTCCTCTGCAAGAGCAGTTAGTGCTCTGACCTGCTGGGCCATCCTTCCAGGCCCAACACATGCCTTCTTGTTTTCATTCATTTGCATGCTCACCAGGCTCATACTATATGACACTGTCAAGGTTCATTTCAGATGGCCACCTTTCCAACTTCATGTTGTTCTAGCCTTTGTAAATCTTTCAAATATTTTACAAACAGGACATTTGAAGAAAATTATTGACTCTTTAGGTAAAGTAGAAATACTGGGCTTCTCATACATCAAGGGAAAAAATTTAATAAACGTTTGCCCCATATTTCCCATTATTTCTAAGTTTCTTTTGCAACTTGGACCATACTTCTCTATGAGCCAAACTTCACAAAATGGCTAAATATCTTTTAAATATTGATTTATATGCATGTGTATATATTTTCTCATTCAAACACAATCTTTTGATGTTAATATTTTAAGTGTGTCTGTGTGTGCATGCGCACATGCAAGTATGTTAGTATTTCAAGTGTGTTTGTTTGCACATGCATGCGTGCACACGCACATACATTTGGAGGTCAGAGGGTGAGTTTTTCGAGTCGGTTCTCTTCTCCCACCTTACTTAAGGGGGGTTTCTCTTGTATTGACTCTTCCAGGCTAGCTGGCCCTTATGCTTCTGGGTAATTCTCTTGTCTCTACCTAGCATCTGGCTGTAGGAATGCTATACTACAGAGGCATACTACCACATCCAGATTTATTACAGAGGTAGGGGATTGAATGAAGTCATCAGACTATTGAGGTGAATGTTTTATCTGATGAGTCATCTTGCCGGTTCAATTATTTCCTCTGGAACATAGATTCTGCTCACTGTTCTACTGTTAACGTCTCGATTCTGAACACAAACTACAAATGCTTGTGTACATGAGTATTCACAGAGAGTTGGTATTTAGATACTTGTCTATCGTCACATATTTTTACACAGTGTGTGTGTGCACACATGTGCACATGTACGGGTGTACAACTGCTACAAATTCCTACTGCCTACGAATCAACGAAGGCAATCTGATTGCTGGATGGTTCCACTAAGCCTGCTTCAAGCTGCGATGAGTTAATTGCACAACACAGAATTTTCTTGTAAAAGTCACTGCAATAAATAACAAGCAGCAATTTCCTTCTAAACCTAAAAGTTAAAAACTATACTTTGTGGCTGTATTGTATTCTAAGTTATTAAATCTTTGAACCTAATGGTAAGGTCACGGCGACTTGTCTTCTGCTTGATCTCTGTATGAACAAAATGATGGCTGCTTGTTTAAAAAACAATCTTTCACCACACTTTCCATTAAGGACAAAGCTTCATTTCCCTTTCCACTTCAGCCACAACTATCTTATTCCTAAGGGGAAAAACGCATCAGAAGCCTCTGGAAATCTAGAGACACGCTCCTTACTGTTAATTCATATAGATTTTCCTCTGGGTCCATGGAGGAGCTCTTCTTCACAGAGTTCTCCACCCTTGTCAGCCAGCAGATAAGCTCATCCAGTCGTCTCCTGTATCCAGCCACTTGCTTACTTTCTCCTTTTAGCCTAAGAGAAAACAGCATGGAAAATGCTGACAGAAATCACTAAGCAGAACAGTATGCATTTGTTTTGGAAATCCAGACCCCATAAAACAAACAGAAAAGGTAATTACATTAAATATGTTTTAAATTAATATTAATTGTCATGTACACTGACTGCCATACTAAAGATTATATATAAGACTAAAGAATTTTTTTCCTTAATTAAATTCAGACATACTGGCAAAAGAAATCTTATCTTCTCATCTTAAAAAATTAAATGGCAAGCTAATAAGAATTTTTTTAAACCAGCTATTATTGTATAATAAAGTATTACTTAAGGAAAAATGAAAACATCCTTGTATAAAGTAATAAGGAAAAATGCATAATTTTCTCTGAGTTCTCCATGGAGACAGAAAAACATCCTTTTATATTTTATTCACCTAAGGCAGCAAGTATTACTCCATTCCACCCATATGAAACCAAAAATATGAATGAGGAAAGAACTGAGCATTGAAATCTTCTACAAGTATAAGAGAAATACACATATATATGCTTGGTGGCTTCATTAACAGAAATACAAACTATGTGTTATGAAAAGATCTAGGGGAAATACAGCCAGAGTCTTAAAGGGTGCCAGGGAAGCAGTGAGCTGGATAGGGAAGCAGAACTCTGACTCTAATTAGTACTTTTCAATGGTGTAAGAATAACATCCAGGAACAGCAGCCATCTGTCAGAAGACGCGAGGCTGATCAGAACCCATGTGACAAATAAGACTGTCAATTTAAAAAAGAAAAGAGTTTGAAGGCTGTTAGGAGCTTAGTGGCGTCATTATTTTTAAAGCTACTACAATCGGACGCTAATTCAAAACTGCATGCAGCACCTTAATGATAAATTCCTAGTGGGAATTTACGTCTATGCTACCTTTTGTATTTTTAATCATAAAATAATGATACAGTAGATTTAACTCAATTTTAGTTAATAGGCATCTAACAGTCATATTGGAAAAGTATAATATTTAGTACTATTGTAATACTTTTAAAACAATAAAAATTCCTTAAAATTAATTTATTTTTAAAAAGAAGAAAACGCAGCTTAAAAAAAATGAAGCACTTAATGAGGATGGTTGAAGTTATAATAAAATGAGTTTAAAAATATTTAATCTATTAACTTTGGAGATACCCAAAGTACTTTGTTTCAGAAATATTAAAAATTAAAAATACCAGTGTTTTATAACTAATTTATGAATTAGTTGAAATTAATTAATTGAAAACATGAGTGATTTCATATTTTCAAACTGGAATTATGAAAGAAACTAATATTGTCAAGCAATTTCAATAGATGGATTTGAGTCATCTAACACTTTCATCTGCAAACTAGCTAAAATAGAATGTATACTTTATTGTCCCCAAGGATAGAAACAAATTATAAATTCCTAGCCAAACACTGGACAGGAATTGATTATTTAGGAATAGCACCATAAACTGTAAAACTGTGTGACTATTGATCTGCAGGCACTCAATACAAAAACAAACTGATCAGTGTGGTCATGCTCAATGACGCTGACCTCTTGGAGTTCCAAGGTGGCCCCAAGACAAATAGATTACAGAATGGGAATGAAATTTACCATGAATTCATGAAAACAAATACTACTTTAGTGAAAATATCAGAAGCTAAGAAAGGGATGTATTGTTCATTGCACTTCCAAAAACTAAGTAAAATTATGTGTCAAAGTTATCTTGTTAGTTTGGGGAGGAATGACTACCAGACTCCACAGACAGCCATCTGAAAATTGTGGGGGAATTTCTGCAGCTGCTGTTCATATCCCAGCAGCGGCAGGAATGAGCACAGCACCTAAGTTCAGAAGTGTTTCCCCCTTCCTCTGCACATCTCTCCTGTGCCATGACTGTGGTACTCACACCTCCCACGTCTCCTAGCTCTACATCTTGTCCTGAGAAGGTTGGGGCAGTGTACCTCTGACATCCCCAAAGGCCCGTAAGGTTATGGAGCAATGGTGGAAATTTAACAAAACCTGGTGAGCTGGTAGGAAGTCTTCAGTTCATGGAGAGTGTGACCTTGAAGGAGAGTCTGCCATAGGAGCCTCATTTTCCTTTTTACCTCTTCTGTTTCTTAGCCATGAAGCAGTCATCTGCTCTAGTGGGCACCCTTGCCATGATGTCCCAACATGAGGCCAAAGTAATTAGGCCTCACAGACTGAAACCTGTAAAACTGTGACCCCAAATTAAGCTTCTCTCCTCATAAGCTAACTCATCTCAGTCGAGCGCTATTGCAGCAGAAAACTGATTACCACAAAGGCTCACCCTAGAAAGAATTTATGGGAAATTATTACAAATGCCTCAAAAATCAGCTTCAGCATCCCTCTTCATTAATGCCAAATTCCACAGCCCATTGCTCCTGCCTCTGTGGTAGCATCTTCATGTAGATGTAGGCTTTAATCACACTGCCTTTCCCCTTTAAACTTGATCTTCTCAGTCTGAATTCTTTGTGATATTTGAATCCCAGTGCTAAACATAAAGCTCAAAGAATGTTAATGAAATTGATTAAATTAATTGACCATTAGCAATATACAGAAAGAATACACCAAGAGAATGAGTTCAAGAGAAACTATTCTAAGAAATGGATATTTCAAGTGTTCACCATGAAAAGTTAAGACATAAATATTTTCAAATACTGTCTCATTTAGTCCTTGTAAAACTGTCTGACGTCATAGCTCTCCTTTGTAGAGGGGAGACAGTGACTGGAAGTGCTGTGGTGGCCGGCACGGCACAGGGTGCATGCAATAGTGGTATAATCCAGTTGTGCAGCCAACAGCTCTCTTACTGGACTTAAGGCCCGCTCAGCAAAATGGAAACCATGCATGGCACTGGAAACCTGGCCAGCTACCAAAGGCTGGTGAGTTATGGACCTGGACACGAACTCACAGTTGTCACTTAGCTAACTCAGCATCATTTATCAGTATTTATACTTATTCCCCTAGGTAAGTGTAATTCTCAACCCTCATCAAAGAAACATCTTTGCAACAGAAAGTGAGCATTCCAACATGTCACATGGGTGCCAGAGATCTGAACTAGGGTCCATGCTTGCATGGCCAGCATTTTATTGACTGAGCCATCACCCCAGTCCCAAAGAAAATTTTATACATACGACCTCTGAACAGAAGAGTGAGCTCTTCTAGACAACCTAAAAACAATCACAAAGAACACGGACAGCAGAAGTCTTAAATGTCACCAGTACAAATATCATGGTATTATATCAGATAGCATGTATTTTATATGAAAATTTCACCCCTCTCCTCAAATGCTCAGAACTGAATTATCACCTGAGCTGCCGATCCTTCACCTCAGCTACGAGGCTGCTCCAACGCTGGTTCAAAACCGCCAGTTTATCCCTCAGGAAACTTGCATCTGAGGGGCGGAGTCTGTGCACAATGACCTCCCCAGTTTGGTTTACGGCCGCCACGCT
>LOEQ01001089.1:255952-274371 GCA_001685075.1 Bramus lutescens | reverse complement strand
GAGAGAGAGAGAGAGAGAGAGAGAGAGAGTTATACAAGGATCATTTGAAAAGTAAAGGTGTATGGACAGTACTCAGGATACTGAAGTTGGAGTATACAGCTACTGAGCTGGACTGTAACACATAATACATTCTAAAATCTAATTCTGATGGCTCATTAAATGGAAATTTCAAATCAAGCAACTAAGATTGTTTTCAAAACACATACAATTGCTTACTCACACACAGAAAATGTAAGGAAAGGATACATTTTTTAAAAAGGTTAATTTTATGCAATCACAAAAGAAAAAACTATCAGATATAATTTTACAAAACTAAACTTGTATGTCAAGAGGCATACTGGAGTTTAAGTGACATACAAAAGACTGCAAGTAGTCACACAATAAACAAAAACCATACATAATATCTTTAAGGAAGCAAAATATTTTGAAACAATAAGTAGCAATCCCTTGGATTAAAAGATGAGCCACGCTGCTGAGAAGAATCTTCAAATCCCACTGACAACAAAGAGAAAATAAGACAGCGATGTAACCCATCACTGTAATACTGGTGAAATAGTCTTGTCAAAGTTAGCCAGAGCTCTAAAGGAAGGGCATGTTCATAAATACCACTGGCAGGGTACAGTAGCAAAGTTCATGTTATAATACAGAGAGAGTTTCAATGTTTTTTCATTTTTTAACTGTCCTTATTTATCTAGTAACTGATGTGGTTTGTCCTTCTGTATATGTGTTGCTTTTATTGGTTAATGAATAAAGCTGTTTTGGCCAATGACTTAGCAGAATAAAGCCAGGCAGGAAATCTGAATAGAGATGTAGACAGAGAGTAGGCAGAGTCAAGTAGATACCAGTCAGCCTCCAAGGCCAGTCAGCCTCCAAGGAAAGAATACATGTAGAAAATGAGGTAACGCCACAACCATGTGGCAATACATAAACTAATAGAAATGGCTTAATTTAAGATGTAAGAGCTATTTAGAAATACACCTGAGCCATTGGTAATTAATATAGTTTCTATGTGATTATATGGGTCCAGGCAGCTGGAGAGCAAAAGTGTAGTCTCCCTTTACAAAGAACCAAGTGTTATGATTTAAATGTGAAATGTGGCCTATGCCCAAGCAATTGACACATGATCACTGGCTGGTGGTACTGTTTGGGATGTGCAGAACTGTAAGAAGACAGGGCCTCACAGAGGAAGTGCATACCCCTTAGGAGGCTTGGAGGCTTTTATTCTACCCCACTTCCTCTTGTCTCTTCACTTCCTGATTGCTGATGTAATGTGACCAGACAGCCTCCTCCTGCAACCATGACTTGCCTGTCATGCAAACTGAACCTGAATTCATAAGCCAGAACAGCCTTCCTTCTCTAAGTTGCTTTGATTAGGTATTTGTATCAGCAATGAGCAAAGTAACTACTATCCCAGGTCTAACAAAAAATATGTGTAAGGATAGACATAACGATGCTCCCTAACTACACAAAGAGGCCATTTAAAAAATCTACATAGCAACAAAGCTGAGTTCTATTTCTTCAATGATTGAACAGCCACATGAATTGTAGAGCTAAAATATTTTGACAATATGATCCCTTGTTTTTGCATCTGAATATTTCCAGTGATAACCTCTCCCTGTTGTACAGTGCTTTTCATTGGGCTATCTCACGCTATTGCAAACAGAAATCTTGCCCATTTCTCACTTCTCCTATTCACAGGCCCCTGTCCAAAGACTACTAAGAGAAAAGCTCCAAAACATTCTATTAGGCAGAAGATTTTAAGGGGCAAAAAAAGAAAGAAAGAAAACTTGGTGTGATATATGGATTCCAATTATCTGAAACTGGTGAATATGGATTCGAATTATCTGAAGCTGCCTCTGCTCCTCATTCACATTAATCATGGCATCCTGGAGAAAGGAACATTAATAAAATCCCTTTTAATTAAAGAGAGAGATTTTCCTTATGCTAAAACTAAAGGTACTCCCATACTATCAAGCTATTATGTTCTAAATGGTTGTGGCCTGTGGTCACATTTCTCTTTAAGGATGGGGCCCATCTCTATTTACTAAGCAGGTCATATTAGAAAAGATGTCGAAAGTGGTTTCCATGATCCTGATGTACACACACATGGATGCTTTCAGTGACCCAGGAACTGGCCCTCACATTACTCAAACATCCATTTAACTCACACATACCCTTTCCGGTCACTGTACATTCTATTCACTCTGTCCCATTTCACATTCAGCTGACTGAGCATGTCCCTGATCTGAATGGCTTCAGGACCAGATGCTTCGAGGATGACATCCGGCTGCTTCTCGTGAACAACTGCTATCTGCTCTCCAAGTTTGTCCAGCTGATCTTTGATATCCTGCAAACATTTCATCATATAAAAACAGAAATCAGTAAAGTAACAAAAAAAATTAACAGAATCACAGATAGAGGTTTATACATAAAATATTCATTTAAAATAATAGTGAGGCTAATTACTGTTGCATGTGCAAACTGAGGAATTTTCTATGTAAAAATCTATGTTAGCCCAAATGTGAGGAATACCATCACAATGGTGGATGGGGAAGCACCCTCCCTGACGATGTTCTGACTGGCTTGTGGACAGGACATAGGAAAGACTTTAACAACATTCAATGAAGGTAAGGAAAGGCTTAGAACTGGAATTAGAGTTTTAAATGCCTAATCACAGTAGCTTAAATGAGAAAATGAGTTATCAAATGCATCACATATGCCAATTCCTTCAGATATTTTATTGTGATTTTATAGAGAAATGCAATCAACTATCCGGAAAAGAAATTTTCAAAGAACTGAAAACTTAAACTCGCAATCAATATGCAATTCCACACCCGGGCAACTAGCCAATCTTAAATCAATATGGATGACCTGACATCATTTGACACAAGTGACAATCAAGTTTCTATCTGATTAAAATAAGGTCTCTGTTGTTGCAAATAACTGTGCATACAGAAAAATCCAAACACACATTTTTTAATTGAAAAAATATTGATACATCCCTCCAGTGAACACAGTAAAGCTTCACTATTTACACACAGTATCACTAACTTGGAACAATCAAGAATTTTGATCATCTTAAGTAAGTACAATAGCATCTGAGCATGGTGGTTCATGCCTGGAACCCCAGCTCCCAACAGGCAAAGGGAGAAGGATGTGAACATCAAATTAGCCTGGGCTATCCAAGGAGGCTCTACCTTTAATAAACCAAAAGGGGAGGGGAAAGGGGAAGAAGAGTAGGGAAGAATCTATTAACCATGGCTACTACCTTTCAGCACTTAAATTTTTACCTTCAGAGAGTCTCCTTGGAAAGAGAAGTCTTCGTAGACAGCGGTATTCAGCTCAGGAATATTAAGCGATAATTCAATGTCATCCATAGTGAGTAAAATTTTATTAATTTCAACCAGATAATCTGCAGGGAGGGCCGATGATGCAATTTCAGAAGAAAGTGGAATCGTTTTCCTCTGCTGGATAGAGATTGTCTGTTAAAAAAAAAAAATCAAAGAAATAATGCAGGCATCTTAAAACCTCCCCAGAAAAGTAACAGGAAACTAGGGAGAAAAAAATTACAGGACTGTTATGGAAGTATTCTAGAAATCCAACCAAAGTATCAAGAACCGTAGATAAGGTAAATGTGATTAAAACACATTGTATACATGCATAAAAATATAGCAAAACCACTATCATAAAAAATTAGTAAATGCTGATGAAAACAATAACATTAAATGTATTTTTTCCTATTTTAACGGTCGCTGCTATAGAAGCTCAATGAACTCTATTTCACTTCTGTCTGCAGTATGCTGCCACACCTCATAGATAAGCTAACGTCAACCCCTTGTGTCTACGTTTATCTAACAAATAGGAAGCACACAGCTGCTTCTCTGAGCTGTGAGGAAAACACAAATACGTTATCTGCCGTCAGTTCTACAGGAAATAAACCATCTTAAGATCGTTATTACATCATTCTTCCACAATATCACAATTAGATTAAATACTTTGTAGGCCACACTGCTCGAAACTGAAGCTAAACATGTTTTCCAAGCATACTCAACGGACACAGTGGCGCACACCTATCTGTCTTATTCCATATGGCACTGAGATAGGAGGAGCCTTCGGTTCAAAGCCAGTGAGGACAACATACATGAGACCGGGTTTCAGTGATTGATGAATTAATTAATTAACCAACACAAGAAATGCCATGAGGGTTCTGAATGAAATGATATCAATGTAACTTTGAGACAGCAATGCTGGGCACAGACACCTGACGTAGTAGACTAATGCATCCTAAAGTGCTGGACTCAGGCCTCCTTTGCCATACTGTAGAAATCCTGCATCCTCCACTCAGAATAAAGTGCTGCCTGCACTGGGTTGCTTGCTCCTCTTTACTCCTTAATAGCTATAGTTTAATAAATAAATCTACTTTCACTTTTTCTTTTTTCTGCTTTTTTGAAACAGGGCTTCTCTGTGTAGCCCTTGCTGTCCTGGAACTCACTCTGTGGACCAGGCTGTCCTCAAACTCAGATCATGGGCTGCTTCCTGGGTCACATGATAGGCTATTATTCTGCAAGGCCACAGTGACCTGAGACTTTACAGTAAACAGGGCAGATCAATAACAGCATTCTAAAGATCCAGATTAAAACAAACAAGCAAAAAGAATACGCATTCATCAAGACACTCTCATCTACTACCTGCTTAGGGGTTTCCTGTCCCTCTCTACTTTTTGTAGAAGCTCAGCCGTTCAAAATGTGTTTTCTACTCCCCAAATAAGACTTTTCTCCCACTGTGATAAATCAAAGTGCCAGAGAGAAAGAGAGAGAGAGAGAGAGAGAGAGAGAGAGAGAGAGAGAGATCCTGAAAAGACATGGGGAGGACCACAAAGGGGGGGGATTAGGGTGAAGTGAGGACTAGGGAGATGGCTCAGTGGGAGTTTGAATCTTTTCACAACCTGTGCTTGTAACCCTGGGCTGGGGATAGAGACAGGAGGATGCTGNAGAGAGAGAGAGAGAGAGAGAGAGAGAGAGAGAGAGAGAGATCCTGAAAAGACATGGGGAGGACCACAAAGGGGGGGGATTAGGGTGAAGTGAGGACTAGGGAGATGGCTCAGTGGGAGTTTGAATCTTTTCACAACCTGTGCTTGTAACCCTGGGCTGGGGATAGAGACAGGAGGATGCTGGGAGCTCACTGGCCAGCCTGCCAGTGAAACCCTGAGCTTCAGATTCAGTGAGGCTCTGTCTCAAAAACTAAGGAACAATATAGGAAAATATCTAGTGCCCAGGCATCTGCATGATTCTGTTTCTGCTCTGCCCCTGTCCCTGCCCCTGCCTCTGCTTGCACACTCCCATGCATATACCACACATCACAGCCACACACGGGCTTCTGAGAGACAGAAACAAAACTACAATATGGCACATGCAGCAGAGTCCTGAAATGAGATGACATTACGTGGGGTGGCTCACATCCCATAATACAGCCCACACAGATAAGGAACTGAATATTTTATAATACCTTCTACTTTGTTGTTATTGACCCAATAAGGCAGAAAAAAAAAGCTGAAATGGAGCAGAACTACTATTCATCAACTTTCTGAAAGAAAAGGACATTTTAGAAGGCAAAACAAGTTTTAAAAAAAATCTCAAAACCTAGTCATTATGTAGCTATTCATATGTTAAAATAACTAAAACACAAAACCCCACAATATAATACTACTGAATTATAATGAAGGATAATATCTGTATTTTATAAAGCATTCATATATTTTTATTGTCTGTGTGCATGTGTGCCACTGCAGGTGCACATATGTCATGGACAGGTGTGGAAGTCAAAGTACAACTTTCCGAATCAGCTTTCTCATGTCACCATGGCCTCAGGAATCGCCTTCATGTTGGTAGGACTGAATAGTCAGCATCTGTAAGAGCTAGATCATCTCACTGACCCTATCTATAGCTTCTGCTTTTATATGTCTCTGTGTGTGGTTTGCGTGTGTATGTGTATGTGCACATATGCATGCATGCATGCATGCAGAAGGCCAAGGCTGCATGCAGTCAGAGTCTTCCTCTATCACTGTGGACCTGATTCGCTGAGACAGAGCATCTCAGTTGAACCCAGCACTGATTAACATGACTAGTTTAGCTACCTGGCTCGCTCTGGGGACCACCTGTCCCTCCCTCCTATGTGCCGGAATTACAGGTGGGGTGACAAATTCACCCAGCATACATCTGAGCACAAATCATCCACACTCAGGACCACAGACTTACACCCCAAGCATGCCACCTGCTGAGTCGTCCACCCAACATCAAGAATTCATACCTACTTCACAATAGGAATACCCCGGTTCACAGATGGGAAAAGGCCAGTTAGTAGAACACATAAGAAAGCAGATTCTGTCCCTGTGGTTGCTAACTCAGAGTGTATATTAGAGTTCACTACAGCACAGCACTCCAATTATAATGAAACCTGCTGCCCAACAACAAAGGAATGGGTAAAGAAAACAGACACCGGAATTTTTTCAACCATAAAGAAAGATAAAGTTCTATGGTCAGCAGAAAAAGAAACGTAACTTAAGTATTTTAAGCAAATGAGGCCAGTGTCAGAAAGACAAATACTGTATGTTTTCTCTACCGGATGGATCCTAGTCACCATAAAAGTATGAAAAATCATATTGGCATCTATGATGGGAAAATAGAAGTGAAACTTCTAGGGAAACAACGGGGAATGATGGGAGTGAGAAGGGGTGAGACAGGGAAGGCAGAGACTATGGGAGAGACAGGTTCAGCATACAGCATACCATGTACACCTGCATGACTGTAGCATTATTATTGTTTTTAACTGTATTTCTTAAATGTGCCACTCCTAGATCTAACCTTGAAAGATTCCGACTTAACTATCCTTAGGCAAGGATATGGCTGCTGCTGTTGCTATTTTGTTGCTGTTGTTGTTGTTATGCATTTGTTTAAGTTCTCCAAATAATTTCAATATCCCCAATTAAAAACACCATAGGGAGATGGCTCAGTGGGTAACGGCACATGCCGCTAAATCTGGTGACTTGACTTTGATGCCCTGGATCTACAGGATGAAAGGACAAACCCAGCACCTTGTCCTCTGACCTCCACCCGGGTCATCACTTTTCTCTCACCTTATAACAAGCAACTGGGAAACACCTGGTGCTAATTCAACTTGAAACCTATATATTGTGTTATTCCACCAAGCAGGGTTTGTGCATTTGTTTTAATGTGTGGATATGTATGCGCATGCATGTGCTCTTAGATGTGCAGGTACACCTGTATATCCAAGCATGTACATGCACATGTGTGTGACTGTGCATGTGTGTAAGGCAGAGGCAACCTCAGGTGTCATTCTTAGGAACACCACCCACCAGCTGACATGGTCTTTCACTGGTCCTATGCATGGCCTAGAGCTCACCAGTTCGGCTAGACTGCCTGGCCAACAAACCCTGAGATCCTCCTGTCTGCCACTCCAGCACTGGAAATAAATGCTGTGCCACCACGCTCAGCATTTTCACATTGTTCTGGGCACTGAAGTTCTCATGCTGTGAGGCACACATTTTCCAGGCAATTGTCCCCAGTCTGCAGCCTAGTGGCTGTGATGCCTGCTTTACGTGGCAAGATAAAAAAATAAAATAGCTGAGAACGGTACTGAAGCCTCCTCCTTCCGGACAGATGGGATAGTTTGCAAGGGGACTGACTAAGAAAGGAAACAGGCTGGAGGTGGACGTGGATGCCACTTCATTCATACAACAAGGGCCATGCGGACAGAGACAGCCAATGGCCAGCAAGCCAAAGCACAGGAATCCACACCGATAGCAAGGAGATCAAACAAAATTGATTGCAGACAAAATAGAGGCCTGGAGAACAACGTCAGTTAAAACATCACTAGGGAGAAAATCATTTAAGACAGCGAGCAGCGAATCCTGCTCCAGATAATAAGACCTACTACACCAGATTCACATCTTTAAAAACTTAAAATATTGACAGCATGGCCAGCACTCCGAAAAGAAAATAAAGGAATAAAATAGGAAGTCACTTCTTGGAGGATGGAGACCTTCCAGGTTTCACACATGACCACAAGTCAAAAAGAGATGATTACCAATCTAGGTCTTTGAGTAGTGCCCTACCTGAAAACAGCAGCATATCCAGTAAAACACATTAGAAAGGAGGGGACTGCTGGGCGCTATCAACATAATATGTCATTAGATTTTGAATATATCGGATTTACAGACAAATACAGCAAATGAAGGATTTTCTTTACTGTAGAGCTAGTTCTTCTACACCGACTGCATTGTGATGCTGCATTTAAAATTTGTTCATACTCATTAGTTGTATGCAGCTTTTTCTGGGGGCAAAACAATAATGTCCCATCTCCAACTCTTAAAAATAAACAAACAAACAAAAAACCTCAGTAATTAATTAAACTTAAAAAGAAAGTGGAAGAAATAATACAATTTTCTAACTGACTTGCTTGAAAGTATCTTTAAATATTCTATCACTGGCCTGGCTGGCAGAAAATGGTGAAGTTACTTATTGGCTGCAGAGACCACGCCATCATACCTTAATCTTGTTGTAACGTGTATGTAAAAGTAACAACTGCAAACGGATCTTTTCCTTTTCACTGTCCTCCATGGGTTCATGTAACAAATGGTCCCCTCTTCGCAGAACTTCCTCAATCTGGACTCTCTCCTCATCCATCTGAATGTTTAAAGAAACAACCATTTGCTAAAGGCAAAAGTGTCCAGACAGATGCAATACTCACCATTGCTCAGTGTAAGAATCAAGCTGATGAGAGAGACAGAGCAGTATGGGCAATCTACAACAGCCTGGATTTTCTTGAAATACTTTAGATTTGAAAATAAAATATTCCAAAGCCAGTTTATCACACCTTAGGTAATGATTACATTTAGACAGAAAGTAGGGGGTAGACATGAGTCAGTGTGATTCATTATTATTATAATTATCATCATTATTATTTTGTTTGTTTGATTGTTTGTTTGAGATTAAGATTTCAGGTAGTCCAGGATAGCTTCATACTTGCTATATACCTAAAAAAAAAAAAGACCTTGAATTCCCATGCCTCCTGCATCTGCCTCCCAATTGCTGGGATTAGATGAGTGTGCCACCAAGCAGGGTTGTACGTGAACTTCAAGCATTACACAAGTCACTTGGCAGCTTTGACAATGACCCTCATAAATCACATCTGGATTGCTTCTGTTACATGTAGCAGGCCAAGCAAGCAAATTCAAAGAGAGAAGGAAAAGAAAAAGGAAAGTAGGGTTTGAAAACAGCCTACCTTTTCCTCATCATTCCTGCAGTCCAAGTGTTTTTCCACAACTTTCAGCATGTTTTCTACATCATTTTCTAATTTTTCCAAGTCAGAGAAAGACCCGGCAGCTTCAACAGTTCCAGCAGGACCAAAGCATTGGTAGGATGTAGGGTCCTGGTCAATCAGCATCTAGCAAGGGAAAGAGGCCTCTGAAGCATACAGTTGACTTAATTTTCCAAACTCATCCTGAAAGTTTGGGGGGTCACAGCAGGAACCAGCATTTATCTGAAATGTCTTCTATGTCACTCATCATAGAGCAAGGATGTTTGACAATCTGGGCTTCTTAGAATAACTCATTTTCAACCTTGAGCCAGAGGTGTGAGGTGTGGCTGCTTGGCGCAGAATGACAGATGCCAAAGTGAACAGAACACCCTACAGGAAACAGGGCCATGAGTCAAGCCATCCCTGCCACAGTCATAGAGGAACCATGGCCAGTCCTCACCCAGTGCCAGGACACCATAGAGAATGCCTCCCTTACATGTTCAGAAGAATTTCCCTGGATTTTTCGATACTCAAACTTCAAAAAAAATTATATTTCCAAATGGCACATTTTCACGGCTATACAGAAAAACTTCGTATTTTGGAAAAGGTAAGTCAGAAGAACAATGTTAATAAAAATAAATGAAGAAAAGTAACATCCAGTGACAGTCAAATATGAGGGAAGCAACGTTCTCACATCCTGACTACAGACACAAAATCTTTCTGTCAGCCAATGCTGAAAATCTTTGGAACAGCCCTTGGACAACCTCTACAATTCAATGAATTATAAACTCTGATGCCAAGAGAGACAAATAAGATGATTGTAACAAACACAATATTCCCAAGGAACCACAAAATCCATAAAATTAACTTAGGAAATTATAACAGACCATAGATTGTTACTATTAAAATAAATTTCAAGAGAGCATGTACAAAATGCTATGAAAAATTTTATGTTAGTATCATGCTATGGGATAAAGTTCTTATACTCTATAAAGATTTGTCACTCATATTGGTTTAATAAAGTGCTGATTGGCCAGTAGCCAGGAAGGAAGTATAGGTGGNGAAGGATTTTCTTTACTGTAGAGCTAGTTCTTCTACACCGACTGCATTGTGATGCTGCATTTAAAATTTGTTCATACTCATTAGTTGTATGCAGCTTTTTCTGGGGGCAAAACAATAATGTCCCATCTCCAACTCTTAAAAATAAACAAACAAACAAAAAACCTCAGTAATTAATTAAACTTAAAAAGAAAGTGGAAGAAATAATACAATTTTCTAACTGACTTGCTTGAAAGTATCTTTAAATATTCTATCACTGGCCTGGCTGGCAGAAAATGGTGAAGTTACTTATTGGCTGCAGAGACCACGCCATCATACCTTAATCTTGTTGTAACGTGTATGTAAAAGTAACAACTGCAAACGGATCTTTTCCTTTTCACTGTCCTCCATGGGTTCATGTAACAAATGGTCCCCTCTTCGCAGAACTTCCTCAATCTGGACTCTCTCCTCATCCATCTGAATGTTTAAAGAAACAACCATTTGCTAAAGGCAAAAGTGTCCAGACAGATGCAATACTCACCATTGCTCAGTGTAAGAATCAAGCTGATGAGAGAGACAGAGCAGTATGGGCAATCTACAACAGCCTGGATTTTCTTGAAATACTTTAGATTTGAAAATAAAATATTCCAAAGCCAGTTTATCACACCTTAGGTAATGATTACATTTAGACAGAAAGTAGGGGGTAGACATGAGTCAGTGTGATTCATTATTATTATAATTATCATCATTATTATTTTGTTTGTTTGATTGTTTGTTTGAGATTAAGATTTCAGGTAGTCCAGGATAGCTTCATACTTGCTATATACCTAAAAAAAAAAAAGACCTTGAATTCCCATGCCTCCTGCATCTGCCTCCCAATTGCTGGGATTAGATGAGTGTGCCACCAAGCAGGGTTGTACGTGAACTTCAAGCATTACACAAGTCACTTGGCAGCTTTGACAATGACCCTCATAAATCACATCTGGATTGCTTCTGTTACATGTAGCAGGCCAAGCAAGCAAATTCAAAGAGAGAAGGAAAAGAAAAAGGAAAGTAGGGTTTGAAAACAGCCTACCTTTTCCTCATCATTCCTGCAGTCCAAGTGTTTTTCCACAACTTTCAGCATGTTTTCTACATCATTTTCTAATTTTTCCAAGTCAGAGAAAGACCCGGCAGCTTCAACAGTTCCAGCAGGACCAAAGCATTGGTAGGATGTAGGGTCCTGGTCAATCAGCATCTAGCAAGGGAAAGAGGCCTCTGAAGCATACAGTTGACTTAATTTTCCAAACTCATCCTGAAAGTTTGGGGGGTCACAGCAGGAACCAGCATTTATCTGAAATGTCTTCTATGTCACTCATCATAGAGCAAGGATGTTTGACAATCTGGGCTTCTTAGAATAACTCATTTTCAACCTTGAGCCAGAGGTGTGAGGTGTGGCTGCTTGGCGCAGAATGACAGATGCCAAAGTGAACAGAACACCCTACAGGAAACAGGGCCATGAGTCAAGCCATCCCTGCCACAGTCATAGAGGAACCATGGCCAGTCCTCACCCAGTGCCAGGACACCATAGAGAATGCCTCCCTTACATGTTCAGAAGAATTTCCCTGGATTTTTCGATACTCAAACTTCAAAAAAAATTATATTTCCAAATGGCACATTTTCACGGCTATACAGAAAAACTTCGTATTTTGGAAAAGGTAAGTCAGAAGAACAATGTTAATAAAAATAAATGAAGAAAAGTAACATCCAGTGACAGTCAAATATGAGGGAAGCAACGTTCTCACATCCTGACTACAGACACAAAATCTTTCTGTCAGCCAATGCTGAAAATCTTTGGAACAGCCCTTGGACAACCTCTACAATTCAATGAATTATAAACTCTGATGCCAAGAGAGACAAATAAGATGATTGTAACAAACACAATATTCCCAAGGAACCACAAAATCCATAAAATTAACTTAGGAAATTATAACAGACCATAGATTGTTACTATTAAAATAAATTTCAAGAGAGCATGTACAAAATGCTATGAAAAATTTTATGTTAGTATCATGCTATGGGATAAAGTTCTTATACTCTATAAAGATTTGTCACTCATATTGGTTTAATAAAGTGCTGATTGGCCAGTAGCCAGGAAGGAAGTATAGGTGGGGCAACCAGACTAGGAGAATTCTGGGAAGAGGAAAGGCTCAGTCCGTAGTCACCACCCAGATACAGAGGAAACAAGGTGAGAATACTGCACTGAGAAAGGTGCCAAGCCACATGGCTAAACATATATAAGAATTAAGG
This sequence comes from Bramus lutescens, assembly GCA_001685075.1. Taxonomy (NCBI): domain Eukaryota; kingdom Metazoa; phylum Chordata; class Mammalia; order Rodentia; family Cricetidae; genus Bramus; species Bramus lutescens. Next base: position 261,729 of record LOEQ01001089.1, on the reverse strand, counting down.
ATCAATTTAAATTATAAGAGCTAGTTAATAATAAGCCTGAGCTAATAGGCCTACCAGTTTATAATTAGTATAAGTCTGTGTGTGTTACTTTGGGACTGAATGTCTGTGGGACCAGGCAGAACAGAAACTTTCATCTACAAATGGCACAAAGTGGGGCAACTACATCCACATAAAACCTGAGAGAGCTTGAAAAGGGATTCTAGACATAAAACAACAGAGTTAAGCACAACTTCTTGGTAGAATCATTTTCTGAGGTGGGCTCTGTTTTCTAGAGGCAAACAGAGGCATCAGGTTTCTTTAAGAGAGGCTTCCTGACTCAGTGTTTGCAGCAAAAGCTGTGCAGTTCTTTTAAGAACTGCCACCAAACACTTAAATGGTGTTTATGAGCAGCCAATGGCATGCTTCTTAGTGGTGCCATTGACCTATAAACTCCATTGAGTTGTGGTAAAAACATGGCTCCAGCCAGTACCTCCACCATGAACCTAGACTCTCAGGAAACCAAGGAGTGGGATGGATTCACCAGTCAAAGCCGTGACTTTAATGCTAGCCATATCACTTAGCAAATTAAAGACTCATGTGATCAGAAAAAAAAGAGAGAGATATACAGTTAAGGCAGCTTCAGACAGAAATAAACCTTTGAATGGTTCACAGTGTGTTTTAAAATATACATAGGCTTGGGAGAGAAAAGAAAAAGGATAGAGAAAGTCCTTTAAAAAATAAATATAATCAGGTGTGGTGGCACATGCCTTTAATCCCAGCACTTGGAAGGCAGAGGCAGGTGGATTTCTATGAGTTCCAGGCCAGCCTGGTCTACAGAGTGAGATGCAGGACAACCAAAGAACACAGAGAAACCCTGTCTCAAAAAAAATTAAAAATTAAAAGAAATAGAGTTTTAAAAAAGTTACATAAAGGTGGAAAATACAGAGAGCATGAATACTGTATGTTATTATGTTGTCGTTGAATTGTTTCACTGATGAAGAAGGAGAAACAGCTGTTAAAAAGACATTTGATTATAAATACTACAGGATTAATCCAACCTACTATTTTGAAAATGCCTTGACTTCAAAATTTAAGTCAAAAGATATGTTACTTTGGAGAAAAGGTTTTGCTTTTGTTTCCACAGAAAAATAGAAGCTATAGATTCATTCTGAATTAAGAAAAAGAAGGTTTCATAGAGGAAGACCCCCTGAAAAGTCTCCATTGGGAACCGATGGCCCAGATGATCCAACATTTCAGAGCACCTCTATTGCAGTTTCCACTTAGTTCTACATCCAGGAACAGCTTTAAGACTGCTGGCTGAGATAAACAAGCCTCACAGAATACTCCAGTCAGGACTTGACCATAATCCTAAATTTTCTTTGTGTTCCCTGTCCCCATAAGATTATCGGCACACCCAATCAGCAGGAAGTAGCCTAGAAAACTATACACACATTCACAAAGAATGGATTATGGATGTTTGTCTTTGTTTGGAATTTGGTTACAAGTTGTTACATATAATGGTCAGGAAAAAACTAAACAAAGGAGATTAGATTCAGAGTTCTTGTTTTGAAAAGAAAAANTTAAGTCAAAAGATATGTTACTTTGGAGAAAAGGTTTTGCTTTTGTTTCCACAGAAAAATAGAAGCTATAGATTCATTCTGAATTAAGAAAAAGAAGGTTTCATAGAGGAAGACCCCCTGAAAAGTCTCCATTGGGAACCGATGGCCCAGATGATCCAACATTTCAGAGCACCTCTATTGCAGTTTCCACTTAGTTCTACATCCAGGAACAGCTTTAAGACTGCTGGCTGAGATAAACAAGCCTCACAGAATACTCCAGTCAGGACTTGACCATAATCCTAAATTTTCTTTGTGTTCCCTGTCCCCATAAGATTATCGGCACACCCAATCAGCAGGAAGTAGCCTAGAAAACTATACACACATTCACAAAGAATGGATTATGGATGTTTGTCTTTGTTTGGAATTTGGTTACAAGTTGTTACATATAATGGTCAGGAAAAAACTAAACAAAGGAGATTAGATTCAGAGTTCTTGTTTTGAAAAGAAAAACAAAAGTGAAGGGCTGTGTGATAATGCTCTTGTACCCTGTAAAGATTTGTCACTTATATTGGTTTTTATAAAACACTGATTGGAAGGAAGTATAGGTGGGGTGACCATACTAAGAGAACTCTGGGAAGATGAAAGACTCAGTCTGCATTCACTACCCAGATACAGAGGAAACAAGATCAAAATGCTGCACTGAGAAAAGGTACCAATCAACATGGTTAAATATAGATAAGTATGGGTTAATTTAAGTTGTAAGAGCTAGTTAATACTAAGCCTGAGCTAACAGGCCAACCAGTTTATAATTAATATAAGCCCCTGTGAGTTACTTTGGGACTGAACGACTGTGGGATAAGGCAGGACAGAAACTTCCATCTAGAATCGTGTACCTACCAATGAATAAAAATAGTTATGAAAAAGAAATTGTTTGCAAAGGTCATTTGGGGGGGACAATGCTAGTTTTTTTTTCTCTGTTCTTTCTCTTACTCCATTCTGCATTAGTTTTTAATGTAAAAAAAGATTCCTATGATTCCATTAAAAAGATAAAATGGAATTCAGTCAGACAGGAAAGAGAGAAGACCAAAACTAAAGAATATAAAAACTAAAGCAAGTCTTGCTGGTTTGTTTTAAGTCATAAATAATTATAATCCTGAGCATGGGAAAAAATTTCTTTGGCCTACTATACCAGATATTTTAGCTTAAAGCAAGATTAGATAATAACCTGTTTCTTAGACACATATAAAACAAAATGGTTTTTTCTCTTTGTTATTCCAATACATAACTGACAAAAGGTTGAATTAAATAGTTATTTTAAAGTGTTCAGCATCCTGGAATTCCTCGGGATAGCCACTTAAGGTTCACCATTTTCTCCCTCTATACTGGCAAAATGTTTCCATCTTTTCCATTTCACATTTCCAAAGCTCCTAATCTGTGCCCAGCCTTAAGAACTCTATTGTAAAACAATTCTCCTTCTCCCCTCTAAAAATAAGGATGAAAAGAGAAAGAATGGGAAAGATACATAGCATAGACACCTTTCTTTTATAGAAAGTCATTTGTTTTTGACCCTCGATTTAATTGATACAGCTTTTTTTTAATTAGTAAATTCAGGAAGCATGTCTTTCTATTAACTATAAATTGAGTTACTTATAGTATTTAAGTCTGTCAGCATTAACACACACACATGTATTTTCTATGAACACATACTGATAAGCATGCCTAACTTGGGATCTGACTTCATTATTTTTCTTCTATTCCTATCCCAACTGTCAACTGACTCTGAAACCACTTGTGAGTTATTTAGTAAACAATATTTCCTTATATATTAATAATCATACATAAGTAACACCAATTGCCTGGCCAAAAAGTTATTAAAATTCATTTAACTTTACAAATTAGTAGGTTGGCACAAAAAGACCTACCCATGGGGAAAATGGTATTCTATAAAAGTGCAAGTACTCACTTGGGCACTTTTGATGTGCTGGGACACCTTCTCAAAGTTTCTGTTCAGCTCAGCTAATTTGGGCTCTAGGAGTTCCCTGCTGGCACTTCCACGGGCATTCATCAAGATGACGGCTTGTTCACGAACATTCTCAACCTGGAGGTTGACATCATCCAGCTCAAACAACAAACGCTGATGGAAAAAGAAAGAGGAGAGAGAGAGAGAGAGAGAGAGAGAGAGAGAGATTATTTCAAGTGAAAAGTCAAAAACAAACAAACATGGGGTGATGCTTACTATGGACTCAAGGTATTTAAAATAAATATCCGTGGTTGTTAAAAAGAAATTTCAGTGCCATCACCCAGATAAAGAGCCAGTCACAGAAAATCCATGGCCATCTGAGTTTCTCCCATCACGACAAATGTTCAAAAGTGAACTGCATGAGAATCCCCAGACAACTAACAGCACAGGAGAACAGACCACAGCATATCATCCCTGCGACACGAGGGGCTGTCTACCTTCACGATTTCTTCCTGTTTACTTGCTGGTTTTTTTTCGATCTCATCCAGTAGAGCTTCAGCTTGATACAGCCAGGTACTGATATGAGCAACATGTCCATCAAACATCTCCAGCTGATTCTGATGATTCTACAGAAGAGTAAAATAATGCTGACACAATTAAATGAAATAGTAAGATGATGATCTCAGAAGAGATTTGAAAGGCCATCAAAGAGCACACTGTGTATCCCACAATTATATACAACAAAGAAAAACTATATTTGCTACATTCTTATACATAGTTGGCTTGTTTTTGGTTTGGGGCTTTTGGAGGGAGGGGCTATTGCTTTACAGTCCTGGGGCTTGAACACGGGGCCTCACAGACTACATGACTGAATATATCCCCATCCTTCTTTTTATTACTTTTGAATTTACTTTGTTTGCAGACTTTCAACTTGTGATCCTGCATCAGCCATCCAAGTACCTAAGGTTACAAACCTGTGCCACCAGACCTGACTTTTTTGTGAGCGAATGAGTGCTTTTTTTTTTTTTTTGAGACACAGCTTTCCTATGTAGGTTGACCTGGAATGCTAGAGCCCCCTGTCTTGGTCTCTGACATGCTAGGATTACAGGTGTGCATCTCCATGGTCAGCTTTAGCTATGCACTTTCCTCTACATGGATATGTAGTGATGTATCAGATTATATAATTGACCTAAAGCCAGGTAGGTAATAGGTCATGAACTGGAACATAAGGAACCTCTGACCAATGAAGACATAAGCATATGACCTCCTCTGCCCTACATATACTGATTTGAAAAAAAATGCTCAACAGACAATTTATTCTTTTTTCTATCTCTATCTATTACAAGGAAATTATATAAGCTAGATAAGTCCCATCAGATGTGTCAGAATAAAATAGTACTTTGTAAATGATAACTCTCCCTTCAGAGATTGGGGCTACCATATGTTTATTACTGGTAGAGGAGGGCCAGCTAACACTATGAAAATGTAATGGTCATAACAATCATAAAAAAATTTAAATGGGAAGTTTAATATATTGCTATATAATACCACTATATGTTGAAAGTCATTTAATCATCATTAAATAATGCAAGGTAGAAATTATAATAATGCCAATTCCATAAGTAAGAAAAAAGAATAGAGTCTTTAAACACCTTCACTGAGGTAAAAGTCAAGAACTTTATAGGCCCCATCAGTTGGTATAATCTTTGCTCTGAGCTAGTGCATGACTAAGACATTATAAAGACTGTATACAATGTATATACAATGTTTGCATACAGATATATAGCATATATTATTATAACAACTGATACATGATATAATTAAAATGAAAGCATATTTACTAAAATATTAAATAATACAGCATCTATGTTCAGTGTGAATATTTTACTTTCATAGAGGTATTGTAAATTCATTCACTTGATAACTTTTCAATAGAAAAATAAAATATAGAATAATAAAGTTAATTTACAAGCAAAGCAAAACAAACCTGCGAGACACAGGAACCAGATTTCAAATTCTAATGGGGGCCATATGCTTTAAATATAGCTACGAAGAGAAGACATCACCACTGAATGTTCTGGCAACATACCAGCAAGGTGTTGCACCAGTCCTCGGTCCAGGTCCGGACTCGACTCCACCCAGCATTGAGCACACAGAGATTCTCTTCCAGGACAGACTCACTGCCTGAGATCAAGTGCTGAAGAGCAGCGCTACTCTCAGTAATGCCATTTAAGTCAACTTTTCTCTTTTCCAGATCCTTCAGAATATTCTGCGGGGGG
>LOEQ01001089.1:215911-238134 GCA_001685075.1 Bramus lutescens | reverse complement strand
AAAAAGGAAGAAGTTTTTAATTGCCCCCACATTCCTCCAGCAGAAAGCAGACTGAGGAATCTGCTCAGGTTTACAGGAAGGGAAGGGTGACAGAGAAGCACTCCCAGGATGCAGGCTCATCCCTAATCAAGTACCGTTCTTACTAATTGGTCTCAATTTCCATATTTATCTAAACACAAAATAGATGAGAGCTGGGCATGGAACTGTACACCTGCAATCCCAGCCCTTGGGTGGTAGAAGTAGGAATAATCACTGCCAATATAAGGTCGGCCTAATCAACACAGTGAATTCCAGACCTGCTAGGGCTACCTGGGAAGAGCCTGCCTCAGAAACAATCACTCAGTAACATAGATGACAGGTAACAACTAAGGAATGAGTAAAGTTAGTTAAAATTCTTCCACTGCCATTATCATGACTACAGAAATCACCACAATACAATCACTAGTCTCAGGGTATGTTTCATTTACACTGTAGTAACTTGAAATGTTTCTTAAATCTTTCAACCAGATTTTTTTTTGAAAAGTCATTAAAATGAGAGACCACATCATTAAAATATCCCAACAGAACAATCTATATCTTCCATCTAATGGGGGAAGATATTTACCAAAACTACAAAGAAAAATCAACATATTTAAGTTCTTTTTCCCTCCAGTAAACTTTAGACACTACTCAAAATAAAAACTTGAATTCCTATCTGTGTAGTTAACCAGGTTTAAAAAAAAAAAAACAGGCTAGATTCTTATAAAATGATTGGGATTTTGAGAATTAAAACACTCTTTGCCCCCTTCATAACATGAGAAACACTGGTGAACACATAAAAATATCAAAATCTGAAGGGAATAAACTATTGCAAACAAATTTTCTGAGAATTCTTGTTACCCTTTTAAAAAAATCTTTTTTTTAATCTATCTCATCCATAAAAATTACATGGATAATCCAATGTTTGACAAAATAATGGAGTTTTGTTTTCTTTTTTTTTAATAAGATAGGGAAATTCTCATTACATGGGAGTGGGGGAATCTCGTACCTCTAATGTGTGGCACTTTCCACGAATTCTATTACAGAGAAGTTGGTAGCTCTCCAGCACCATATTGAACTCCGATGTCAACTCCTGGCCACCAGAGGGCACCTTGGTGGCCAGCAGCTGGATACTGTCCTTCAGAATCTTCACCCTCACCTCCTTCTGCAGCACGTCCTCTTTCGCCCTCTGTCCCAAGAAAAAGGCAACTTGAAACACTGCTCTCTTTTTAAACAATAATAATAACTGATGCAAAATTAAAACACCCAAATTCTTCTATCTGCCTGAGCAGAACGTTATTTAGCCAATGATATAGCCTGAGTTTCTCTGAAGGAAGAATGTTAAATATAAAACCTCACTCCTTTAGTTTCTAATGTACATATCCCGTTTCCACAACATTTTCATTTGGTAACACCAGAGTTCACAGGCAAGCTATCTTCAACAGGGTTTACTGACAAGAAAGATTTTCAAATTCTGGGTGCAGAGTAAGGCTCTAAATGAACTCATTTTAACTGACCACTGGAGGTCTGAACACATTAAACTGAAATAAATAAACACCCTCAAAACGGCAGCATACTGTGACAGAGGCATCCATTAAAATGTTCCACAAATCCTTGTTTTAAAAAAAAAAAACCCACTTTGTCCTCCTAGAACATAGGTATATTCATCCTTCCAATAATGAACAGCATATCAAAGATGATAAAGTTCCACTGGACAACCTGATCCAGAAATAGCTGCCTCCTGGCTTTCTCTCTGTGCTCAAGGTGCTTAATCTCATATGCAACAAACTCCACCTGCAGCAGCCTTTAGCGGTCCCTCTTAGCTGGCTTTACCGCTTAATGGATTTCAGCTTCCCCAGTGAGGGGAAAGTAATTAAGTGCAGTCGCTTTTAAATTCCTAATGGCTGTTTTGAAGAATAAAAATAGAGTGCTGCCCAATCAAAGATTTTAATCTCATCTTTCCCAGCTCTTAACTACAATGACTTTTAAGAACAGCACCAAACTACAATTCCAACCATGTGAGAGACAAACGCGGTAGTTCTGCTTTATATAGTAGACTACCTTTAAAATATTGTCTATACTAAAAACATAAAAAAAATCAAAAAGAGCTATGTTAAAAAAATTGTGCAGTGCCTTACACAACTTAAGTAAGTCGCTTTTTATGTGTACTGACTCAGAGATAGCATGCATGAGAGTCACATAAAACCTCTTTTTAAATATTATCTGCATAGAAAATGTTGCCCTAGATATACTTTTGGGTGAGTTAGTTGTGAGGGAATATACAATGTTACTTGATATTTTGGAAAAAGAAGGGTGAGTCTTGTTTGAAGAGCAGTGGAGGCAATGTGGGACTGAGGCCCAGTTCTTTCATTATATAAGAACAACTACTGCCACAGGAACAGAAGTTTCTGGAACCACAGCCGGACTTCAACTTATCCTCACTTTATCTTCTTTGGATACCCCGTGCTTCCTACTCTAAAGACACTCTAAGGTTCCAGTGTGGCCCCGAAACTGACTCTATAACCCCTGCTTCATGCTCTAAAAATGTTTTGGGGTTCCCGTGTACCCCCAATACTGACTCTATAGTCCTGCCTCCTGCTCATAAGGCATTCTGGGGATCTTGTGTACCCCCAGTACTGACTGAAATCAAATGCAGTAGAACCAGGATGACCTCCAACTAAGTTGTGAAGAAGTCACTTTTGCTCCTTAGGAAACAGTGATAGAAGCTGTATGGCCCTGTGACTATAATTAACATCCCTAAATATACACTGAGAAAATACTAGATGGTAAAATTATATTCTAGGTGTTTACTATGATAAAAAAGAAAAAATTACAGTTTCTCTGCATAGCCCTTCTTGGACAGTCTGAAGTCCTGTGCAGCTCCCTGAGGCCATACCGTACATGCCTGTCCCCAGGGACCTCATGGCATCATCAGCTCTGGGATGGACTTGAACCAGTGGACTGGTGTCAGCCTCCTTTCCCAACTGGAATCACCACACTGGCTCTCCTGCTCATCTCATTGTTCTGAAGGGAAAACCCTACTGTGAGCAGACTGGTCTGTGTGATTCTGTGTGGTACCCTGGGCAGGCTGATCAGCATGAAGAAGCACTGGGCGGGGTAGAGGGCCTCACCTTCATTTCCTCCACAGCGCTCTCCAGTTCTTCCGGGGATTTGTACTCAAAGTCCCTCTCCAGGTATTCCTCCTCAGCCTGAGCCATCCACTCCTGCATCTCGGCCAAGTCCTTTTTCACGTTCGTGGCTTTTTCCTGACTATCAGACAACTTACTTTTTTGAATAGCAATCTAGAAAGGAAAAGCCATTGTGCTCAGTAAATAGATTTTAATACACTAACTGCCAAGTTCTACCCTTTAATATTTAAAGGCACTGCAATAAATTTCCAGTTTTATGTTTTTATATTCAAGTAAAACATTTTAGACATCCTGTGCCAATGCTACGGAATGTAAGAAATTATGAAAATACAATAAATTATAGACAACATTTTCGACGTGACCCGACCCTGAACATAAACATCTGCTGGAACTCTGAAAACAGGGCTCACAGCATGTAGGAAATTAACCTGTAGCAATAAAGGCATACACACCAGCTGTTTTTATTGCAACACTGTTTATTATCTAAAAAAGAAAAATAGGAGGCAGAATTCCCACTGTGTCCTCACATCTTAAAATAAGGGTGGAGTTGAGCATGCTTGAACATTCCTTTAATCCCAGCACTTGTGAGGCAGAAGCAGGTGCGTCTCTGTGAATCAGAGGCCAGCCTTGTCTACAGAAAGAAGCCTGCTCTCAAAAATAAAGAGAAAATTGGGAGTGAGGAGAACTATTATAAAAGGTGTCCGTAAGATATTATCCTACAAAATGCTGGTTAGGAAGTAAAAGACAGAGGCTGGAGAGATGGCTCAGCAGTTAAGAACACTGGCTCCTCTTCCAGAGGATGTGCGTTCAATTCCCCGCACCCACATGGCAGCTCACAACTGTCTGTAACTTTAACTCTAGTTCCAGGGGATCTGACACTCTACACACAACACACATACAGACAGACAAAACACCAAGGCACATAAAATAAATTTGAAGAAAGTAGAAGATATGTTTGAAAACAGCTATTTAGCTGAATCTGGTTCAGTAACTTTGTGAGTTTCCTCAGAGAAGTCTGGGAATATTCTCAAAGTCCCTCCCACTAACCACAAACTGACTTCAGCTGGAAGAGCTGATCCTGTAGCACAGAAATAGTACAACCTCGCCCTGATGCGTCCAACCGCCTGCTCAAATTACATGTCACTGTGGAGGCCACCTCACCAGGGCTGCATGACAGTAACCAGAAGCCAGGACAGGAATCAAAGTGTGAGTTAAGGAACAGTTAGTGGCTCTCCTGTTCCCTCCCTCCAAACAGGCGCATAGGTCTGAAAGTAGACAGGGAACTTTAGTGCAGGGCCCACCTCCCCTCCGTGCTGTTGCTCTGTCAAAAAGCCAAGCAGCGCTGCTCCCACAGTGGATGGTCAGCACTCTCACTTAGGCAGTTCTTAGTAAAACTATGTACCTATATAGTGTGTGTGTGTGTGTGTGTGTATATATATATGTATATGTGTGTGTGTATAATATAACCACATAAATGGAGGAGACTTTGGGCCCACTTCCAGAAGGTCTTTTTGTATTCTCTGAACAGTAGTCAGTTCTAACATTTTAATAGGACTGTAGAAACATTGAAAATAAACCCACAAAATCATACCTGTACACTCTGTAGTTTAGCTCAGTGACAACTTCTTTCATAATAACATAGGTGAGACACATTCCTGTGAATTTTTTTGGTTTGACATGCCTTTTTTTAGACATTTCTTTTATTTTGTATGATGGCATGTTTTGCCTTTACGTACATTTGTGTGGCATGTGTGTCCCCATGGAAACCAGAAGAGGGCATCAAGAGCCTTTGGAACTGGAGTTACAGACTTATTAGCTATCGTGCCAGTGCTGGTAATGGAACCAGGGTCCTCTGCATGAGCTAGAAGTGCTTTTAACTGCTGAACTATTCTCCAGCCCCAGACATACCTATTTTTGCTAACTACAATAAAAACATCTTCAATACAGTTAATATTTTTACTAGTGACTGACAAAAATTATCTAGAACTGATCTAAATAAGTCACTATTCGTATAACATGTAGCTAGTTCTTGCTGAAGACTCCTAAATTTTCTTTCTATATTTCACATCAAATAGAATGCGCAGCAGATTTCATACTGTAATGAATGAGTGAGGAAGCAAACGGGTGAAAGACGAATGGGGATAGATGATGGATGGGTGGATATATATGACAGATAATAGAGAATGACGACAGATGATGGATGGATGGATGAAGATGATGAAGGATGAAGGGTAGATGGATGAATGGATGGATACAGGAAGATAGGAGATAGACAGATGGATGCCAGAGAGCTGCTTGTTCCTCAATGTCACTTAAGAACCACATCCTGTTTACTTAGACAAAACCCCAGCCACTTACAGATTATGAAGCAGATACAGAAATACAAATTTGGCTAGTGTATTCAATAATTTTATAAAGACATTACTTTAAGTTTGGTAATGGCATTTTGACTTCGTAATAACAGACTGTACTATAACATAGGATAATTTCAACTTCTTATCCAAAGCACATTTTCACAGATGAAGAGAAAATGTAATATAACACTAGCTATTGACAAATATTAGAATCAGCCCGTGGGTGATTCCTTACTTCAATTTTTCTCCACATTTAAACATGTTCAGAATGAAAAAGTTGGACCAAAAAAAAAAATCAAGTGATGTCACCATAAGATTTACCAATAGAAACGGTAGTTCAAAAGCATTATATCAAGAAAAATGTAATAGTCCCAGCATGATCTGAGGAATATGATTGAATTTCTCATTTTCTCCTCTCTTTTCACCACTGTCATTCACTCAGCTACATATACACCACCATTAGTTTTCCAAGGTGTCCAAGAAGACAGAGACAACCTGCTGTGTGGGCCTTCACAACACTGACAAGCCCTCCTTACACGAGGCAGTAAGCAGAGGTCTCCGATACATCCCTTGGAAGTGGTCCTCAGTCCCTACTCCTGTAAGCAGGCCTTACTTCCCAACTTACTCAAATTTTTTGCATTATACATTCTAAGGGAAGTTGTTCTCTTTGGCCTAAAGCACCCTTTACTATTTCTCACTACTAAGTGATTTAAAACAAAACAAAACAAAACAAAACTATCTACCTTCCCCAACTCCAGGTCCCACCCTATGCTTTTGGCTCTGCCCCCGAAGAAAGTGATTTCTCAAAATTGGTCATATTCAACCCCTTCCTTACTTCCCATCCCCTCCTCCACTGTCCAGTATCATTTTATCCCCACCACCTCTAGGAATGAATGTACTTTTCTCAGGGTAACCTAGTCAAAGTTAAAGCTCGATTTTCAACTGAGCTAACCTGGCCCAAGGCAGCACACACTCCTGGCTTTATTCACTTCCGTTACTCACTTTCTTCTGGTTCTAATGCCCCAAGAGGGCTAAAAAATAAAAAGCTAAAATTTTACAAAGAGAAAAAGAATTACCATTTGCATGTATGGAGTCACCTCGGCCTAGATCCTTCCAAAAGGGGACTCATCACTTCACCTGCCCCCAGAAGTGTTACCTCCTGAGTTCTTACATTCGAAGAGAGAGTACCACAACCCAATGTTGACCCTTTGCCAATCTCCTGAGCTACCCTTGACTATTGCTTTTCCATCATGCATCGTCCTCTAGCCAAGCCCTGTCTGTTTCCAAGACAGGGCACACATGGCATGCCTCATGACCTCAAGGGAACCTCTCTTTTTGAGTCTGCAATGACTTAAGTGTTGTCCCTGCTTCCCTACTTAGCTTTCTAAAGCAAACCATCTACCTGAAAGTGGAAGGGACCTTAAAAAGTCAGCTACATGTCATGTCCCTGCTCAACACTCTCAAACTTGGGCCAGTGAGACAGCTCAGAGGTAAAGGCATTTGCAGCCATGCCTGGTGAACTAAGTTCAACCACCTAGACCCACACACTATGGCAGAAGAGAACTGGCACCCACTAGTTATTCTTAACTTCTACATGCGTTCATGGCATATGCCCCCACACATTCATACACATTGTTAATAACAAAGTTAGTAAATGTTAGAAAAACCTCTCAAACTAGCTGACATCATTCGTAAAGTGAAATCCAGAGTGCTTGCACCCATTGAGTGCCTTTCGCCACCTTGTGACCTCAGCTATTCCTACTTCCCATGTCACTAACTGCATTCATTCACAAACTGCGGGGCCTTGGGTCCTCAATAAACACACCACACGCACACCACAGCTGAGCTTTAGGACTGGAAACTCCCCCTACTACATGTTCTGGCCAACATATTCGAAACAATAGCCACCTTCTCTTACCTCTTGGCTGCCCTCTCTGATAGTTCACCTGCCTCACAGTAATGCAACCTTCTCAAGAGGAAGGAAAGCCTGGTCATTGCTGTGTCCTCAAGCACCCAAAAAGGCCTAGCCACAGATGCTAATTAACAAAATGCTAAACTGCAGCTGATGAATGAATATCGGCTGCCTAAAAGATTAATATCTATAATTAGTAGATACCACACTCAAACATCCTCAAGGCAAGACAAGTATCATAAATGAATGTGTGGAGCTTAAATAAGAAGGAAAAGTAAAAGTCCTGAACCCCACTGAGCAAGCAATATTCTTCTTTAACTTTAATATATACATGTGTGTGTATACATACACATATGTATATGCATATATACATAAACACATACATATACATACACATTATATGTGTATATAAATATGCATGTGTATGTATATGTACACAGATATATAAACTTGTGTGTGTACTTGCATATGTGCTCACACACACTTTTATGTGTGTTTTATGATTTCCTGTAAATGTCCTAGACCACTATCTTTAATTCTACTTTTCCTGGTCAAGAGAAGCCAGCTACAGTGTCCCCTTTACTAAGTGAAGGCGAAAAGCTCACCTCTTTGCTGAATTTCTCCAGTTGAGCTTGGTAGTCCCCTAGTCGTCCATGGATCCAAGTCTTCACTGTGGTGACTGGACAGCTTTGAAGATCATTCTCTACTTCTCTCATGTTTCTGAGAGATGATTCGATCGTTTCTATTTCATTTGCAAATGTCTAAGTATAGGAAACAAGCCCATGTTGAGTCTACTCCCATGTAAGTGGATATCAGATTCACATCTATCTGCCTGATCCTGAAGCTACTTCAAGGTCATATTGCTTGGAAGTCAGAAGTCTCAGCCACTTAAAAGATACCTCACTTCAGAAATTTAAGACAGCCATTTGCTAAAAAAAGATAGATTAGAAATACTTGAATTTCATTGGGAAACACTACTTTTAATTAATTTAGAGCAGTGGTTCTCAACCCGCAAGTTGCAATCCCTTTGGGGGTCACACATCAGCTATCCTGCATAGCAGGCTATTTACATTACAATTTAGAACAGTAGCAAACTTAGCCCAGCTATGAAGTAGCAACGAAATAATTTGATGGCCAGGGATCATCACAACAAGAAGAGCTGGATTAAAGGGTGGCAGAATTGGGAAGGCTGAGAACCACTGGTTTAGAAACACCCGATGACTTCATCAAGCATAAACCGCATATAATACGATTAGCAGATTTCATTTGTTAGACGTCCTTCTCAGAAAGGCTCATCAGGTGGCACAATGACAGCAGCGCACTCGTGGTAATCTTTACATTAAGATCATCACTGTAACAGAAGTGCAGCTCCCGAGGAAATTAATTGGCTTTTGTTCTCATCACCAGTTCTATAACCACGGCCGGCCATAAAATGTCAGCTATCTGTCTGTCTTTTATTGGCTATAAAGCCAAAATAAAAGCTTTATGATAAAGGACACTTTATCTAGACTTCATAGGCGCCATTCTTACAATTTTAATAACTTCAGATGACAAAGAACAAGAAGAAAATGTTATTTATTTGAATAGGAATGCCAGACCAGCAGAACTCACAGCACACTGGTCAAGCTGCTGCTGTAGACCAGCCGCGTCTCCTTGGGCAGCCTGCTCTTTCCTTAGGAACTCTTTCACATCACCCGTCCACTTCTCAATGACCTCTGAGTCAGCCTGAATCGAACACAATAACAGAGGGGGATATTACTCAGTGACATTCAACCCACTACATCTCAAGATCTACTGCCATCAGGGAAAAAAATGCAACTTCTCAAAACTTCGATAGCCTCGTTTTCATTTATTTCATTTCCTTTTTTAAGTCTCCCAACTTGAAAAATAAATCTTTAAAATGACAGCTTGGTAATAATTCCACAAGCCTCAAAACACTCTGGGGTGAACTATTTTTGTTTAAAGGCAAGCGTTATTTAGGACTAAGATTCAAATTACAAGAAAAAAATAGCATTCTAGTTATAATCAACTGAAAAGAAATCTTTTGTTTTTACCTAACCTAGAGCGATTGTTCTCTAAGGCTAGCTATTGAAGTAGGAGTATATACACAGCCTCATAAAGGAAATATAATCTCAGCCTTTTCATCTTCTGTGAGATGACTCCTTCCTTGAAAACAGAACTAGTCGCTGCCTACTTCAGATCTTTCAACAGTTCAAAGTTACTAAGAACAAAGAGAAGGCCAACAATTCCTGGAAAAAGCAGACTTCAGAGAGGACATAGCATAGCTGTGGCTGTATGGAAGACAATATTAGGCCTGATGTAGGAGGGTCATCTGTCTATGTGTTACTTTCATTGGTTAATAAAGAAACTGCCTTGNATAATGGGCCAGGCAGTGCTTAAATGAATACAATTTGTGTGTTGTTATTTCGGGTGTTAAGCTAGCCGTGCAGGAGCTGGGCTGGACAAAAAGCAGGCCTGCTCTCCCCTATCACTACATAGGCCCACTTGAACTTCAATACTGAAGCAGTAGCCATTTTCCCCCAAGGCCTTCCATCAGTGGATAGCCTTGTAAATTTCTCTGGAATGTCTCCTTGAACCTTGAACTCTTTTTCAGTTCTTTCTTGCTTACTCCTAGAAATAAAAACAACTTGGATGATGAAATTCAAAAGCGGCTACCATGTGTCTCCCTTGTCCTGTGATGATTATACTGCCCTTTTTAGTGACTTTTCTAGGGCAGTATAACCAGGAAATGCACAAACCATTCTGATCCACAGACTCTGGAAACAACAAAAATTACTTAATATTCCTAGAATACTCCAAAACTATTGTTATTCTTATGAAGTTGGAATGAATCATCAAGATGGAACTTACCATGCAGCCGCTAAACTTATAAGACATGGCCTAAAATGGGTTTGGATTTTTCCAAATGTGACTGTTCCATGCTTCTTTTGTGCTAAACTTGTTTGTTCTTAGATACATCAGCCATACGATTAAGATTCACCAAAACCCCAATATTCTCAGAAATTACCTCAAAATAACCTTCCCCTCTCAAATATTGCTTAATTGATTGCTAATTTAACTACAGGACTTGATCACCATAAATATTAAATTTTCCTTTATTATGTTCACAATATCAGTTAAAAAATATACCAACAACAAGCCAACAGAATAATGCAAAGTTTAACTTTTCCAGTTTCCTACCTACCACTCGTCCTAACTTTCTTCTACTTGGAAACCTTACACAGAAATAGAATTTTCCATTGGGCACATGGTTTAGACTTGTTTGGTTAGTTGGTGGGTTTAGGCTGGGTTTCTTGTTGTGTTTTAAGACTTTTCCAACTAAAATTCATACCAATGACACTGCTTTCCTGAAAATGTCATAATGACATCCATTGTGTATAGTCAATAGATCCTAATAAAAGTAAAAGTGGGGCTGGAGAGATATCTCAGCAGATAAGAAACAGGGCTCTGTTCTCAGCATCCCACACCCCAAGGGCACTCAGCTCAGTCACAAAGAACAGGAAAGAGCTCCAAGAACAATACAGTTTCTCTCTCCACTTAAAACTCACACAGCTAAAGCACGTATGTTTCTAATCTCCAGTAGTGAATAAGGGTCCCTTGGCCTTTGAACAAACACATAAATGCACACACACACATGTGCACACAGTTCTTCGGGGAACTTTCCTTCTTACAAATGAGTTTAAGTTCCTCTTAGAGTTTGGGAGATGACTCAGTTCATAAAGTGCTTGCCTAGTAAGGATGGGGACCTGGATTTGAACTGCAGAGGCTACTTAAAAAGCAAAGAATGATGAGAAGTACTTGTTTTCCAAATGCTGGGGAAACAGGTGAATTCCTGAGACCTGCTGGCAAGTTAGAACCACTTGATCTGGGAGCCCCAGATCCCAGGGGGAGACCATGTTTCCAAAATAATCCATAGACAATCACCTAGTCTCTGGTCTTCACACACAGTCTCATGAGCACACACACATTGTCTCTGTCTCTGTCTGTCTTACCGTTTTTCTCTGTGTGTGTCTCTCTTTCACAGAGACACACACACATACGTATTACTAGCAAATTTCTAATTAAAAAAAGTCTGAAAAAATTAACAATAAGTCCTGGCCTAAGACAGTACCCATTTCTCATTCCCAGTTTTATTCAATATTATTCAAGGAAAGATGAAACTGGAGGAACCTCAAACATCAAAGATTCTCCTTTGGGGTGGTCAGAACTTTACAAACACTGACCATCCCTGCAGAAACTTCTTGAGCAGGCAACACCCTGGTTCAGGGACACAGAGAAGGAATGTAGGGTCAAGGAACCAGCTCCACACCTTACCCTGCCGCTCCCAAGCTGGAGCTAGAAGCATTTTAAAGCTTGGAAACTCTGGGCCTTACACAGCAGCCCCTCCCACTTGACGACAGCTACATTCTTGGCATTCCTCTCTCTCTGCTCCCCCATCAGCTGGAACGTCTGCTGATTTTTTTAATTTCTACCCCAAGACACAGCGAAAAAGCAGCTGTGGAAGAAGAATTAGTGCAGTAATTTAAAGAAAAGGGCTTCCTACTTTGCTCAGTTCTGAGGCATTCCAGAGCCTGTAGCAAATACTACCTGGGATTTCAACAGATACCAAAAGCCTGCTCAAAATACTGTTATAAAACAGGGCTGCGTCACAGAGATGGGGGCAAAGAATGATGCTACCCCATCAGCTTATCTAAACCCCTGTCCCTAAATCCAGGGTGTGGAATTGCCCCTGGACTGAATAAAAATGATGGCTAGGACAATATTTTAATCATTATATCAGGTTTATGATCTCTAGACAAGTTGAATGAGCTAAATACAGATGTTATTCTTCCTTATTTTTCTTCTGAAATATTACCAAAATAATAATTTTAAAGCCTGTTTCTTCACTGGCAGAGTCCCAGCGTGTACTTCCTGCAGTCTTAGGCGGAACACATTAGTTTGCTGAGTGAGTTTGAGCAACTGAAGGAAGAGGAATGAGCAGACAGCTGTGCAGACATCAGGGATGAGTGGGTGTTAGGCTATATGGTCCAATCTCACTCAAGAGGGGGCAGTGGGTCCAACACACCTACTGAGCCATTCGTTCAGATCCCTGCCATTCATAGCCTCATTCACATCCTCTTACTTGCTGGGCACCCTGCAGAGTCCTGTCTTCAAAGAGCTCATCCTCTGGGAGGAAGGAGAAACACAGAGTTCTAAGCATTTTTTAAAGCTCCACGGGGTGCAGATGGGAGGACACAGCACAATGTCAGAAGTGTGAGTAATCTTTAGGCTGTGCTTTGGTGCTGAGCAACACTGAAGACTACCAGTAGAGTTTGTTCTTAGAGAATCAGCCAGGGGGAGGCGACATGTACAATGTTCCAGCTGGTGCATGATCTGTCTAGAAGGCAGTGGTCCAGGATGGTCCTTTGGGACCCATGATACTCTGCCAGCCTGATGTTGCTCACAGTGGGGACAGAGACACGCTAGACAGGAGGGAGCAGGGACTAAGTGATAAGGATGAAGATTTTACTCCAGTGAAGATGACCAGACCCCGTGCAGAAGTCTGACATCAGTGGGAAGACGAATTTCTATGGTGAGAGACGAGAAGAGGAAGTGGAATTAAAGAGTGAAATTGCTGGACATGAGGCTGTGGCAGGGCCTGCTCATGGAGGGAAGGGCTGCAGGTGGTGTCCGCAGACCCAGGAGGCACACTAGGTTTTGTGTGCACTTGGGGACATGCTGGTAATGCTCCAGGTAAATTCCACACTGTAGGATCTTGAGAACAGGAAAGGAAATGATACAAAATATATCACAGTCCCAGTAATAGCCAAGACATTACTACTGGGGATGAGAGAGTGAAAGGAGCTGAGAGAAACGAGCCCCCTTGGATTTTATTTTGTCCTCATGATTTATAAGAAAATCCTATTAGTAAAATCAATAACAAAAAAAAGCCTGTTTCATGTTTTTTAAAATGTCTTGCAACCGGGAACGGAATGAGGGTTTGTAAAACTACAAATGACCATTTCTGTTGTCAAGCACAGCAGAACAGAAGAATTTCAACCCACATTTGTGCTTAGCACTATGAAAGAGCATAGCGGTCTATCTTTAGCTTGTACAAAAGGAATTAGCAGTGAAGACAAGGGAAATGTCACCAAATGCCAAGAAAATAAGAGGCAACTATGACAAACACATAGAATTCCTCTTACAAATATCTCAGGGCTGAAGAGAGGAAGATAACATGTCAATAAAAAGCAGATTGCAAACATTAACTCGACTTCTAGATGTGCTATATTCGTGAAAGGCTTTTTTTCTGAGGACTGGGCTTCATTCTCTAGGATCCGACTCTGTTCTCCATTGGAAAGCCCATACAAACTGGCAACATGGCAACTCCATGGTACAATTAAAGGAAGGTTTTTATGGAGCAGAGAAAGTTTAAAGATCGGAGATTTGGGGATAATTTGTTTGGTGGGAGAAGTTGCTACGGTCTGTGAGCATTCAGAAACCTATACGTCATCCGTGGCTATTAACTGAGCGGTACTGAGGCCCTCTGCAGTAAGACATAATGGAGTCTCTGAGACTGAGGAGGAAGAGATTAGAAAAGGAGGGGAATGGGTCAAAAACAGGAACTCATCCAGAAGGAGGATTCCACTAAGCTCCAGGGGGTGCTGAGAGCGTCTGGGAAGTCGGTGGAGAGACAGAGCAGCTGAAGAGGCAGGTAGACTCCAGAATTTGAGTCGACTATGGTGCGTGAGAGAAGTCAGCACAAACAAACGATCCGTGTCCTAGCAAAGTCAAACCAGCAGTTTGGTTTTGGTCAGAAGAGGCCCAGCCCCTTGGAAAAGGATTCACTGGTGCTTCTCCCGGATTTCAGCACCAGATGTATAAGCTGACAATATGACCACTTCATAGAATTGGTAAGCGGAAGGTTTTATGAGATATGAAAGGCGTAACAGCCAGAGGCGTCTGGGAGAGTCCAGAGTGGAGAAAAACTGTAGCCGACTGAGTGGGAGAGTGTGGGGAGGGAACAGAGAGAGGAAGAGAAAGAATGGACCAAAACCAAAACAAACAGACAGAAAGCCTAGCTGAAACAGCAGTGTTGTAAGGAGAATGAGCGGTGGGGGAAGGGAAGCTCCCGAGCCAGAGGGAGTTTAGAGTAGGGAGGAGGTGAGAAGGGCTAGGAGGCTAGGATTCTAGCACGGACTTTGAAGTGCACGGCAGGTGCTTGTGACACTGAGGGAGCCTGAAGGCCAGCACGCACTTTGCTATGCTAATGGGTACCACAGATAGACATCTGTCCCTTCAGCCTTTTGGAATTTGGGGTAATGGAATTTCCTTTGGATCTGACAATGTTCCTCACCAGGATCTACTGTAATGTATTCTATAATATGGAAAAAAAAATACAGATTCAAATTATTAGTATGTATGAACTGTGTGTGCATTAAAATCCTACACGGATTCACTGTAAATATGAGCTGTCACTAGGACAGGAAGTAGAAATGAGACTAAGAATATTATTGGTAGTGAGTATTTCTATGTTGTTTGATATCTGCCAATAGCAATCTTCATGTATTATATATATGATTTAAAATGCATTTTAAAAAATCAGAAATTTATGATTTTTAGCATTCATGTCCACACCTACATAATGAAGCCCTGTTTCAAGAAAATTAATTAATTGAATTAAGCTAAACAAACAATTCCACTACTTTATCCCTAAAAAAGCCCATAAATTGGCAGTAAATCTAAAAGCTGCTTGAGCTCACTGCTTTAAAGAATGAAGCTTACAAGACTAAACATCCATCAGGACATGGGAAAAGGAAAAGGCTGTGGGGACACTTCAAAGTCTTCCCACAAAGATTAATGAGCAATTCCTTTGAAGCCACCAAGTGAGTGTCTTTAGAATTAAAGTCATGCATGTGTTTGCTTAACAAAGTCATACAATTAAAGAATGACTACAAACAACTGTCAGCGAGCTTGCTGCTAACCCACCAAAGAAAAACAAAAATCAACAGGACATTAAACTCTGCTACTGGAGTATCAAATATTTCAATAGAGAGACCCATGTATTTGATGAGGAGTATCTTTAATATTTATACTTAGTATCATTAACACAATCTCAAACTGACTACTAAAAAAACACTTATAATTGCAATATTTGCTGTGGGACAATGGTCTGTACCCTGTCACTTGTATTTTAAATAAATGCTGATAGGCCAGTAGCCAGGCCAGAAGTATAGGAGAAACCAAGCAGAAAGAAAAGGCAGGGCAACAAGAATTCTGGGAAGAGGAAAAAGTCAGTCTGCAGTTGTGACCCAGCCACAGAGGAAGACAGACACAGAGCAAGCAAAATGCACTACCTCACCGAAAAAGGTACCAAGCTAACACAGACAAGAATTATGGGCTAATATAAGTTATAAGAGTTAGTAAGAGGCCTGAGCTAATGGGCCAACCAGTTTATAACTAATGTAAGGCCTCTATGTGTTTATTTGATACTAAACGGCTGTGGGACCTGGTAGGAAAGACAACCTAGCCAACAAATATTAGCAATAACAATGAAATAAATTCTAAAACTGGATTATACTAAGCCCAGGACTCTCTTATGTGTTTAAGAAGCAATTTTATTCTCTTGAAATTCCATATTCAAATACTGTTACACTATCCTCGTTAGTTTTAACATCAACTTGACACAGACAAGCACTAAAGATTCTCGACTGAGGGACAGAACAGATCAAACTGGCCTGTGGGCATGTCTGGGAGTAATAGTTCTGATGGTTAATTGACTTAGATGTGAGAGGATGATTCTCTAGGCAGGTAATCTAGGGCTGTATATAAGAAGCCTGGTAAGCATAGCTCCGAGAGCAAGCCAGGAAGCCGTGTTCCTGTATGGTTTCTGCTTTAAGTTTCTTCTTGAGATCCTGCCCTTAACAATAGACTGTGACCAGAAGTACAACCCTCTCCTCCCCTAAGCTACTATGGTCAGTGTGTTTTAGCCCAGCCACAGGAAAGAAACTAGAGCACAAACATTTAACTGACCCTAAAACAAACTTCTCAGGCATCACTCGTGAATTCCCCCAACTCTAGCTAAGATTTAAATTTGAAGGTATAGAAACAGATCACACAGCATGGATCAACCCTGAACCACTTACACTTGGGACTAAGTGCTTCTGTTTCTATGAGGGTCGACCTGTGTACTATAAAACAGCTAGCTGCATCCCTGGCTTCTACCCCTCCAATGTCACCTGCCTACCCCATCTCTATGCCATGGCCTTGACACCCAAAACTGTCTTTAAACTAACACATGCCTTACAGCTAAGGGGAGGAAGAGATCACTGTTTGTTGTGAATCATCAATAAGTCACTATGGGAACATCAAAAATTTTGCAGTCACAGACAAGTATAAGTCTCATTTACACCACTGTAAAACGTACACATTCTGTGAGCATAAAGGTTACTCACTTGTGGTAGAAACACTTAGAGTTGTGAGGCAGGGTGCTTCCTTAGCATGATAAGACCCTGATTTTAATCCCTACCCTGGTTTAAAGAGCAGATACAGTGGCATACACCTGTAACTTCAGCCCTTGACAGGCGAAACTGAAGGATCAGAAGGTCAAGACCATCCTTGACTATACAGCAAGTTTTAGGCCAGTCTAGGAACATGGGGACCTCCCCCAATGCCCCCTACTCCACTCTCTGCTACCTGCTAGGTGAACTTCTTCCACTCCGACTAGTCACCGCCATACTTTGATCGCTGGTTCTGATGCCACAGAGCACTCCAAGCTGAAATTCTATTTTTTTATTTAAGATTTATTTACTATGTATACAACAATCTGCCTCCATGAATGCCCTCACGCCAGAAGAGGGCACTAGATCTCTTTACAGATGGTTGGGGGCCACCATGTGGTTGCTGGGAATTGAATTCAGGACCTCTGGAAGAGCAGCCAGTGCTTTTAACCACTGAGCCATCTCTCCAGCCCCCTGAAATTCTATTTTAACCATTATTAAGCAATGTTCTCATCAAGGTCTAGTTCACCTCCATCAAGAAGCATTCTTTGCAAAACAAAAGAAAAGCATGTGTCTACCGGCATATTAAAAGTATGCCTTTGATAAGCAGATAATAAATCCCAACTTAAGCATATAATGAATGTGGGACCAGAAAGAATGCCAACTGTTCAGAAAGAAGACATTCCAGGCTTACATGATGATCACTGTGTGCCCTGAAACAAGCTCAAACTCCTCTTGGCCTCCTGACTTACCTCAAAGTCTCTGAGTCTGGGGATGATTTCCTCAAGCAAATGTAAATCTCTGGAAACCTTGGCCTTTACTTTATTCCATCTCCCCTGGACATCATCAAATTTTTGTTTAAACTTTTTTCCCACGTCAGGAAGCACATTTTTCTCCAAAATCTTTGTTTCTTCTGAAAGTTTATGCAATGTAGGTTTGTGAGTCTCAAGAACTTCATCAAGGGCCTAAAAAAGTTTCCCGAGATTAGAACTGTACACAACAATGTACCAATGTACATCTACACAGATGTAGTGATATGACATATATTGATATATTGTGACACACACAAACACACACAATGCAACACACAATGCACACACAGTAAAAAAAAAATGGGGAGGAGAGGGATCTTACTCAAAAAAAAAAAAAACAATTTTAAAAAAAAAGTCAATCAGAAAAGTCAGGGATTTCTCTTCTTTAGTTTGGTGAGGATGGCATAATGTATTCTGTACATTAGAAACACCTGGAACAGAACACACAGTTTGCCAAGAGCCCAAGGTCAAGGATTGGTCTCTTTTACCAGCTACAACAGCATAGAGACTTTACACCACTAAGAAAGAAGCAGGGGAGCAAATTAATCAACAAAAAACTTAGTATCAAATTCAGGCTTGGCATCGTGGCTCATAACTGCCAACCCCAGCACCAGGGAGGCTGAGGCAGGGGGACTGCATTCAGTTAGGCCAGGTAACTATAGAATGAAACCCTGCCTCAAAAAGAAGAAAAAAAAAGTCAGTCCATTTTAGTTAGGAAAGATATTTAACAGATTATGAACAGGTTCAGAATTTTATGTGACTATAAGAAAATACATTTCCCCTAGTAATATTTAGGACCATATCTTTTATGGACCTCAGATAAATTGTTTTGGGTAATTAAGCTTCAAATTATAAATTCTTAGGCCTGCAGAATGGTTCAACAGATAAAGACACACAAGGCTGAGGACCTCAATTCTCTCCCTGGAACTCAAGGTGGAAAAGCAAACCAAGTCTCCACAGATGTCCTCCAGGCTCAGCGCACACCAACCTTCACAATAATATTATTATTAAATAATAAACTATTTTTTTTGGTTTTTTGAGACAGGGTTTCTCTGTAGCTTTGGAGCCTGCCCTAAAGCTTTCTCTGCTGGCCAGGCTGGCCTCGAACTTACAGAGATCCACCTGTCTCTGCCTCCCTAGTGCTGAAATTAAAGGCATGCACCACCACCGCTAGAGAACAAAAATATTATTTTAAATCTGCCACTTTTATAATAAAGTTTTAATATTTGTAAAGACTTAACCAAAAATGGCCATTTTTTTTTAATCACTGAAAAACCACTTCAAATACCTACCATGAACCATCAGAGAGAGAGTTCTCACACACAGCTTACCTTTTTCTCTTGCAGGGCCTGCTCCACCATTGTGAGATCATTAAGGGAGTCCAGAGATGTCTGAGCTTTTTTTTCTGACTCACTTAGCATCTCTTTCAATGTGTTCAATGTGTCCAAGTACACAGGTCCAGGTTGGCTCTTCAGTTCTGATGAGTTAAACACACTTACTCAGGAAAAAAAACATAGAACCTAATCCTGTTATGTCTACAGCATTAATCTTTTGTGTATAATAAAAAGATTCCAATAGATAATAAATTAGACCCTGCGATTACAATTGAAAAGAATCCCTGTTGGTTAATAAAATAGGTCATCCCTCTGGCATTTCAAACAGACAGGCTGTGGCTTCATTCCTCTGGAGGCCGAGGTTGGAAATATTAACTCACTATCATTTTTCTTCATTTGATCATGCTGAAATGTCTCGATGAAGCTTGAAGGACAACATTCCTTTTGTCTCCCACAATTTCCCCTTCCACGACTGCTACACAAAGAATAAAAGGCAGCACAGATTCTTCCACCAGCCTTCCTGAAATCCCATGAATATACACAAACTATATGGGAACCTTACAGACAGAAAGGACCAGGGGTGGCTGTCAACAGCCAGCTAGCACAGCCTAGCCATCCATGGCTCTGTAAAAAACCCAAACAATCAGCATTTGTGCAGAAGAGGAAGTAAGGTGGATGTGAAGCCCCAAGAGGTGAAACCAATCAGCAGCTTGAGTTAAACTGCCTGCCACTGATCCTTGTCCAGAATCGAAAGCCTGGTGTGTACCAGTCGGCTGAGAAAGGAGTCTTGTCTAGTATTTATGTCACACTATAAGCTAACTGATTTCCATGAGCGCAATGCATGAAGTCTGAATGCACCATTAACATAAAGGCGCCATGACACGTTTGTCTAACACATATGCATTCCTAATGTCGGTGCATAATGTGTAGGAAATATAGTAGAGGTGACAGCCACAGCACTGAGCAGATACAGCCCAGAACAATCCAATGCAACAGCTGGAGAAAAGAAACACACAACAGGATACACAAGCTTTCAAATCCTTCAGAACCAGCTTCCCCAATAAAATTTTAATCCACTTTTTCCAATTCCAATTTCTTCGATTTTGCTCAAATTCTGGGAGAGCAAAGTGACTTCTTTTCAAGGAATGGGTGGTGCTGCAAAAACCCTAACCACTGGGAGCAAATAGAAATTGGTGATTCTTTTGCTTGGTCTGAACAGGTTCAAGCAAAGTTGTTTCTTCCCAAAAAATCTCTGTAAGGGGAGGAGTGCAAACCAAGTGTCTAGCATGCACGAGGTCCTGGATGTCAACACAGCACCACAAAAGGAAAACGAAAATCTTCTAGAAGTCATTACATTCAATTTACACAATTTTCCGGCATGTGATGTTGCCTATTTATAAACAAGTGAGAGCTCAGGAAATAGTCTGATGGACTAAGACCTCGAGCCACACAGGTGGAGAGGAAAAATACAGATGCAGAAACTCGGATACGCGGAACGTTTAAATATTGGAAGTAATTTTTAGATTATGGCAAAGTGAGAGGGGAGACAGGGACACAGAGTGAGAAAGAGACAGACAGAGAGACACACAGAGACAGACAGAAGCTGTGACTACAGCCCAAAGCCAGGGTTTACCGTTCTCAATTTGTTGCTGGCATTCCTCTAAAGCCTTCTGCATGGCCTGGTAGTGACTCCGAAGGTCATCGAAACCCTGCTGGACAAAACCTGGGACAGAGGGCTGAGACTTCAGGGCTGAACAGCTTGCACGCAGTGTCTCAATTCTGGGGTGAAGGCCAAGCAGATCTGTCAGTTCCCTCTAAGGGAGAGAAAATACGGTCACTTCAGTCCATGAAGATGAGCATCCCCAGAGAAAGCTATAGAGAAAATGAACACGGAGCTCATGATACAAGATCCATTCTCTCCTACACTCTGCTGTCTCCTGCGATTGTAAAATCTTTTGCCTTTTGCAAGATACAGCTCCTTGGGGTACAGACAGCTCGGTGGGTGTGAGCACTTGCTATGCAATCCTGCAGACCTGAGTTTGGATCCCCAGCATCTGTGTAAAAATGTGGGTGTTGCCACGTGCTGCAACCCTTGTGTTAGGGGAGAAGAGGACAGCTGGGGCTTACTAGACAGCAGCATCCAGGTTCAGTGAGAGACCGCGTCTCAAAGGAATAAGGTAGAGTGTAGTAGGGCAGGATTCCTAATGTCCTCTTTGTCTTCTGGCTTTCACAAGCAGAGATGGGCACTCACGTGTGTGTACACACACGTCTTCCACCACACACATTGAATGATATATCCTCTTTATATATGAGACTCCGCATGGAAGGGCTCTATGCCAAAAAGCTGTTTGGTCCCCTACCTGGCAGGAATCCTTTAAGCTTGGCAAGGGCTGCTGGGGTGATTGAGAAATGGGCGTGTCCCTCAGCCACTCTTCCTTTGCCTTGATGGTCTTTTCAAGGGCATCAAGCTGCTTAAAATAAGCATTTATATCATCCTGAAGCTGGATCTTCTTTCCCAGATCTTCCAGCTGCTGAGATAGCACCTTCCACTCTGATGAAACCCTCTCCAGAACATCGTTTATTTCTTCAGTCGAAAGGCCCTCTACACAAACAGAAAAGTCCAAGTACATCAAGAAGACACTTCATCTAGAGATACCAAGGCTGTTTAGAATCGCTCTACACACTCTTGTGCAGTGAAAGATGCAGCAACATACAATGATCATTCCTTTAGGTCCCTTCTAATGGAACTAAAACTTGCAATGATCCGCTTATAAATGATTGGATGTCCTGTAATTCCCTGACCTAAGGGAAGCAGAGAACACTGAAAGAGCCACTCAAGAGTGACGAGACTCTCTCACAGAGCAACAGCCAGTTCCTCTCCCATAGAATCCATGTTTCCATCTGTGACACCCTAATACTCTGATAGCATCTAATCTGATGTGGGCAAATAAACTCAAACACCTGAATTTCTGCAGAGCCAGAAAACAAAGCAGATAGCTAACAAAACTCAGAGCTGGCTCAAGTCTGTGGTGACAAAAGATGCAAAATATACAAAATATACAAAACCAGGACCCACACTCAAGAAGCACCAACAAGGGGCTGGAGAGATGGCTCAGAGGTTAAGAGCACTGGCTGTTCTTCCAG
>LOEQ01001089.1:198079-214732 GCA_001685075.1 Bramus lutescens | reverse complement strand
GGGGGGGGTTGGTTTGGTTTGGTTTAGTTTGGTTGGTTTTTGTTTGTTTATTTGGTTGGTTGGTAGGGGTTATTTTGATTTTTTTGGCAGTTGTTTGAGTGCTATATACCTATGTGTGTTGGCAGACGTGTGTGTGTCTGTACATCAACACTCACAAGCACACATGCTCAGACACATGAAAGCATGTTCATGTGAAGGCTTCTGGAAGGGTCTTTCTTCATCACGCTCTACCTTACATATTGAAATAAGGTCTCCTGAACTCAGACTGGTCCATTTGGTTGTTCTAGCTAGCCTGCATGATGTAAGGACCCCTGTCTCTGCCTCCAGAGTGCTGAGTTGGCTGCCAAATAGCAGCATTTATGGGTGGGTTGGGTTCAGGGGATCCAAACTCCAGTGCTAACACTTGCAAGGCAAGTACTTTAGCCACTGGGCCGTCTCCCTCATCCCAGCCACTTCATTTTTATGTCAGGGCAAGTGACATTAAACCAGAAAGAAAAGTAAGCTGGAAAATAATGTTTCTGAGAGGGAAATTAGCACTGTTCCTCTAAAAGCTGATGAGAGACCATCACTGCAGCACTAGGGCAGCTCAGAAATCTTTCCGACGTGATGAGTTCAAGGTGGGCCTGGGCTACATGAGACCGTTTTTCAAAATAACTATAGGAACAATAACAGTTTGGAGGATGGTAGTTAAGAACACTCAGTGGTCCTGCAGAGGATCCAGGCTCGGCTTCAGCACCCGCATGATGGCTCACAACAGACTATAACTCAAGTTCTAGGGGACCCAACTCCCTCTTCTAGTCTCAGTAAGTTCTGGGCACACACATGGAGCAAATACATTCATGGTGGACAACACTCAGGCACATAAATAAATAAATCATAAAGAAAAGTTTAATTGAAAAGCAGTAATAACAAAACAACTCATGTATACAAGCAAAGGAAAAGGTTAAAGATTTAAAACTACTGGTTTAAAGATTTTGTCTAACTAATCTACAACATTGTATTGTGGTTGTTTAGCTTTGACCGAGCCAGAAGCAGATACAAAATCTTACAAAGATAGGCAAAGGGATCCCATAGCTCCCTGGGCAGAAGCTGGACATCATGTGACGCGCAATTGGCAGAACAAGTTGACAGAGAAGCCAGCTGTACACACAACTGCAAAACAGGCAGGGCCTCTACTGACAGCCACGGAAGGGCGGAGCTAGCCAGGTCCTAAGACTCCTCCACAACACTGACCACAGACAAAGCCACAAGCAGCAAGTGAGCTGTGTGAAAGAACAGAAAGGGCAGGCACAAGGGGAGAGGTGGAAGTAAACGGAAGGCAAGACAGGGTGGAGAGTTGAGTCTGGAGAGGGATAGAAGGTGGGTAGAAAGCCTGAAAAGAAACTGTGAGCTACGGTCCCCGGAAAAGATCCAGAAAGCTGCCAAGTCTTTAGAGCCAAGAGTCTCAGCCACTACGGGCACAGAAGCCATAACACTGGCCACTGCCAAAGGCTGATGCATTCCTAGAGCTTGTGCCCACTGACAAGGTGCAAAGCCAGCCACTTTCTAGGGCTGAAGAGTCCCCACTTTCTAGCCTACACAATAACTTGATGCTTGTAGAAGAACCCCACTGTGGGAAGCCTGCACAAGAGCTTTTACACTAGAGGGCACCACCGGCTATTGGTCCTGCCTGCTGAAGCCAGACACTGCTGTCCCATGTGAAGAGATGCAAGAGCTGCCTGCAGGAGACTAACACGCCCCTTGCTTATCCGCGAATTACACACATGCGGAGCGAAGATCCCCGCCAGCTGACTGGCAGCGGGAGTATTTTTAGAACAAGGAGCAGGTGCACAGGAAATTGGTGGTTGGTGCCCTCCCTCTGGAGTTCTCAAGAAGGGAGGTTCTGCAGTAAGTCCAGCCAGTCCGACTGGCCCTTGCATATGCGCTAGCGTTGGCATGGACCCACTACAGTGTCTGCCCTTCTGCCATCACCTAAAGCAGCATGTGATGCTCACTGGAGTGAAAATCCCACCCCCCATCTTTGACTTTCTCAGCTTATCACCTCTTTTCTTAAGAGGCAGGAAGGAAGATCCACCCCCGACCTATATGCCAAACTTAACAGCCATAGCAAAACCAAATACTAATTTTAGGTTTCTCTATGTCTATGCACAACTTTAATGGGGGGTGGGGTCTTTAATGCTTGCAAAAATTTCAGATACACGTAACACCAAATTTAAGTAGAAAAATATTTCGAGAGTACATAATGTGATCCTCTAACAATGACCAAAACTTAAACATTAGTGAGTGTCCTAATTAGCTTTAACTGTCCATTTGACACACCATAGCATCTTCTGAAAGGAAAACCTCAACTAAGGAATTATCTATACCACACTGGCTAGGAAGCACATTAAGGGGGCATTGTCTTGATTGTCAAAAGGTCCAGTTCACTGTGGGCAACACTATTCCGTAGGCAGGTGGTCCTGGGCTTTACACATCAGGCAGCTAGCAGGCTGCATCCTCCATGCTTCTGCTCCTGCCTGTGTTCCCACCCCGACCTCCCTCAATAATGGACTGTGTGTGACCGCTAAGTGGAAAGAAACCCCGTTGTCCCGAGCTGCTTTGGAAAGT
This sequence comes from Bramus lutescens, assembly GCA_001685075.1. NCBI lineage: Eukaryota > Metazoa > Chordata > Mammalia > Rodentia > Cricetidae > Bramus > Bramus lutescens. The sequence continues at coordinate 212,125 of LOEQ01001089.1, read as the reverse complement.
GGTATTTGTCACAGCAACAGAAAGAAGCTAGAGTAGCAAAAGGCAGCTTCATATCTAAGATGTTACCCACATAAAATTTTTCCTCGTCTACATAAAAAAAATTCAGAGTATGTAACCCCGAAGGTGAGGCTTTAAAATCCTGTGCACCGTTGGATTTTAATTGCTCTGCTGAGGTTTTCCCGGTTTCTAGTTTTCTGACCCCGCCCCCATGTGGGAGCAGAATGATTTTGATTTTATCTGTTTTTAATAAAAAGCTTCAATATAAGATTTCAGGTTTTTAAAGAAGTTCTTCTGCCTCAAAAAAATGGAAACCAGCTTTTTTCCTTTCAAGCTTTTTCTATTAAATGTTTTATGTGTTAAACTGCAAATATTAAGCACGGCCTTCTAAAAACTCTAAAAGGAAAAAGCCCCACAGGATCTCACCTTTTCCCATCTGATCCAGAAGGGTTTGTCCAGTTTGTTTCAGCTCATCAAGTTGGGGGGTTCTTTCTGTCTGTTCTTTTTCTAATCCCTGGAAAAAAAAGACCAAATATGAAATACTGAAAACTTCCTCTCAATATAATGTTGAGACCATTTTAAAATCTCGTGTTTAATGCCCTCTTAACTTTTCTTCAGGTATTTTCAAAGTTTACCTACAAAGTACTACAATGAAAAAACTAAGAAATTCCTGGCTACTCTCTAGCTCTCAGAGAATTAATAAATCTGAAAAAGGAAATTCCAGAACCAATAATTACAGTGACTATACACTTTAGATTCTTTTAGAAGGAGAAATTGTATACTCTGTAATTATGAGTTACTATCAAGAGGAAATCATTAAAATTAGTATTTTGGGTCTACGATAATCATTCACAAACAGTTTATTATATATCATAAGAATAAAGGTTTGGGCACACACCGTTTTTGTTTGTTTTGTTTTGTTGGTTTTTCCAAGATAGAACTAGCTCTTGTAGAACCAGGCTGGCCTTGAACTCAGAGATCTGTCTATCTCTGCCGCCGAGTGCTGGGATTAAAGGCGTGCACTAAAACCACCAGGTCTTGGGCATAAACCTTTAATCTTGGCACTCTGAAGGCAGAGGAAGGAGTTCCTCTGAACTCTGTAAATTCAAAGCTAGCCTGGTCTACAGACCAAGTTATAGGCTAGACAAAACTATTTAGTGAGACCCTGTCTCAAACAAAATGAAAAGGGGGTGGGAGAAAAAAAGAAGAAAAGAATCGTTTGGGGACAAAGGAACTTGACATGGCTATGACAGAGGTCACAAAGGAGAAGCCAGAGAACAAGAGAATGATTTCAAACCTCAGTATTTTTTGCTGGCATTATAGTTGGTCAGGGTCTAATCCTAACTCAGGTATGAACACACCATATTTCACACGCAATTTTAAAGTAATGGCAATATGCTTTATAGCCCACTCCAAAGTGTTTTTGGTTTGAGAAGTGACCCTTTATCATAGTATAGTGACTGTCAGTATCTGTCTGCAGAGAACTGCCAGACACCAAAATCTGAGATGGCTCAAGATTTTTTCAGGTAAAACAGTGTACTGTTTGCATATAGCCTGCCTCTACCCTCTTGAACATTCAAGTCATCTCTAGTTTGCTTAAAACACCCAACAAGATGCAAACGTAAGCTAAGCAGGTGCTACGTGGTGTTTAGTGCGAGAGCCACTATGTGTCTAACTCAGATACAACCATCCTAGGACTCCTTCCATGGATCATGAGCAAGACCGAAAGCTGAAATTCTCTAACACAGCTGTTAGGCTTGGATAAGGGGGCTGCAAAGGGGGGGTGGGGGCAGCAGGGTACAAGCACACTTTATTCACACAGACTCTCTGTAATGTTTGGTGTGCAATAAATACAAGTTTAGTTTTCGGTAACTTTCTAGAAACCCTTTTCCCAATATTTATAATTTGTTAAATGGCTCCATGGATCGAATGATGAATTCTAATCTATTTTTTAAAGCTATCTTGTTTAAAGAGAATATATTGAGGAAATTTGAATACACCAAATGCTTTGTTGTATACAAAGGCAAAATACCTGTGGAACAGCACAAAGTCCTACATAGCTAGGTGCCAGACTATGTAGATCTAAACATGCTGAAAAGGCAGAAATGATAACTGTATGTACAGCTCATTGATTCAGGAGGGAAAAAAGAGAAAAATTAGAATTCCTCCTACATATGGGAATCTGACGTATAGTGTGATGCTCTCAAATCCATCTGCAGCTACATTGATTTCACGGAAGCTTCTAGACCCTGCCACATCTCTGGGCCAACAGGAAAATTGGCCTGATGGATTATTTTCTGTCCGAGCATAATTTGTTTTATATTTTACCTTCAATTTCTTCTTCATTCCTGAAGTCTCCTGCAACTTCTTATACTCTTTCACCTCTGTGCTCTGAATGGCACTCTTTGATTTTGAAATCCAGTTCAACAGCTCGGCACTTACAGCATCAAACCTGGTTCAAGATGGAGATGTTAGCCTGTGCCACTGGTTGGCTTCACTATTGCCTTAGCCCAGTAAAGGACAACCTAAATGCCCACCAGGCACATGTTTTCAAATAATGCCCAAAGAGAGCAGCCACCCGCAACAGTATCTCACTTTTACAATTAAAAGTGAACATACTACAGGGTTAAAAGAGTAATAATTAACTTTTTTTTTACTTAATTGGGAATCATTTATACCTTTCTAAGCTATTGCAGATAACAAAAAAAAAACAGATTTCATGAGATGGTCACAGAAAAGAACAATGACAAACCTTCCTAAAACTGTTTTTATATATATACTATGTAGTTAGCTTGACCTAACTCAGCCTTCCAGAACGTCAGGTCATCAGGAAGCAATGAAAAGTGACAGGTCATAACAGAAAGAATTTGCTAGGTACTAATTGCAGCACTTCAGAGGATTGACTCCTCACCCATCCAGGGAAAGGATGGTCTCAGGGCAAAACAGTGGTTGTACGCTCTCCCTGCAAAGGGAAGACAAAAGAAAGGGAGGTCATACTCTGCAAGCTGCTGCAAACCGTGTCTGGTACAGTGAGTACTGTGAGGTAAGGCTAATTAGCAAAGAGGCCAAAAATCACAGGGGCCAGTTACTGGAAGGCCCTGGCTGATATACTAGGGACTTAAACAAACAGCAATAAAGGGTGTTGGGCACAGAACTGATAAGACTCTGTTCATAGGGTCCTATTCACTGCTGGGACAGAACCAGAGGCTTCAAAGAAAAGGCTGCCAAAGAAGGCCAGAGGAACTCAAGAGAGTGGCAATCGGAGAAGGAAGAACACGCAGGTTGAACATGGGATGCAGAGGCAGATGAAAAGCCCAGAGAGGAAGGTGACCAGCCCTCGGCCAAGCCTTTCAAGTAGGTCACTAACACAAAGAATCCTCACAACACCCTATGAAAACAAAACACACTTTCTTTTTCTTTTTCTTTTTTTTTTCCAATTTTTTGGGAAAGGGTCTCTCTATGTAGCTCTGGCTATCTTGAAACTGGCACTGTAGACTAAGCTGGCCTTGAACTCACGGAAATCCACATGACGCTGCCTCCCAAGTACTCTGCCTCCCAAGTACTTGGGACTAAAGGTGTGCGCTAAAACTCCCAGTGAAAACACACTTTGGATCACTCCTGTTAGAGTGGAAGCAATAGAGCTCAGAAAAGTTTTAAATAACTGCCCACACCAATAAATGAAGTGGGACGTATTCAAACAAAGATAGTCCATGTAGCCAGTCCCCTCACCCCAGCAAGTATCAATATCACAAACAGGAAAAGATGTATTTGATGACGACTCTGGGAAGCATCCCTTAATGTGTTTCTCGTAGATTCTGAATAATTGCCCCTTCGCTAAGGTAAGTTTTCTGTATAATATGTGATTTTTAAAAAGGCATGTCTATGGTATCTTAATCTAAATCGCTAAGGTGTAGGGTGGAGAAGGTAAGAGTTAAGAGAATTAACCAAGTAATAGCTACCAGCCAGAACTAATACGCTAGTTCCACATTCCTGAAAGTAAGTTAAAACTGACCCCAGGCACCACCACCTGTTAATATATAAATGTTCCAGGCTAGTAACCAGAAGCAGCAATGCCTCCCTGGGCTGTGCACCCACTTATCCACAGACCTCCCCTGCCTTGCAGTTTCTTCTCTAGCTAAAGCCAATCTAGCTGCAATGTAAACAACTGAAACTTCCGTCCCCAATCTTTCCTACATCCCAGCACTCTGGGAGGCAGAGAATGGCGGATCTTTGTGAGTTCGAAGCCAGCCAGGTGTACAGAATGAGTTCCAGGACAGTCAGGGCTGCACAGAGAAACCCTGTCTCAAAAAACCAAAACGATGACAACAGTGACAATGAAATGCCTTGAAGGCTGGGGAGATGGATGGCTCAGTAGCCAAAGTGCTTGCCCTGCGAGATCTGATTAGATTCCCAGAACCCACATTTAAAAAGACTTGGTAGCATGCTTAGAGTCCCAGAGCCGGGGAGGGAGAGACAGCCAAATTCCTGAGGCTCACTGACAAATAAACCAGGTGGACCATTGCTGACCTCTGGAACTCATGCATGTGTGCTTGTGCACACATACACACTCACACACACACGTACGTGCACACAAGCACGTGTGCGCACAGAGCATTTTAGGCTCTTAGTTTCAAAGTAACCATTTCTACTTGCTGGACATTTGCTACTTCAGAATTCAAAATTTGTCCCTGGGCCACTTATTAAACCCCCTTTACTTCAGAAACCTGAGGGTCCCTGAATTTTACTTGAGCATAACATAAGAGACAACCAGAACCTAGGTGTCATCAAGCATCTTACTTCTGTCTTCTTACTAAGATCACTACATAATCTTTCGGAAAAGAAGAAAGCCCAAAGATCATACAGTTAAAAAGCCTTGGAGATCAAATCAGTGTCTATCCTTAAAATGAGTTAGATACACTGACTCCAGTAGCAGATAACCAGATAGGTGGAAATGCCTCTCCTGAGCAGATTTAAAAAAATCCATAAAGAAAACAAAATAAAATTGACTACTATCTGCATCAAAATTAAGAAAACAGATTACCATGTTTAAGGAATGCCCTGTAAGCTGAGCCTGGGAATAAGTGGTTATTTAGGGCTCTCAATTGTCTGTGGAGTTCATTCACTTTGACCCAAGTTCATCACCATCTCCACGGCAGACGAAATATATGAAAGGGTCTGAAAACTACATTACACCAGGAATTGGTAAGGAGAGCCTCGGCTTTAGGACAACGGGAATGAATACCAGAGCTAACCTCAAATATTCACACGAGGCCACGTCGAAGAGGGGCTGATCAGGAGACTAAAGGAAAACTGAACTGTATTAACAATGAGAGAGTCACACGGGAGAAAAACCAATTGGCACAGAGGAAGACTAGCAGCCTCCCCAACCAAGGCTGACAGGGAGCAGATACCACACGCTTGCTGAGCAGCAGCACTGCGCATGGAGGCGTGTGTGCCAAATATGTGCCAATGACCCAGAAAAGGTCACAGACCTTGAGGCACCATCTTTCCCCTCTGTTGTGGTCCACGGCCTCCTCCTAGGATGTGCCTGCCATTTCTTAACAAACTGTCCTTGCCCCTGCTATTATCTAAGTAGTCTTGACCAAGTTTATCTTCCAGGAATAAAAACTAGAAATCCCAGTGGGCATCCACCAGGCTCTGACAGAGGCACTCCTGAGCTCTCCACTACTCTACAGAGACAGCACACAGAACGTTCAGAGGCAAGCTTGATATGTAGAAACATTACAAATAAGATTTCACTGCCTTCTGCTATTATGCACTACATGTACTCGGGCCTCTGTCAAGGAATTAACGCAGTAATGAATGTCCGCATCAATCTAATCTGGAAGGGTCATGACTAGCCCCTCATAGCTCACTGCTCACAACACCCTCTCTGTACGTTTGTCCAAACTAGATGGACTGGGATAAGGGGAAGGGACACATGACAGAGTTCATCTGCACCTCCAAGAAGTACACAGAAGGTTGTTTAGACACTGAAGTGATTTGGCCAGTGACATTGAGAACAGCTTGCTAAGAATACAAGCTGTTGAGAGTGAAAGCCGCCGAGCCNNNNAGCAGGGACTACACGGAGAAGGCTTGAGGCGGCACATTCTCTCACCGCAACTGCACCACCTCTGGACTTGTCCAGTGACACGATAATGAGCTGTCGAAGTCACCTTGGGCACAGTATTTTGTTTCTGGCAGTGGATGGCTCGTTCTTCACTACAGGCAAGTTTAAATTAGACTCACACCACGATACACCCTGTCTAGTCCAAAGTCAGCCCTGGAGACACATGCTGCCAGATGCACCCGGCAGCTAACGAGGGTTCAGGAAACGGAAGATAGCTGCTAATATTGGCATCAGTGGTATCTTCCTCCCTGCTGCCATTGCCAACGTCAGGGGTCTACAGCTGCTGCTTGGAACTCCAGGTGCGCTAGTCCTTCACGAGACACCATTAGAAGGCAGAAAACACACTGAGGGTCAAAAAGAAAGTCAGCTTGTACACCTTGAATCCTGCTTTCTTTCACAAAAACCAGACTATGAAAAGCATATCGTTCTATGTCGGGCCCCTCATAACTGAAGATGTACCTGAGTCCTGGGATCTCACTGCAGGACATGACAACAAACTAGAGGCCCTGTTAAGGGCTCACTGTGATCAGTCATATAAGATCCAGTACCTGGAACACAGTACATCTTAAAGGACCTGACACAGCACAGCAAAGGCCCAGGGAATGCCACTGAGTTCCCCTTCTTCTAACCGTCTCCAGCTTTCTTTTTGAATCAATAACAAAAGAGATATTTCGACCAATAGAGGTCTTTCAGCTAAACAGGAACAATCTACTTAGGAATCTGATAAAGAAATTGACAAAGAAAACCTGAACTCGTGGAGGAAGGAGAAGATGGGGAGGAAGGGGGGGGGATGAGAGACCAAAGATGCATTATTTCCCTGAACTGCTATTTTAAAGAGTGAGAAAGGGAAAGAGATTCACAAAGAATAAGGAATTTACCAGAAGCCAAACTGTCAATCCTTTAACATCTGAAAAAAAGAATAAAGGAGGAGCTGCAAAGAATCCTGAGGGGGTGGAGGGGAAATGGGGATGGGGAAGGGGGATGAGAAAGGAAGAGTTGCTGCATTCCATCAGTCTCCAAATATAACAGAGGATGAATAAAATCCCTCGGGGCAATTTAGATGCTTGAGTCCTGTGAAGCAGAATATTCCAAAGACTCAAGAGGCAGCAAATGAGTTCAGGACTGCATTTCCATAATAATGAGCATGTCGAACTTCGCATTTGATTAGTGATTAGTGCAAGCTACTTTCAGCAGAGCCAGACATTGGGATGTCTCTCACTTTTTCTTGGCCTCCACGTTCACATGGATCTGCCTCTTCTTTGGCGGGGGAGGAGGGGGCAGCTCCTGTTTAGACTTTTTGGTCATGCCTTGTTCTCTGACATGAACGGTCTCCAAAAGATCCTTCTGAGAAATCTGGGACATGCCAAGCTTTGCAACAGCCTGAGTCACCTGAAAGAAACGTCATACCAAGCTTTGGTTTTATATGAAGGCCTTTGCTGAGAGATATTCACATAAAACTCTCCGTGTGAAAATGTGCAATTCAAGCCTACCATGGTGGCACACACCTGTAATCCCAGCCCTTGGTAAGTAGAGGCAGGGGTTAAAGTTTCAAGTTTAAGCCAGAGCTACCCTAAAGCAAAGAATAAAGTCTACTTCAGTGGCTACTCCTATAACTCCATGTTAGCCATGGCCAGGCCATCTTGTAATGCTCCTCCATTCTGCTTAAATAATGGCAATTCTCAGTTCTTGCTCTGGCCACGCTGTTGACCCCCAGTAATGGCTGACCAAAAGAGATGTTTATTGACATTTTCTAAATTGCCACTCACTTTTTCTTTGCACAGGACAAAAGAGTAAACAGGTTAGTGTCCTTTCCCTTTCCCCTTTCCGCCATGTGACTAACTAACCTCCCAGTCTGCAAGGAGACAGTGAGCTCTGGTTCCTGAACTGGAGACCCACTCTGCAGGCTTTTCTTCCAAATAAAAACCTTGTACTATCACTGAGTAGCTCATACCCTTGTCTGTATTTTCTTCTGCTGGACTTACACTCTAAGACAACTTAATGACCCCAAAATAGAACTTATACCTGTTCACAGCATCCCATTCCCCAATCCCCACCATTGGCAACCTCACAGCATCCCATATCCCAATCCCCACCATTGGCAACCTCACAGCATCCCATACCCCAATCCCCACCATTGGCAACCTCACAGCATTCCATACCCCAATCCCCACCCCTGGCAACCTCACAGCATCCCATACCCCAATCCCCACCATTGTCAACCTCACAGCATCCCATACCCCAATCCCGACCATTGGCAACCTCACAGCATCCCATACCCCAATCCCCACCCCTGGAAAACCAATAAATGCCTTTCATCCTGCCAGACTTTATCCTGCACATTCCAGATATACAGAACCACAATGGGCATGACTGGTTTCTTTTGGTTATCAGGATGTTTTTCTGGTTCAGTCATATTATGTCAATGCCTCACTTTTATTGTCAATTAGTACTGCAATTTTACTTCATGGTGGAATATACTACCCAAACTGAAAGGTACCTGGTTTGAAGAGTCTTCTAGTCTCTGAACCAAAGAATCCCATCTCTGCGTTAGTTCCTCGGAGTCACTGTTCATCTTCTTAGATGCTTTGGGATTACTGAGTAATTGGCCCACGTCCTGGCCAATCTCACTCAGTTGGTCCAGTGTTTGCCTCTTCATTTCCATGTCTTCCTTCAAAATCTAGTATGTAAAACATTTATCAGACAACTCTCTCTCAGCAAGGCTTATCTTCCTGGGGAAGAGTGAAGAGGTAGATTTGTTGTACCCTTCTCTATGCAACAACAAATAGCTCTTGGTTCAGTACCAAGGCTGGCAGCAGCCTGATAGTAATGGCAAATGAGCCATAGCCTGTATTCACTCAACTGTATTAACACTTAGTTAGAAAACACTAGACATCACAGGTTTACAATGGACACCAACAGGGACACACTTACAGCCAGACGCCGGACACTGACACTCAGTTCCCTTTGGTCTTTGAAGTTGCCAGTCTGGACTTTGTTCAAAGCTTCTTCCTTTTCGGTGAGCCAAGCTTCCAACAAACACTACAAGTAATAACAAAAGTTGGAAATATACATGGACGATCATCTGGTGATTCACATACGTTCCCAAATATCTAACTTGTATTAATGGCATCACATTTAATTGAGGATAATAAGAACTTTAAATACCCAAGTCCAAAGAGCAAATAATTGGAAAAAACATTAGCCTCCTACAACTCACAACAGAAAAACCTGATATTAGTCCTAACCTAGGGTGACTGGCAATGTGTGGTCGGGATTTAGGGTGTCCTCCAAGGGCTACTATGTTGGAAGACTTTGGTCACCCAGAGTGGCAGGGAAGAGGTGTGTGGAGCCTAGTAGGAGGTCACTGACGGTACTGCTCTCAGAAGGAAGGAAGTACTTCTGGGGCTTCCATAAGTTCCTGAGAACCACTGCTTTCAAAGAGCAAGGCTAACCCTTCCTGACCTCTGGTTTCCTATGGGTCCACATGAACTCTTCCTTTGGTGTCTACTCCCACTACCGTGCTAAGTGTTGTGATGTGACAGAGAGGGGTTTCGTACCAGAGCTAGCACAGTGTTCTTTGATGTTTCCACCTCTAAAACTAGGAATGAAGCAAGCCTTTAGGACAATAGGTGTAACTCAGTGATAGACTTTTAGGTTCAGTCCTTAGTAGGACCTCAAAAAATAATAAAAATAAGCCTTTTGGTCCTTATATATTTCCCAGCCTCTAGGATGTTTTGGTTTGGTTTTCATTTTGTTTGTTTGTTTGTTTGTTTTAGCCAGGGTCTTGCTAGCATTATCAAGCTGGCCTTGAACTTGAAATCCTCTTGTCCCAGTCTCCTGAGCACCTGGGACTCAGAGGTATGTGATATCAAACCTGACTTGGGATTTTATTGGAGCAGGAAAACACTATTCCATACAGTGACTAACCCCCAAATCACAAGAAGATGAGTAGATCGAAGACACTAAGTCCACATATGCTGAGCTTTAAAAAAAAAAAAAAGAAAAGAAATCCTATAATAGCTCCCCGGGGGGTGTCAAGATGGGATTTCTCTGTGTGTAGCCCTGGAACTCACTCTGTAGGCCAAGCTGGCCTCAGACTCACAGAGATCCACCTGTCTCTGCCTCACGAGTGTGGGGATTAAAGGCATGCACCACCCGGCAAGACTCTAGTTTTAAGCAAGAGGAAGTACAGAGAGAGGGCTTTTCTCATCCCTGCTTCTCATTTTAGAGAAGGGGCCAGAAGTTAAGTGACATGTTCGAAGTCAGCCTGCTAGTTACTGGCTGAGCTGGGTCATGAGCCCCTACCCCTAAATCAAGCATCCATCCACAGCACCGTGCAGGAAAAGTATGCAATCTGTCAAACTTCAAAAGCAATTCCATTAAAGGAGGAAGTCTGAGGATGGCCCAAGGCCAGCAACAAAAATACTTGAAACTCACAGCCAAAAGTGTGTGTTCTTTAAGAAGATATTAAGTGATATAGTAAGATAACCCTTAAGGGGCAACTGTGACCACATTAAGGCAATCCCCCAAAGTAATAATTATCATAGAAATGCTTTCATATACAACTCAGGGTAAAGGGGTTACTTCTGGACTTAAAATGGGATGAATTCTTTCTGAATGTCTTATTAATCAAGTTATTCCTTATCTCTGTAGTGTAGTAGCACCAACACCCCCAAAAGAAAGAGAAATAAAAGATGCATGCAAATTCCAGATCCAGTCTAGCAAAGTTGCTAAGATACTCAAATAGATAACCAGGGAACAGGACAAAAGGTGCAGATATAATACAGAGAGAGAGAGAGAGAGAGAGAGAGAGAGAGAGATAAAGTGTCATAGCAGCAGTCAATAATGGATGAATGGTCGATTTAAAGCTTTAAGGGATACAAGTGGTCAAAATACTTGATATTCCTTGGTTTTTACTTTCTTTTTTCAATTTCAAAGTTATTTCCAGACTTCAATAAAGTATGTCTTTGTCTTTCTCTGGCTGTGATAAAACACTGTGACCAAAAGCAACTTGGGAAGCATAGGCTTTGTCTCCACTGTGAACTCTCACTCAGGTCACGCCCTGTCTTTGAGGGTCTTGGACAGGGACACAGGGCAGCAAAGGTGGAACAAGAGGACTGCCTATTCTAGCTTGCGTCAAGTTGACAAAAAACAAACAATAAACAAACCAGGATAGCAGAAAGGCCACACTAAGTTTTTTTCTGACAACAATAATAATTACTGAAGGAAAATATTAACTATTGTATAGGACACTTTCACCTGATCATAAAGTTCCAGGTGAATGTACACATTGCTAAAGGGCATCACCCACATGTCAGAAAGCAGAATTGAGTCTAATATGTGATTCTTTTTTGGTGTGGATCTATTTCGAGATGGGATCTCATAATCCTCACAGGCCTGGAATTTGCTACACAGCTGAATATAAAGTCGAATTTCTGGTCCTCCTGCCTTTGTCTCCCTAACTGGATGACAGTTATGTACCACACCCACTTTTCGGACAATTAAGGATGTCGCCCAAGGTTTCATATACTAGGCAAGGGCGTGACCAACCTAGCCACATGTGCATATCCATTATGACGTCCTTAACTGACAGAAGAGGAGAAGGAGGAAGAAGAGGAGGGTCAAGGACAACAACAGTGCCCACCATGCTGATTAATCACTTGGGTTTAGACAAGTTTGCAACACTAATTTTAAAATGTACTGTATCAGCCACTGCATAAGGAGAGCCACACAATCTCACCCATCTGATTCCTGATCCCCATACAGAGAATAGAGTTGGTTTTTTTCTGGACAGAAGTATTTAAGAAAGTGGGAACATTGTGTCTGCTTATTTTCTAGGCTACAAGTGTGATATGGGATTCCCCTTTGTATGCTGTGAATGCCATTGGTTAATGAATAAAGAAACTATCTTGAGTCCGTGATAAAGTAGTTTAGAGCCAGGTGAGGAAACGGAATACTGGGAGAAAGAAAAGCAGAGTTAGGGAGAAACCACGGAGCCACTGCCAGAGACAGGTGTACTTTGCTGCTAGGCCACGACCTCATGGTGATGCACAGATTAATGGAGACGGGCTAAATTAAGATGTAAAAGCTAGCAAAAACAAAACTAGAGCTAAGGGGCAAAGCAGTGATTTAAATAATACAGTTTCTGTGTGATTATTTTGGAAGTCTGGGCAGCCGGGAAACGAACAAGCAGCTTCTTACTACACAGTGTTTGGCACTGCGGAGAAAATTTTCACTTCTTTGTATTCTGTCTTGATAAAGACTTTTGTGGAACACTAAAGGGAGGGCAAAAGAAAAACTAAGAGAAAAATTGTGCAGTTTTTCAACACAGTGGAACTGAGTGTTCATTCAAAGGCAATGCTAGAAAATGTTTTCTCATTAATTTCAGCCCATATGCTATTAGAATCTAAGAGGGAAATTATAATTTAATGTTCACAATGTATTGAGGCTATTCCTTTACTCATTATTTACTGAGCATACACACTACACACTGGGAATTGTATTGGTACATATTCAAATGGCTCACATAATGGAAACCCAGTAGTAACTATAATTTAAAAACTAAGAATGGTACAGATCTAAGCACAAAACATTACGAATAATGAACAGAGATCAAATTATTATTACCGTGGAGCTATATACTGTGATCATAATGAATAAGGAGCATAAATAAAAATAAAATATTGATAGAGATTTGACTTTCAAAATAATAAATAGGGGGCTGTCAATGCTCAGTTGGTAGGGTGCATGGCTATGCACAAGTTCCTGACTTCACTCCCCATGGGAAACAGGTAGAGTGCACCACACATGTAATCCCAGCATTTACAGATTGGAGTCAGGAGAATCAGGAACTCAAGATCATCTTTAGCTACACAGTGAGTCTAGGAACAGACAAAATAAGTAAATAATCAAGCAAACCAAAATTGTAGGCAAGCAAATGAATTAATTCCTTAAATAAGCAGCAATCAATAACGGACAGTCAATTTAAAGCTTCAAGTGATACAAGTGGTCAAAATAACTTGCTTATCCTTGTAAGTATTATTTTTAATTTTAAAGTTATTTGCAAACTTCAGTAAAATAATTTTCAAAATTATTTCAAATTCTGTCCTTCCCAAGGCAGGGAAGAGGGCAGCCGTGTTCCACAGCCTGAATGAAATGATGGGCTCCTTGCCACTTTGTTTTGTCCTTGATGATCAGGATTTTCATTCCATACCTGTTCTTCCAATAATTCCTGCCACAGAATACTGATTTCCTGCAACCTGTTCCAACGTTCTTCTGTCCACCGGCATACCGCAGTCCAGCGCTCACCCAGTTTCTAGGGAAGGGAGAAGCCAGCCTTTATCAGAACTAACTGCCAGAAGGCACAGTCATATAGTTTCCCAAGAAAGCCAGGACTGCCATTGCTCCTTGTGATAAAGCACCAACTTATGAAAAATACTTCTTTTTCCTTGGTTTTTCAAGAAAGGGTTTCTCATCAGTAGCTATGAAAAATAATTTTAAGCATATATGTGACAGAAAAAAAAACTAGCTTCCATAGAATGTAATTATTTAAATTACTCAGAGCTGAGGAAAAAAGCAAAAATTCCTGTTCCTACTCCACTGGGGGTTTGTGTGGGAATGCAATGTATTTTCAAATTGGGTATATGGCTGAAGCTTATTTTTTTTTATTTTTTATTTTTTACACTTTGTGGAGCCCAATCCAGAGATCTGTATGTGCTCAGCAAGCATTCAACCACTGTGCTACAGCCGCAGTCCACATTTCTCAGGCTGTGTTCTCCTTCACAAATTCCTCAAGTGGCCTCACACGGAAAAGACTGGGACCACTGGAGTGAGCTCCTGGGCTTTCAAATCTTAACGTTCTGTGCTAGGCAGCTGAATTATAGTCTCATGCCTTCACTGCAAGGGCTGGAATGGAGGCG
>LOEQ01001089.1:176851-192904 GCA_001685075.1 Bramus lutescens | reverse complement strand
TGAATACAATTTGTGTGTTGTTATTTCGGGGTATAAGCTAGTCATGCAGGAGCCGGGCAGGACGAAAAGCAGACCTGCTCGCCTCATCACTACACAGAGTCTCAGGAGACAATCCAGCTCTCATGAGATGAGCAAGCAAAGCCATGAATTAATCAGAGGACACTTATTTGGTGTATGAAGACATCAAGAAATACAAAATAGAGTGCACACATGAGTTCCACATTCGAGGAAATTCTAACATAGAGTCAGGGAGAGAAAAATATCCCACATGAGTCATGGCTGAACAAAAATAAATGGCTCTCCAGGAAGCTTGAAATGCCAGTGGTCCCATAAAGGGACATTAGTTGACTTCATGAAATAGAGAACATTGATGGAGCACAGACAGCATGCTGGCCCTTGGACAATGGCTACAATTTACAGAAAAAGCCGGCCAGGAACTCTGCTTTGACCCCTGATTAATATTCCTTCAGGACCCCACATTTTAGTATTGCATGTTAAAACAGTGGTCAGCAATGCACAGACAACCAACCTATGGTACTGACAGGATTTTGTGTTTCATTTTTCAGAAAAACGGCCCTCTAGTTTGGGGTTTTCAGTTTGGGGGTTAAGGCTTGTAGAAAAAAATTCTGCCAATCTCTTTCAAAACAAGTTTCTCAATAAGGACTTTGTGATCTGGTAATCAAGCCTACGGCCCCTCTTACTCTTAGGTTCCCCTTCAAAGCCAAACTTATTTAAAACTTGTGAACAGACCATCCCATGGTTCAATCCTCTAGCACATTGTTAAATAAAATCTTCTACTCATACTTGAATGAAGAGAACAGTACTGAGTCATGCTCACACACATAACCACTAGTGTTTCTTAACATTCTGTTTCAACACCATTTTAACATTTGCCCCCAGACAACTGAAAAGTTGGCAAATCCATTTTTAGCCTTACTTTTTGAGTGACCATACAATTAACCAATTCAAATGTCTCTCATGACAGCTAGACCAGAACAACACACACCAACCAGGAACAAGAGGAGACTGCCATCACATGTTTCTTCCAAAAGCTTCTCCTCTGGATCTGGCCCCTCCTGACTTCCTTAGCTCTCCTTCCCAGGAGCAGAACATTGGTTCCCTCTCATTTCAGTGGCCCTGCCCATCTGTAAGTGATGAACCTCCTGAAACTTCTTTTTATTTATATACTTTGACTTAGTGATATCACTTATTTCTATTGGTTTTTAAAAAACAATCCAAATCCTGTAGAAACTCTATTTCAGATAAAACTCTCTTCTACCCGTAGGCAGCTCTGACACTTCCAGTGTCTAGAAGATACATCAAACCATATCCACAGTTAAACAGTCCACTGTTTTACCCAAAAACTTACTCCCCGTCAGGCTCCATGCACTCAAGTACTCCAGCCAGAAAGCTGGGTGACAGACTTGGTTTCTCTCTCTTTCTTTCATTCATCACCCATGTTTAATCTGTTAGTCCTACCTTCAAAGTTCAACTCAAACCCATGCAGCCCTTCCACGTCTACAGCCATGTATGTCTCTCCTCTGGGCAACAATGGCTTGCTAACTTTTGGCACCCACAGTCCTACCTCCCAATCCATTTCCCAGACGGCAGAGAGAATGATCCCTCTCACGTGGTCACACCCACAGGCCGCCAGGCCTGAAATCCTCCACTGTCCTCTCAACGCTCTTAAGTCACAATTTAACATTCTTCACATAGTTCACCAAAATACTGAGATGGCAAGATTTGTAGAAAGGCAGTGTGGGCACTTGGGGATGGACAGCGATGTATTAATGAGAGAAGACTCCCTTTAACGGTTCTGTTTAAATTGAGAAAGTAAGGAACTTCATACATGGAATTCAACATACATAAGAAGAAAAAAGAAAAGTCCACTCTGGCTGCAAATTATAGCATAAGGAGTATTAAATTAACATTAAAGCTTGGGGTTGGAGCACAAAATAAGTTGTTTTAAAGAAATCAAATGAATCTGTTCAACTGAGTTACAGGAGTTAAATGAACCAGTCATTGTAAGTCAAAACACTGGCTAAGTAAGAGACAAATGACACCAAGACATAGAAGGGAATGTAAGCTAAGCTCTCAATGTAAAATCCTGAAATCGTAGTGCTAAGATTTCTCTAAAAGCAATTTAGGAGCAGATGTATAGTGAATGATAAAAGCATGCAAAACTAGGAATGCTGGTAACTAAGGGTCCTCTGTGTAGGTACCAGCATCCATGGCCAGGGGATGGGGTGTGGGGGAGTAGAAGAGGGTGGGGTAGGGGAAGGCAAGCTCAGCATGCAAATACTCAGTGGGCATTAATTTGAAAACAGATTTTCAGCTGGCTGGATTTTAAAGAGATGCGGGAATTACCTACAGACAACCCAATGCTACTGAGCGCGTTGGCAGAAAGTAGAGCCAGAGAGGGGGCCGGCTGTCAGTGTTTCTTAGAGAACAGCAGACAGCAAGACGAGTCAACAGGGAGATAGTCAAGTTTTGATCTCATTTGGTTTCCTCAGTTAATGTCACTCAACCTCTCAGGTGGCAATAAAAGCATACATGTGGAGAGGAAAGAGTTAACATGCTTATCTGTAGACAAACAGAAAATGGTTTCTGGAATTCTTACCATGTCACCTTGCACCCTAAATAGAAGTGATTATTTTATCCAATATCATAAACACCTCCCGCTCCCTGTGTCTCATTTACTATTATTGTGTGGGTCAGTGCACATATATGGAGGTCAGTGAACAACTTTATAACATTGATTTTCTCCTTCTATCTTTCTGTGAGTTCTGGAGACCTAACTCAGACCCATCACCCTTTGGAACAAGCACTTTTACCCACTGAGCCATCTTGGCGGCCCTTCCTTTGTGAGAGAACAGCCTTAACACTTAAAATTAAAATAAATGTCTTATTTTTGTAACAAAATCAATCCAATAAAGAAATGACAGAAGAAGCAAAACGAAGAGGAAAACCCCGACACCATCTCCATAACCCAGTAAGGTGCATCATCAAAGCAGAACGTGTCCGCATGACCAGAGGCCAAAGTGAATCACTTGCAGAACTTAAGGGTTTCTCTTCTGTGTTATTTCATGGTCAAAACTAAAAAGAAATCTGGATTCACAATCAGGCCCCGTCTCTGCCCTTTTCCTCCTCAGTAATTTTTTTCTTTCTTCTAAAAATTATGTTATTCTTGAAGTGGATAAAAATAAAAAATGGTTAGTACATGCCATCTGAAATCTAAAAGAACAAGCAAATTCTCTAAATTGCACAGAAGTGTGGGAGAAAGATACTATGTTTAAGATTATTATCATAATCGAAGAATTAAATAACTTTTTTTTAAAAAAAGGAATTTGCTAAATGAGAATGTCAAAACAAATCCAGAAGGAAACGCTATAATAATGATAGGTAGGCGGGCTTACTGAGTGCTCATTTAATGCAGTGTCTTTACCAAGTGGATAATATTAACCACAATGGTTGAGAGGCCAAGACACTAACCCCTACAAGTACTAGGGGATGAAATTTAAGCTTGAAGGCACACACATTCTGTCTCCTCCAAAATGTACTTCTGACAAATTTGAAATCCCCACCCTTTTCTCAGTGTCTGTGGAGATCCCTGTGGCGTGGGAATGTGCGTGTTCACACAGAGGTTGAGATCAGGTATATTTTTCAGGTGTTCTCCATCTTAAATCGTCGAGACCACATCTCTCATTGAACTTGGAACTCATGGATTCAGCTAGGCTGGCTGGCTAATGAGCTCCGGAGACCCACCAGTCCCTACCTCCCAGCACTAGTGTTACAGGGATACCAGGGAACCCAACGATTATGTGCATGAAGGGCATCCTAATTCAGGCCCTCGTGCATCCTAATTCAGGACACTTTACAGACCGAGCTGTCCCCCTAGCTCTTCAGTGCACCTCGGAACTAAAATATTAGACTGTGTGACTTTCAAAATCTGAACAAAGAATCTTCCTTTCATGAATGAAGACTGGGATTTTAGAGAAAATCACAAAGAAATTGAGTCAAGACAGGATAAAGGAGGAAGAAAAAAATCCATTATTCATATCTTCTTAGGAAAACCTCATTTATACTCTGATGAAAACGTCTGTTAGCCCATTTATGGAAAATTTGATGAGTAACTTATGGTAGACTGCCTCTCTTAAGAAAAAGGGAAAGTAAGGTTTATATTTTGAGAGTCCTTATGAAAAGAAATGGGAAAAAAGTTCTTTATTAACAGTCCCCAAACAGAAAGAAAATTAATACTTCACACACACACACACACACACACACACACTCACACACAGCCATGATAACATGAGGAAAACCATGTCTCATGCCTGGCAGCAATGCCATGGTCTATGACTGTGGTTAAATACCCACCCCCTCAGCAGCTAGCTGACAGCAAAGTAAAGCTTCTAGCGTGGCATGCTGCACCAGATCAGCAGCCTCAGACCCTGACTCCTACTCCCCATGGGAAACAAAGCACTCTCCTTTTCAATCAGTTTGGCTGAGTGACACATATGTGTAACAGCATGCTCACTAAAAAAAAAATCAAACTTACAAAAGGCATGGATGGCAAGAAACTATGACCCAGTACCTAGGAGGAAACAAACGAGCAAGGCAGAAGTCCCAAGACGAATGGGCCAGTACCTGCGTATTAATGTCCTCCTCATCACACTCTTTCTTGTACTTCCGTGGGAGCGTCTCCACCTCCCGGATGGCATCTATGGTGACTTGCTGAGGAAGCACCTCAAACAGAGACGTTAAATACATAATTATGGATTTCTTGTCAGGGAGCTGCACGGCAACATCTAAAAGTGGAAGAAAGGATGACTCAGAGGTGCAGAATCTGTGAGCTGCTCTACGTGAGGTAAAAAAGTAAGTGCCCTTGTACCCAGAAACAATGCCTCGTTTATAAACTCCGACCTGTGTCTCAGGGAATTGCTACTGCGAATCACAGAATGTGAGACAGTTTGTAACAGTCTCCCAGAAGCCGGGTATGCTGATGCAAAGCTACAGTCCCAGCTCTTGGGAGGCTGAGGTAAAGGGGCTCATGAGCTTGAAGGCTGCCTGGGCGAAATACTCAGTAAGACTGTGCCTTCCGATGGAAATGGGGAAGGGGGAAGCTATCATAAACACTCAAAGGCAAGCCATACAACTTGCCATTTAAAATACGACACAGGCCTTATTCATACAACGTTCAAGCCTAAAGTCTTCAAGCCATATGCAAATGCTCACACATACATGCATTTTAAGAAACTAAGCCAACACTGAACTGTTTGTCTAACAAGCAGATTCCTAAAAGTGTTTCAGTGCTACTTTATACAACTTAACTATTATCCAGTGAAATAATTAACCCACTGCCTAAGGAACCTGCACATTCTAGGACAAAAGGAAAAATATCTGCCATAAAATGGGAGGTGGGAGGTGGAGCCCGGGAACTTATTGATAGGCAGCCTAATAAGGTGGGACAAGGTGGGAAGTGGGAGAAAAACACATCTGACTTCCTCTGGGCCACACGGCACACACATGGGTGCACACACGCACACCACTCACAACACACACACACACACACAAAGGTAAATAAGAAAATAAGCACAAAATTACAACAAAATTGCTTATATATTAATTGTCATAATACATTCTAAAAACGAGAACAGCATCATTTCTCAGTTATAAAGCAGAATCAAGCTCAACAGTAGATTCTCAACCTTACCTTCAGGGTCTAACAGCTTCTCAATTCCCAGGTAAGTGTGGGCTTTGCTAAAAGCATGTTCGAGTCTCTCAATTGGGGGCATTTTGACCACTCTGTCCCAGCTGAAGAGATCGGGTCTGAAAGTACCATACAAGCGAAATTCAGTGAAGGTAAAGCACAAGAGAAACGATGTAGATGGTATGTGTCATAATCCATCACATTCTAAACTTTCGTTTTTTTAATTTATGGGTGGCATTTAAATTGTATCTTTTATGTCTCAAAAGTTTATGAAATACATAAAATCAGAAAATAATTAACAGACATGATGATAATAAGTAGACACTCTAAGGTGATTGGAGGAGTTGAGTCTATAATATGTCCTAAATAGTAAACCACGAATAGACAATACAGACAAGGAAAATATGGCACCACGTTGGTAGGAGAAATGAGGTCAATGAGCTCAAATATATGAATTGGCATAACCAGTGATTTCAATGGACTAAGTTCTGCAGTCAGGACAAAGGTTCTGAGCCTGCAGGTGCACAGTGCTCAGGGAGCTAAGACAAGAAGATCACAGATTAGAGGCCAGCCTCATCTACAGAGCAAGTCTGAAAACAGCTTCATCTACATAGCAAATTTCAGACCCCACTTGTTGCCTCTACATGCCAAAAGGGACGAAGGCGAGCAGACAGAAACCACAGCTGCTGTAAGCTCTTCCTGTCTCACAACTTGCACAGCATCACTGGCTTGACAAAGCTACAAGTCATCAATTTCTTTGCATACCATTCTTGTATCTGAGACCCCCCCCGAGACTGACCTCCCCATCCTCCTTTCTACCCACTTCTCTGTCACTCAGCCACCAGCCTCCCACATACCAGATGGATGCCTCTTCCCTCTTCGCTAGTGTATTGTTCTTTAGCATGCCTACCATTTCTATATACTGTACAACTGACTGTTCAGAACCACACACACACTTCTTCTGAGGTACAGTCTTCAACATGCAACCCATCCTGGTCTCAAAATAGTTAATGTGGCAGAGGACGGCTCTGAAGTCCTGATCCCTCCACCACCCAAGTTCCAGGATCATGTGTACACCACCATGCCCAGCTACAGTTTACATTTTTTTTTTAAATCAATGACTGCCTTCAGTTGGAAGGAACTGGGATCTTTGCTTCGTTCCTGCTGTATCCTTGTGTGGATCGCTTTACATACATTTGTTGAACCAATGAGCTAATAAATGCAAAATATACTAGACAAATTCAACAGTTCCTTAACAGTGCCGGGCAGCATCCTCAAGATAACAGAGGAAGTCGTAGAGGGAAAGGGTCTATAGCCCCTAACAAGTTCAAAATATCAAAAAAAAAAAACAAGCTATAGAAAACATCAATCTTACAGGAAACTATTAAAAGCACTGGCTTTGTTATCAAGAGCGAATCATTCTTCTCACTGTCTCTAATTTGAACCACTGCTATGTGAAGAGCCAGAACCAGTGAAGAATAAGAGAAGAGGGGCAGGGGGAAAGGATACCATATTTCAAGAATATTCTAAACTTAGCCATGATTACTTCACAATCTAGCAGCCTACCATCAAAGATGAAAAACAGAATAAAGTATGAAACAAAGAAACCCAAGCCTATAGTGTACAGAGACAACTTGCTAAGATGCAGGAAGTAAGTTTAGAAAAGTGAATTTCATTTGTATATATATCAGCCAGGAACGTTTAGGGAATTAAATGAGAAAATTAATAATTCATAATAGCAATGAAACATAATATGATTTGCCTGCCTTTTGCATTTAATCTTTAATGCACGCAGAATTTATTTGGAGGGTATTGTGTGGCAAGGCACATACTAACACACAGTTAAACAATTGTCCCATACTCCCTGTTAATGAGCAATATCAGCTTAACTGGTTACCAGGTCATTCTATACGAGAGAGCGCTTTCTCAGTTCATTTTGTTGGTTTGATTGTTTTATTTTTCAAGACAAGGTTTCTCCGTGTTGCCCTACCTGTCCTGGAACTAGTTCTGTAGGCCAGGCTGGCCTCCAACTGACAGAGATCTGCCTGCCTCTGCCTCCTGGGTGCTGGGATGGAAGGCGTGCGTCACCACCGTCTCTCTGTTCCTCAGCTCTTAATGCTTCCAGGATGAACCATGAGATCATCCTCATACATCTAGCACAGTCATAGGTTGTCACTTTCACATGCAAACTGTGATTATCCCACTACATTTCAAAGCAATATATTCAGTGCCTTGATTTCTTATTAGAAAGTTATTTCAGGCTGCTTATTCTTCTGGGATGGAATTGCTATTTTTGCATTATATTGTTATTGACATGTTAGAATCTTCCTTACAAGCTTTCATAAAAAATTGGTGTAGCTCTTCATAATGTGGGTAACACAATAAACAGAGTTTTCCTTCTGCTATAAGAACAAAAGCTACACACAAGTCTCTGTATATATTACTGCTTAGGGCTAAATGAGAGAGACTGAACTATGTCAATCATCTTGCATTTCTTAATTTATAAATGTGTAGGAGAAAGCATGGGCCCTGCACTGTAGCCCTGGAGTCCTAAAGAAATAGCCAGTGGTTGATCTCCTACTGCACTGCCTTCCTTAACGTTTCACTGAACATGAGCCGTGAGGGTAGCCGAGATAGAGGATGGGGTTATGGGGAAGAGAAGTGGAGGGGCACAAAGGAGACTGAGATTTATAAGCCAAAGAGCATCTCACTTGTGCCGGTGGAGCACAGCATTGAAGGCGAGCCCGTCGGTCCAGCTGGTGGTGAAGTTGAGGACGTTGACTTGGTTGTAGGGCCGGGTGGTCTGGCGCACCCAGCTCAGCAGGATCTTCTCACTGTTGGTCTGCTGCAGGTCTGACATGACATCTTTCATGACATCTTTCACCTGTGGGACACACACACACACATACATCTGTTTATAACGCAACATTTCCTTCAGTGAAGTTCTTGGATAAGGAATATTAGACTTGGCCAGGCAATGGCGGTGCATACCTTTAATCCCAACACTCAGGAGCCAGAGACAGGCAGATCTCTATGAGTTTGAAGCCAGCCTGGTCTATAGACAGAGTTCCAGAACAGGCTCCAAAGCTATAGAGAAACCCTCTTTTGAAAAACAAGCAAACAAACAAAACAAAACAAAACAAAAATTGGACTAATCAAATATAATGGAGCTTGTAATTAGCATTTATTTTATTTCCAATTTCTACTTTAAAGAATGGAAAAATAAATTTTAGGTGTTTTTTAGGGTAGTAGGATTTTCTATACATCACCCAGTTCTATGCCTTAAGTAATATTTGCACTTTTAATTATACTGAACTTTTCTTTCATTGCTATGAAAAAGTCATATTTTAATATCTTTTATTTGCAAGGGCTTTTCCATAAAAACAAAATACAAATTTAATTTTCTCCACAAATAAGAGCAGAAGCATGTTGACTGACTACAAAATCAGAGAATTAAGCAATTTTCCTGAGAGCAATAAAAATCATATTAATGTTTGATACTAAAGAACTAATGTTTTATTATTATCCTAAAGTAATATATATAAGGGAAGAGCTCAAAGAATTATGGAGACTCATCAGAAAGACCATTAGCCAATGTAAGGGATCCAAAAGAGCCAAATCTATGACAACTGTCACATCAGGGTGAATATTAGCAAAAGATGATAAACCTATACAGAATTTCATAATTCATCCATTGATGGGCAGGTGGGTGGATGGATGGATGGTAGAAATAGACCAATGACTGACAGAAGGGTAAGTGGATAATAGAGATAAATAGAGATGCATGGATGGATGGATGGATGGATGGATGGATGGATGGATGGATGGATGGATGGATGGATATGGGTATCCCTACCTTACTTAACCTAAGTAAACATGGCCAGAGAAAGAGAGTAGACAGCACACGCCCCTGACACAGTGACTGTGGAAACTCAGCATGTTCCCTGCAACACCTCTACCCAATGAACAACCTGAATCTAACCTACTGGTCAGTAGAGTCACTCCTGGGGACATTCTACAAAGTAGCAGCAGTTCAGAGCTCTCCAAAAGCTTCAACGACATGAAATGCAAAGAAAGATTCAGAAAGTACCCCCATGTTACAAAGATGAGAGAGAGAAAACCAGTGAGGATCACTCATGGTCTTGAACCACTGTTTACCTGGCTCATCACCCTGTCTTCCCTCCCTCTATCTGCAGCACGATTAATAAAAACCCAGAGACAGATACTAGGGTCCACCCTGAAGGTCAGAAAAGTAAAACAGCCAGTCACTGGCTCTTACCTCGACCTCAGTCCAAAATGGCGATGCTGCCTCCAGGAATCTCAGAATGAGACTGTGTCTGAGAGCTGTCTTTTCCCATTTTATATTCCCCTCTAGAGGGCTGGGATTAGAGGCATGCACCACTACCACTCCATTTCTATGGCAAACTAGTGTGACTATTGAGATTAAAGGTGTGTGTTACCACTGCCTGGTCTGTAAGGGTGACCAGAGAGTTTGTTTTACTCTCTGATCTTCATGAAAGCTTTACTTATTAAAACACAAATGAAATCTCACTACATCCATCTACCCCACTGCTTGTGAGAGACTGACATAGGACCCCAGGAATATTGGCAAGCGTTCCATTGCTGAGTTATGCTCCCCAGCGTATACTACTGAGGCAGTTAGTCAAACCTCCATGAGACCTACACATAACTATTATCTCAGTATCATTTTCCTGACTTTAATGATGTTGGGATAATATAGTAACAAACAGTAATATTCCACATCTTACACTTTAATGTTAATGCTATTGTGACTATAGAGCAGAGTTTGTCATTTTTAGTAAAACGGCCATGTTTTTACAGAAAAGTTTGGAAAGCATACTTTGGTGCTTTACATGGAAAAGGGTATACAAAGTGTTCTGAGAGAGAGTGAGCCAAGGTGAGCTAAGGAAACGCAGGTGTCTGCTGACATTTGGGGAATTCCTTAGACTATTCCTACAACCTCTTTCAAGTCTGAATGTAAGGCAATTTTATGAATTAAATAGAAGATACCCTTTTTCTCCTCTGCCCCAAATCTAGATCAAGCTGCCAACCCTTTCCATCGGGAATCAGTGTAAGTTAGACTGCGCTGTCTGGAGAGTCAGACACTAAAGTCCTGTCACCCTCATCTAAAACTGGGCCTTATTTGGAAGTAGGGCTACCGCACACAGAACTACGTAAGGTAAGGTCATGCTGGAGGAGGATGACCTTTAAACAAAGCATGACTGGTGTCCTCCCCAAAGAACAAAGGGAAAGCTGCAAGGTGTGTGTCATGAAGATAGCAGCTAAGTTTCCACAAGCCAGCACACCCCATTTTGCAGCAAACTAGCAGTGAGGATAAACAAGGACCAGACTCCTGGAAAGAAGAAATCAGCTTTGCTGACTCTTGGGTCTGAGACTTACAGACCTCAGAATTTCGAGGTAATCAATATGTCCTGTTCAAGCCAAGCACTGTGGGACTTTGATTTGGCTGCTGTAGACAATGAATAGAGAACCAGTACATTTTCAAGGTCTGTTGAGAAGTGATTGGGACTTTCCCCACCTGCCAGTGCAGAATGATGCTCCACAGCAACCCCAACGTCAGCTTGTGATTTCCATCCACGATATCAGTACCCCCGATATTCACCAATTCCACCTGTCAGAACAAAATAATAAAAATAACAAACGCAACTCTGAGGACAATGTCTGCATAGAACTCCTGGCTTTTGACTTAGTACATTTGTACAGCAATATAAATGAGGATAGAAATTCCATTTTAGGAATTGGATCAATGCAAAAACTCAAAAGTGTATTAGTTATACTGCAGATCAATGAGAGCATCAGAAAAGTCACATGACCTAGCCTTCACTCACAGAACAAGTTCAGAACTTCTACCACAAAGAAACATTTCCAAGAATTGGTTCATGCCAACACTTGCAGCAGCCAGCAGGCTTCACAGTAAATACCACTCCCAGCAGCAGAGAACCCCAAATGTTGCTTACATTGTTCTGATGTAAAACCTGCAGCACCCGGTTGACATTATTTAAGGCATGCACCCTTGTGGAACCACGCTCCTTTGGCTGGAAAAGGAAACAGAAAAGCAAGTAAGATGTCACATCCTCTCATATGTTGACAAAGTCTGACACAAAAATGCAAGCAGAACAGCAGGACAGTATCCATGTCACCAGTCTGGGTACCACAGGATGCAAATTCACTAACAAGATGAAATATTGGCTCAGTAACCTGTGAGCCCACTGAAATCTCCTAGGGACCCTCCAAACAGGCATGGCAGTTTCCTGTACCAGGTGAGACAGCTACTTGAAGGACACAGGACATGGTGGGGATTTGGAGTTTTTAACATTGTCCTTGCTACTCAAAGAGGCAAGCAGACATATTTGAGAATCACTTCTGTCAGAGAAAGCCTGTTCTATCTAAACTTCTCTGGAGGCATAAAAGTACCAGAGAAGTTGTACCTGCTTTGTCCTGACCAAGTAGGAACAACAGAGCAAGGAGATATTGTTCTAAATTCAAGGTCACATGAGAAGAGCCCACACCTAGTGCAGGACAAGCTAGGTAGCTTCTTCCTTCCACCTCTCTGGCCAGGAACACTCATGGGAGACACCAGCTTTTCCATTAAGGTGCCCAGCCTCCGCCAGGAAGGCAGACAGAGCGTGTGATACTCATCAGGCTATGGCAAGGGAATAAAATCTCATCTTCAGCAGTGTGTCTCTCTGTGACTTTACAGAAATACTATCACCACAAGTGAAGACATAAAAGACACTGTCACCAGTCAGACAGACATCCATACACACACAGTGACAGATGTGGGTGCGATGAAAAAAAGAAACATGGAGAAAACGCTGGAACCCCGAAGAAAATAGTAATGTCTGGGGGCTGGAGAGTTGCTCTTCCAGAGGTCCTGAGTTCAATTCCCAGCAACCACATGGTGGCTCACAACCATCTGTAATGAGATCTTGTGCCTTCTTCTGGCCTGCATGCAGAACACTGTATACACAAATATATAAATCTTTAAAAAAAAAAAAAAGAAGAAGAAGAAGGAAGGAAGGAAGGAAAATACTTGAACAACTATTTCTTAATTGCTTATTAAATTACATTTAAATTAGACTGTCTCTGCATTCTCACCTTTGAAAGCATAATCTTCTCTTTATGAATCCATTCCCCCCTTTTATTTTAAGTCCCAAAATACAGGCAGTCTCAGGGCAATAAATATCTGAAGTGACTTTATATTTGATGAAAATAGAGCCCTGAAGAAAAGCTACATACTACTCTATCCAACCATCAGTTAGAGCATTGTATGTGAAGTTCTGCTCTCCGTCTGCCTTCACGACTCAGTACCCACAGTGGGTCTTCAGATATCAGTAACGACTAGAGATGTTCCATCAACCTCATTCTCAAAGATGTCCTCTCTTACAGGCTGGAGATGTAGCTCAGGTGCTAGCGTGCACGGAGCCCTGGGTTCCAATGTCAGCACTGCCCAAGCCTGGTGTGGTGGCACACACACCTGCAAACTCAGTACTCAGGAGGAGAGACAGAGCCTCAGAAGTTCAAGGTCATCCTCAGCTACACAATTAGTCTGAAGCCAGCCTGAAGCACACAAGACCCTGTCTGAGAAAAATAGAAGTGTTCTCTCACCAGTGATGTCCCTGTGAGGCCTTCTAGAAGATCCAAGAGCTTTCTCCCATCTTTGAGGTCTGAGAACATATCATTGATGGGTGGTTTCCTGCTCTGTAATAAAGAAGTCAAATAATGGTTAGTTCAGAATCAGAAATCCCATGTGCTAGGGGCGGTGAAATGGTTCAAGAAGCAGACGCACTTGCTGTCGGCTGTGATGGCCCGAGTTCAAGCCCCGGGACACCCATAGTGGAAAGAGTAAACTCCCACAGGCAGTCTACTGAACTCCACAGGTGCACCATGGCCTGAGTGTGGGCGTTCATGTGTAAGTGCACGCTAATAAATATACAAATGCAATAAAATTAAAAACAAAAAGAAATTCTACATGTTCTTAAAATACTTTTGGCTTTGCTCGATCCCAGTCCAGTACTCAGGCTGTAAAAGCTTACAGAGCTCTTAAGATAGACAAGCAGTGTCTTCTCTCCCTGATAAATACCCAGGGAAACCCCAGTCCACAGGTCTGGCCTTCCTGTGGCAGGGTGAAGGCTTTAAAAGAAGGTGGATTATGTTCAGAAAATCAGGAGCCTCGGTGTCAAACCCAGTTTAACCAAGAACTACGTGAAGAGTCTAGCTCAGTTACCTAACCTCCCTTAAGACACCTTTTAAATATTTTCTTTTAAATATCAAAAAGTATAATGCTATGTGAGAATGTACTAAAAAGTCACAAAGCATGTTGTGATATATCTGTAATGGTCTTCTATGATGTTGCTCCTTTATATGAAATATTCAGAACTAAAAGTCCTTCCTGCCAGTCATAGATGTTTCATATTCAATAACTGTATCTTTTACTTCTCACTTTAAAAAGCACATCTTCCATATGAAGCAAGACTTTAAACTTGAGATAAAAAGGGGAGGGAAACGGAAACACTGCATTCCCTCCATACCCCACCTACTGACTCCTTCCTCATCTTTAAAGAGCTATCATGTACAATCAACTAAGGATTCTTAGCATGTATCTTAAAAGCTCATAGGCTTGGAGAGGGAAGGTATGGCCCATTACAGAAAGGGCGAATGAGCTGGTCCTATCTCTGAAACTCAGCTCACTCTCCAGGCTGCCACTGTGACAGGGATGCAGATTATCTCTGCTGATTACAGGAACACGCACATTAGCAGGACACAGAAGCCACCTTCCAGAAGCAGTAAAAGCCGAAGACTCACAACTACCATCAACAAAGCGGAGGGCAGACAAGCCCTTGCTAGCTGCCTGGCCTCAAGGCTCCCCTCCTAACCCTTCTCCCACTTCCCAGAGGGCAGTCCAGCCACCAAAGAACTCAGTGCCCTCTCAGGTCTTAATGCAAAGGAACAAAGATATCAGGTAATGTTCAGGAAATGGGATGAGTTTCATCCACTAACCTCTACCAACTCAAAGCCACTTTCCAAAATACCAACAAAACACTATGAAAAGGCTTATAAAATAAAGCAAATGCAAGGATTTTCTTCATATCAGACATAATTATGGATGTCTATTAATGGCCTTATACACAAACAGGCTGTGCTATGAACTAGCCACAGATTTCAGCCATGTTACCTGGTCTTTAAGCTCTTAATTGTTTCTTAAAAACTCAAATAGTTAATCAATTACTATTATCAGTTATACCACGAGCTGTTTTTATAAAAAGTACTGCTGAGGCTGGAGAGATGGCTCTGCAATTAAGAGACTGGTTGCTCTTGCAGAGGACCTAGGTTCAGTTCCCAGCACCTACACAGTGACTTACAACCATGCACAACTCCAGTTCTGTGGAATCTAACACCTGCTTCTGGCCTCTTCAAGCAGCAGGCACACATAGCATACATTCTTACATGCAGGCAAAACACTCAGACACATAAAATAAACTTAAATCTTTTTCCTAAAGAGCCATAAAATTTCAACAATATCCAAGAGAACTTATGGAAGACCTTCTCAGTCCCAAATTCACAGAAATGATGACCTGTGGGAACCTTTCCCATTCAAAAACAATTCACATAAGAATACGACACAAGAGCACACCTGCATGGAAATCGCCCAGAAGCCATGAATGCTCCATTGCAAACAAGACTTCTAAAAGGTGGTATTAATGGCACGCTCTCGTTGCTACCTCACATTCAGACAGTTGATTTATTAGGCAACACGTTTAAGAAAGACTCCCTCTGAAGGGCAGATACAGAGGGACAGGGAAATGAATGGGACTGGGGTGCATGATGTGAAATTCTCAGAGAAGCAATCGAAAATCATGTGTTTTTTTTTAAAAAGTCCCCTCTAGAGTATTCTGTTAGAAAAAAAAGATGAAGACAGTCCTGTCCCTGTAGAAGCCAATCACTCACGCAAGGATGAGCAAAGCTCTTTTTCCTTTAAATGTGGGCATACAGTAACAGCTCAATTTCTCCCTTCTGCTTCCCAATTTCAAATTAACACTGATGACAAACCATATGGAACATGTTGTGAGCATGTACCCTTTTCCCGATGTTCACACACACCATAAGCAGTGATGACATTATTGGCATACACTGACAATCAGCTCTCAACAAAGGAGCTCCAAATCCCTGCAGGACTGCAGAGAAGGAGGGTGATAGAGCTCCCTGTGGTGATATTTTGTTTGTCCTGTAATAAAGATGGCCTGAAGATTAGAGTGTGGAGCTAGCCACTAGTTAGCCATAGAGGCCAGGCAGTGGTGGCACAC
>LOEQ01001089.1:137666-161681 GCA_001685075.1 Bramus lutescens | reverse complement strand
CTGGTATCTCAGCGGCTATTGGCTGAAGGAGCGGAAGGAGCTCCCGCAACATGCCTCCATGGTCAGTGACCCAGAATATGTAATCCAACGTTGTTTTTGTTCATGGAGTCTTTAACTTTACTTCATAGATACAGACAACTGGTTAATAGATCAGCTTTGCAAGAAATTTGTGTTCTAGTGACTTATGGAAGACGTAGTGATTTGAATGAAAATGGTCCCCATAGGGTTATATGTTTAAATACTTAGTCCACAGTTAGTGAAACTGTTGGGAAGGATTTGGAGGTGTGGACTTGTTGGAGGAGGTATGTCACTGAGGAATAATTTTTGGTTTCAAAAGCCCACACCAGTCTAGTCTCAGTTACCTCTCTCTGCTTCCAGTTAAGAGATTGGAATGTAAATTCTCAGCTACAGCTACAGCACCATGCCAGCCTGCTGCCATGGTCCCCACCATGATGGTTATGAATTGTAACCCTCTGGAACTGAGTCCCAAATTAAAATCCTTCTTTATAAGTTGCTTTGGCCATGGGGTTTTGTCACAGCAGTAGAAAAGTAACTAAGACAGAAGCATAATTTATAATTAAAAGGCTGTTCATATGATGAAGAAACCAACTCTAGAAAGAGGGTGTAAGTTTACAGATCCATAATAGAAACTGGAGACCAAGGCACAAAGGGAACAACAGTATTAAAGGACACAGCTCTCCAAGAAACTTGATGTTAATGGCACTAGAAGGTGACCTCCCTCCCAGAAAGGATAAGGAAGACAGCAATCGGACCTTACTTCAGCCTTATACATTATCTGATCAATGCTACATAGTCATTAACCAAGGAGACTTGCTTACACAGACACAGTGTTCCATCCTTTACCATAAAGTCCCAGAAGGACAGAACTGAGAGCATAGCCCGAGTACAAGGCTATGTGGGATACATCCACCTGCAAACGGAAACAACATAAGCCTAGCTGAAACAAATTTAATTTTAGACATCTGTGTTTAGGGCACTTAAAAAAACCTAATAACAAAAAAAAACCCTAAAACTTATTCCATGACTCCAAAGAAGGTTTAGTTTTAAGTTTTTGTTGTATCCACTATCCTTTAAGCCTATAAGAAATAGAAAGTCCAGAAATAAACTTTATCTTGCTTTCAAAATGTTCACATAATTTAAGAATCCTTAACCATAAAAATGAGGAAAACACTAACATATATATAACTACATTTTTTTACTTAACATATTTCAAAGTTTTAACTTTCACAAACGTAGTAAGTCTAGACATATGGCCCAGTGGTAGACAATGTGCGCAGCACAGCCAAGGTTCTGGTTCCAATACCCAGATGGGTGGTGATGGGACATAATTAAAGTATCTAATAATACACAGTTTTTCCTCCATAAGTTGGCCAAATAAAGGATTACCTACCACTTTATCTTTCTATATCATCAATTAATTATAGAATTAAATCAAAATTTAACAATAAAGTCCCACATAAAGAGCTATAAAAGTAGGGCAGTGTTTCTTCTAACACAGCATACAACTTTTTAGTCAAATCAACACCTATATATATACCTCAATACCTGATATGAAATTGAGTGTTTGGACATAAAAGATAAGATCCAGATACTCAAAAATACTCCAAAAATGTACAAACACTCTTTTTTATTTATTTTACCTATAGTGCTGTGAAAGAAAATGGACCCCAAAGGGAGAGGCACTATTAAGAGGTGTGTCCTTGTTGGAGGAAGTGTGTCATTGTGGGGGCGGGCCTTGAGGTCTCTTTTGCTCAAGTTTCTCTCAGTGTGCCAGTCAGTCTCCTTCCTCTTGCCTGCAAGATGTAGCGCTCTCAGCTCCAGCACCAAGTGTGCCTGCACACTGCCCTGTTCCCCATCATGATGACAATGGACTGAACCTCGGAAACTGTAAGCTGCCATCCCAATTACTGAAATGTTTCCTTTATAGTAGTTGTCATGGTGTTTCTTCACAGCAATAGAAACCCTAAGACATTACCTAAGACAATTAGAGGAAGTAAGAAAAGATTTGCATTTAATATACCTATAAGTTGACTCCTCTCGCACCCCATGATCTACAAAGATTCAGTAAATGAACAAGAAATAACCTGTAGCTTTTCAAACAGAAGATGAAAAAAAATGTAAAACATGAGGAACAGGCCCTTCCAGAGGACTAGAATGGATTCACAACACCCATGTTGAACAGCTCAAAACTGCCTCCATCTCCAAGGGATCACATGCTTTTGGCCTCCTTGGACACCTGTATTTATATACACAACTAACACCACACACATATGCACATGCACACATACACAAGCATACACACACAATTTGAAATAAAATGCCTTTTAAAGAAAACAAATGTAGAGCCATTGCTAGTAGAATAACTGCCCTCCACATCACAATTTACTAAATAATCCTGGCCCAAATTCCTCATCAGCAAAAGAGACTCAGAAACAATGAAAAAACTGTCATACTGTTCTCATCTATCCTTCACCTCCCTAGAAAATTACACGGAACCTTCCTCTCTGGGGATGTAGTCTGTGGTAGAGTGATTACCTTGCAAGGCTCGAAACCCAGAATTAACTCCTTTTCCACAGAAAAACATAAAAGACCTGCAATAGTCACAAACTAAGCGAGGGAAGACGCATCAACGGGTAAAGGAGCTTATTGCTAAGCCACATGGTCTGAGTTTGATTCATTGGACCTATGTGATAGAAGGAGAAACTAGACTCCCTATATGCACATCCTGGACCACACACACACACACACACACAGAGTAAATTAATACAAATACGAGGAGAAAACTAGGGAACTGGAGAGATGGTTCAGCAGCTAAGAGCACTTACTGCTCTTGCAGACGACCTAGGTTCAATTCCCAGCAACCACACTGGGCAGCTCACAACTAACTATAACTCCATCTTCAGGTGATCCAATGCCCTCTTCTGGCCTTCACAGGCATCCGTATACACATACACATCACACACACACACACACACACACACAAATGAACCTTAGAAAACATTGGGAACAGTTTCAGTCCATTTTAGTTTTCTTCATCATAAAACCAACTGATTGGTTTAATTTCTCAAAAGGAATGCTCATTCAAGAACACAACCTAACTCGCATCTAATTAGATGGATCCCATACTGACAGAAGAGGTGAGAACAACATACAGGCTGATCCACCTGCTCAACAGGCATTCTTCCAGGGTTCTTAGCTTAAACCACTGTTTTCACTACACAGGAATTTTAAAATTCTCTTCTGAAAGCCTTGGCTGTCTTAGCAAATCTCATCATTGGTGACCTTTCTCCATCAGGGGAAAAAGCACGGGGCTGATTTAGGAGAAGAAAAAATGTGTTAAACCCCTTACAGCTGCTCTTCCAAATTCTTCTAAATATTTTGCTCTTCTGAAACACTCCTGACATGTTCATACAAATCCAAGAGCCTTTGATGCTGCCTGGCCTAGAATTTTATCGTTGCGATCTGGAAGAAAAGTGGAAAAAGAAAAATCAACCAGACCAATAAAGTCTTCACGGTTTAAAGTGGTTTCACTTCACCAGCTCAAGTGTGTAATAAAATGTCTCTTTGTAGAACTTTGCAATGCGCTGCTAGGGGGGTAGCCGATAGGTAAATTGCTGGCCACAAAACTATCAGGACTAAGTTCAGAACATCAGTACCCCTATGAAAAATCAGGCATGGTGGTATGCCTGTAATCCCAGTCCTGGGGAAGCAGAGATGGGATCCCAGGGGCTTGCTACCCAGACAGTCGAGCTGAATTAGCTAAGTTCTGAATTCAGTGAGAGACCCTATCTCTCAAAAAATAGAGAGTGCCTGAAGAAGACAATCAACATGGACTCTAGCATCACAAACGTGTGCACACAAAAATAAATCGCATACACACACCTTTGTATATATACATAAACTCAGACAGACAGACAGACAGACAAGCCATCATGAAAACCACTAACATTAAAAGGAGAGCATTGTTCCCCCTAACAGATCACTCTGAAGCCTAATTTAATAGGGACCAACTGGCTGGCACTACCAAGTTCCCCAAAAGCCAGCATTCAGAAAAGAAACGTGGACTATAAGAAATGTCTGGCGGGATGCCTTAGAACTTGGGCTGACTTTATTATTAAAGCTTCTTTCACAAGCACAAACTTAACACATCCTGGAAGTGAGGAAATCTGCAGAAGCAATAAGACTGTTAAGCCTACACAAACCCCCACTTGCTCTTTCTCTGGGCTTTCCACCTCAGTGGCCTTTCACACACC
Organism: Bramus lutescens; assembly: GCA_001685075.1. NCBI lineage: Eukaryota > Metazoa > Chordata > Mammalia > Rodentia > Cricetidae > Bramus > Bramus lutescens. Next base: position 157,407 of record LOEQ01001089.1, on the reverse strand, counting down.
ATGATGAAACACACACATGCCTTCTAGTACTCTCCTGGTTTCTGTGCTCTCTAAAACAAATCAACTCATTTGATCAAAGAATAGGCATTAAAATACCACTGGAAATAATAAGTATCATCTAATAATCTGGAAGATAGTATCAGCCTATACACAAAGAACAAGCCAACAGGAAACAGTCCCCTCCCAAGCACAGGAAGTTGAGACTCTCTGACCATGCTCTCAGAGATCCAGGAAAAGCAAACAAAAACCTTGAAACTAAAAGTGTAGCTTTCAAAATGATCCAAACTAAGGAGGTGAGGTGTTGAAATGCTGAGTGTTTTCTGGATGTCCAGTCAGCAGTGAGAAGCCCAAGGTGGTAGCTTCTCCGTCTCACTTTCCAGAGCTCCTAAGCTTCACTTGAAAGAATGTGTAAGATTTATAGGGACCCGACATTGCCTTAAACCTTCTCTCTAGAGGTTCATTTTTGGAAAGGGAAATAAATCTTAAAGCCTTAAATACTGGGGGTAGGGCTTCACCTAGGGGGGAACAGCATTTGCTGGAATGCCCTAGGGACAGCCCCCAACATGGTAAATGGTATTGTATGTGTGCTGTCAGCACTGGACACGAGTTGTAAATGCTTCACTTTGGATTTCTGTCCCAGGAATGAACTTTTTTTTTTAATTAGTTGTGATAAAATAGAATGACAAAGAGTGACTCAGGGAGACTGAGAGTGACAGTGAGGAGTCCCTGTCAGGGAAACCCCCAGAAACCTGAGTTTTATTTTGTTTTCTTTTATGACTGATGAGAGATTTAATCACTTCATGAAATAAAATTCCTATGAAATTGGATTTCTCATGTCACCTTTATTCTTATTAAACAGGAACTCTCAAGTAACAGCTTTCATCAACAGACAATTCTAGATTTAGAGAAACTCTGCAAATGAAAGTTTTAAAAATTTAACATAGAAAACAGACGTGATCTACCTTCAGCCTTTAGCATGAGTTCTGCTGTCAACAACAAAAATATATCCTTACAAGATGCAGGCAATCACGGAACAGTCTCATTTCAGCTGATTTGTGTTATTCCTTTCCCCATATTGTGAGGGATTCTTTAAACTCTCCATAAATTTATACAATCGCACACTAAGACTTTCTCAAAAATTCAGCATCTCTCACAAAATCTTGCAGAGTCGAGCTTGGTGGTACAAGCCTGTCACTATCACTATGGAGGAATATGCACAATGGGAGCAAGCTTAAAGCCAGACTAGACCACCAAAGGAGGCTCTGTCTCCAAAAAACAAATTTTTAAAAAAGAGAACAATACTGTCAGTAGCCAAATATCTCACTACATTGGTAAGTAGCAATATTAAATATTATTTTTCTATATAGCTGATGTGCAAAACTGTTTTTTACATTTATTTTACACGTATCTATTTTGCCTGTATGTGTGTGTGTGTGTGTGTGTGTGTGTGTGTGTACGTACATACATCGGTGAGTCCATGCACGCAAGCACCACAGGATGTGAAGGTCAGAGGACGACATGCTAGAGCAGATTCTCTGCATCCACCATGTAGGTTCCTGGGATTGAACTCAGGTTGTAAGGCTGAGCAGTAGGCACTTTGCCTGCCACCAGCCCAAAATCTTTTAACAACATAATCGCACCATTGTGCCAATCATGGTCCCCCTGCAACAATACCAGCACCAGTGAAGTCTGTGCCCTTCTGCCATGTCTCTTCTGAAGTACATGTCACATCTTTTGCCTTAATGTCCGTCAAAATTTAGGTTTCTATTGCTGTGATGAAAAACCATGATCAAAACTAAAATTGGGGAAGAAAGAGTTCATTTAGCTTATACTTCCATAGGACAGGAACTCAAACAGGACAGGAACCTGGAGGCAACAGCTGATACAGAAGCCATGGAAGGGAGCTGCTTACTGACTTGCTTCCCATGGCTTGCTCAGCCTCCTTTATTTTAGAACCTAGGACCATTAGCCCAGGGATGGCATCACCCACCATGGGCTGGGCCCTCCCCCATTGATCACTAACTGAGAAAATGTTTTACAGCAGGATCTCATGGAGGCATTTCTTCAACTGAGGCTCCTTCCTTCCTCTCTGGTGACTCCAGCTAGTGTCAAGTTGACACACAAAACCAGCCAGAACAAGACTTCTGCATAATGTCTATCATACACATTAGGAGATCTCAGCACGCAAAGCAATACCACGTGTCTGTTAGTTAAGTCACAGGCTTGTTGCTCAAGAATCTCTCAAGGAATTCCCACATTTTTAAGTTGACAACTAATATTTATCATGAATGTGAATAGGCTAAAGTATGTAATTTCTAGTTGCAGTTCTTTTCTCATTCAAATAATAGAGGAGAGTCTTCTATTTCCTAACTGACAAGACTATTCCTCCCTGTCAAACTAATCAGCTGTATCACACTTAAATCTCTGGCAAGAGAAGGCTGACTTCAATTTTCTATTTAAAATCACATTGATATATGTCTCCAGGGGGACTAGCTCACTTCAGAATCCTCTCTCCAAGATAGAAGGGTGGGTGGATGGATGGGAGGGTAGATGGGTGGATGGGTGGGCAGATGGATGATGGGTGGGTGGATGGGTGCGTAGAAGGGTAGATGGGTGGATGGGCGGATAAATGCTGGCTAATACAAAGCCTTACCAAGGATGTAATCAGGCACTGGGCAACTGAATGATTCTTTTTTTTTAAGATTTATTTATTATGTATACAACATTCTGCCTCCATGTGTGCCCGCACACCAAAGAAGGGCGCCAGATCTCAGTACAGATGGTTGTGAGCCACCATGTGGTTGCTGGGAATTGAACTCAGGACCTCTGGAAGAGCAGCCAGTGCTCTTAACCTCTGAGCCATCTCTCCAGACCCAACTGAATGATTCTTAAGGGAGTGTTCTGAATTTTGTTTGTACTGAGTGCCTGACAGCAGGGCACCACTGTATGAGTTGGGAATGGTAGGAGGCATGCTATTCCATCAGAAACCAGGCAGGGAGCAGTGAAAGGTGGACACAGTGAAGAAAAGCATCGGAGATCACCAGGAGAGCTAGTGTTTATGGCCACAGAGGGCAGAGTCCAGGGAGACTTTAGGGTGTGATGGTTCTTCCAGTCTAGCATAACAGCAACCAGAGTAGAATCTATAAAGGAAGTCATTGTACGGCTGTCGCTATCAACAGCGGAACTCTAAGGAAGCTGAGGAATGGGAGAAATGTGTTCTTACTGTAACTTCAAATAAAGCTAGACTGTTAGAAATATTCTCATGCTGAAAATCTTAATGCTCATCCATGAACATGAATTGGCCAGGCCATATTTCCTGGGCATTCTACACTACTGACTAAAAAGAAAATTCCTTCTGACTAGAAGCTGAATTCATGAGAGTCCTATGAATCACTAGCTGGAAGGGTGATGCTGAATAAAACATGACCCTAAGTCCTGTTCCCAAAACTGTGCTGTCTAGAGAAATGTCACACAAGTAACGCTACAGAGTTTTGGGCTTTGTCTTGTTTCGCTTCTTTTGGAGACGCTAGGGATCAAACATAGGACCTCATCATACAGTCAAGACAAGGACTCTACCAGTGAGCTATATCCCCAGCCCTCTTTTTATACTGTTTATTTTGAGACAGGGTCTCACTAGTTGCTAAGGATAGTCTTGGACTCACAGTATAATCTAGGCTTGTCTTGAACATATGATCCTCTAGCCTCAGCTTGAGAATAGCTGGAATTATAACCCTGTACCGCCAGACCTACCTTGACACACATACTTTTAAAATCTCTACTAGCAACATTTTAAAAACAAGTAAAGTTCATTTAAGTATATGTGCTATTTAAAGGTTCGTTTTTTATTTAATCCACTGCACCTAAAATATTATTTCCACATATACTCAATATTTTACAGCATTCTGCTATCTAACACCTGTTCTCATCCTATGACTTTGTAGTCCAATGTGTATGTCATTCCCAAGACCATCTGAATCTGGATGAATCAAAGAGCAGGTGTCCAGGAGTCAGAGCTGTGGAAGGTCAGTTCGGCTTCAGAATATCTTTACAGTTACTGTAGTTAAAGCCTTCATGTCCTTCAAAAGGACGAGGAGAAACAGCTTATCTCGCCTGCTAAACAGGCTGTCTGATTGCTGGTACTGACTGTTTAGTGAATGCCAGTGTCCATGGCAGTGTTCTGTCTAACACTTGTGCCAATTCTAACCCTGAGAGGATGGATACTCCTATAACTCCTGTACCTCATTTTCAGGCGTTTCGAGCTAATTGTGTCAACCAAAAGTAAAAGAAAATATAAGAGTGCAAATGATTATTTTGGTTTAGATCATTTTATAGGACTTCTGCTCCAGTAAATGAATAAACAAAAGAAACTTCAGTGGTCAATGAAAGCCTTGTCTCTTGCTCATTTGCAGTTAATGTAAAACACTATACAAAAAGCCAAACAATAACACTGACTGAGTGTCTTGTTATTATTCTGTTTCTGTGAAGAGACGCCATGACCAAGGCAACTTATAAAAGAACGCACTTATTTGGGGACTTGCTTACAGTTTCAGAGATTTAATCCATTGTCATCATGGTTGAGCGAGAAATGGCACACTATCAGGTATGGTGCTGGAGAAGTACCCAAGAGATACATCCTGATCCACAGTCATAGAGAATGGCATTCAGCCTGGCATGGGCTTTAGAAACCTCCAAACTCACCTCTAGTGCCATACCTGCTCCAACAAGGCCACACTCCCTGACCCCTTACCAACAGTTCCTCTCACTGATGACCAATCATTCAAACATATGAGCCTATGGAGACTTTGTTCATTCAAACCACTACACTGAGCGTCTACTATACATGATTCTCAAAACAAGCACCAGTAGCACTTTCAAGAAGGTAGCATTCTTGGACTTGACAGATAGCTCAGCCAGGAAGGTGCAAGTGGCATAAAGCATGAGGACCTGACTTCAACACCCCAGAATCCACATAAAAAAAATCCAAGAATAGTGGTGCATGCTTGTGATCCCAACATGAGAGAGGCAGAGGCAGGTAGGACCTTGGGATTGGTTGGCCAGTCCAGTTGGAAAGCTCCAGGTCCCAGAAAAACAAAGTGGACAGCTCCTGAGGAATGGTGCCTACAGTCATCCCCTGGCTTCCAAATGCATATGTGTTTTTATACCATGCACCCATACATACACACACACACACACACACACACACACACACACACACACACAAAGAAGGCATGGTTATTACTAACAAAAGCGGATCAGACAAGTACTGAAAAATAGGCCACTTTAACTAATATGTTACCTACAGATACATTCAGGAATATATAGGAGAGATATTTCTTGATGTTACAAGGAAGGAATTAAAGAATAATTCAAGGGATAGTTTGCATTTGAGCCAGGTCCTGTTATGTGGAAAATAATTGCTGACTGAGGCATGTGAAGTGGTCAGAACATGCATTTGTGAAGCAGTGAAGGGCTGCAGGCAAGTCCTGATGGATGGAAGTGGATGAAATGAGAGCGTTATAAGCCATTTGCTTTCACTGTGCAAGCGCACGCCATGATGTAAGAAGGCTTTAGTGAAACTGATTTTAAAAATGGATGCAGAACATCCATGGTAACTTCTAAAAGCATGTGGGGCTGAGGAGAAAGGGGGAGATGGAAGCAATAGAAACTGAATCCTTTGAAGTATAGATTTTTTCCCCTTAAACATTGAGTACATGCATGACTACAAAGCCAAGAATTAAAATATCACTGTATTTCTAAGAAGATTCTAATTCTCATACTCAATTATTTTAATTTCTAGATTTTTTTCAGTTCTATAAAAAATATATACTGTGACATCTCAAGATGTTCTTCCTATAAAAAGTGTGTTTTCTTCCACTTCCAGCTTGACAAGTCAGGAAGAGAGGTTGGTGGCCAAGAGACAAACTAAGCTGACAGGTCTGCCTGTGTACTTTAACGGGGGATGGTGAGAAAAAGACAGCCCATTTTTATCAATAATTACAGGCAAGATCTAGATGGGAGGAAGATAATTAGAGGCCAATGAGAAGGGACCCTGTATGAACCACAAATGTATTAGGAAGCAAAAGAAGGGGGCTGGAGAGATGGCTCAGAGGTAAAGAGCAAGGCTGCTTTTCCAGAGGACGTGGATTCAATTCCCAGCACCTACATGGCAGCTCACAACTCCAATTCTAGAGGATCCAACACCCTCACATAGAGATACTTGTAGGCAAAACATCTGTGGTGGTTTGGAAGAAAACAGAACTCAAAGGAAGTGGCACTATTAGGAGGTGTAAACGTGTTGGAGTGGGTGTGGTCTTTTTAGAGGAAATGTGTCACTGTGGAGATGGGCTTTGAAGTCTCATATATGCTCAAACTACACCCAATGAATCAGCTCACTTCCTGCTGCCTGCAAGATGTAGAATTCCCAACTCCTTCTCCAGCACCATGCCTGCATGCACGCTTCCATGTCCTTCTATGATAATGGACTAAACCTCTGAAAATATCACCCCAATTAAATGATTTTATTTTATAATGTCATGGTGTCTCTTCATAGCAATAGAAACCCCAAGACAACATCAATGCACATAAAATTAATTAATAAAAAGAAAGGAAGAAAGAAAGCAAGAGATGTTCCTACCCTGTTTTACAGGGAATCTCATTTATTTATTAAACAGGAACTCACCTGTTTATATTTACCTGCTTGTATAAAAACCTGTTTGTATAAAAAACTGCTTTTTCAGTGGGCTTTGCACTTCAGTCTGAAGACGTAACTAGGTGTAAAATAACTGTACCTACGGAAGGCACATGTCCCCAAGTCAACTCAGAAGAGAAACAATGTGCAAAATGGGGTCAAACATTCAACATACAATTTTTGCAATAAACTCAAGATGGGGTCAAATCACTCAACAAACACTTTTTGCGATAAATTCAAATACTAACACATAAAATGATAGGGTATAGGTCACTTATGAAGATGAAGACAGTAAAAAATATATATACAAGAAATGCCATAGAGGACAGCAGAGTTGACCCTGCAGACAGGGGTGCCAACGAGCCAGTCCCAAGGGTGTGAGGGGGCACAGCTGGTACTGCTTCCCTCATCTGTTGTGTGGTAGTGGAGGTGAGAGAAAGATGCCCTCCCCTCATTGCCCCTACTGCCTCCACCTAGTGAGGAAGCTGACCCTTGTATATGAAGTTTCTATCCCACCCAATCCTGCAGCTGTTCAGTCCCAAAGAAACACACAGATGTTTATACTAATTATAAATTGTTTGGCCTCTTAGCTCAGGCTTATTAGTAACTAACTAGCTCTTAAAACTTAAATTAACTCAAAATTCTTATCTATATTTAGCCACATGGCTTGGTACCTTTTTTCAGTATGGAATTCTCATCTTACTTCCTCTGCATTTGGCTGGTGACTGAGTCTCTCTGCCTTTCCTCTTCCCAAAATTCTCCTAGTCTGGTTGCCCCACCTATACTTCCTGCGTAGCTACTGGCCAATCAACCTTTTTCTTAAGCCAATATGAGTGACAAATACTTACAGTGTACAGGGCATTATCCCACAGCAGACCCTCCCTTTTAAGAGCTGCAATCCTCCCACTCTGGGAAAGCAGGCCCTGCACCTCATCTGGGAAGCCCAATAGAGCCAATCCTATCAACCAAGGTGTGGGTGGGCCAGACCCAATGCCGTGAGTGCAAGAGAGCTGTCCCAGCTATTCTATCATGCCAGTAGCTGACCCTCCTGCTCACCAGCTGCAGTATTCAGGAAAGTGGACCCTGCACCTCACTTGGACAATACAGTAGAGCTCACCTTGTTGGCAGAGGCACAGGTGAGCTGGCCCTGAGGGAATGAGAGTAGGATAGCTGGCCATACCTCCTTCATATGTCATGTGGTGGTGAGAGAGAGGGGAAGAGGCCACCCCCTTGCCCCTGGCACCTGTGTTGGGTGCAGCACTAGGGAAAGCTCTGAACCTCGCCTGGGCATCACAATAGAGCTGACCCTATTGACAGGGTGCAGGTCAACCTCCTGAAGAATGTGAGCATGGGAGATCCGGTACCATCCCTCATCTGCCATACGGTGATATGGGCAGGGAAAAAACAACACAATTATGAGAGAAAACGAGACATGTTTGTCATTTGTTCATGTACTTTAATGACATGACACCTGCTAAAATTTGTTTAAATTTTTAAATGTGGCCAATGATATATATTGTTTTCTTTTCTCTGTTTGAAGGTTTTTAAGTTGAGTCACAATTTAAAACCAAAGCATAATGCCATAAACATGAAGAACGATTGGTAGCATGGCTTGGAGGGGGACGGCACTTTCTTTGCAAGCCTGGCGGCCTGAGTTCTGTCCCTGGACCCCTTACCACGGTGGAAAGAGAGTTAGCTCCACAAAGCTGTCCTCAAACCCCCACACATGCAATGCACGTGAAAAACAGTCATTCTAATAATTAAAATTTCAGAACGGAAAGTCCACTAAAATGCAATCTTTTGTCTAAGATAAACATTTATAAGAAGCAGGAGAAAGTGTCAGGGAGGAACAGTCTGTTCTACCTTCAAAAGACAAGGGGAAAACACAAATTTCTTCCCACGAAAGATATTGCCTGAGAAAGCAGCCCATACAACACACCCCTGGGCTTTAAGGAAGCGGCATACAATGAGATGAGAAGCATTCACAGGAGCTACTAAAATATTTTTTAAAAACTTGAAAAGCATATTCTGATAGGATTGGGCAAGAACCAGATAAAATCTACAATGCAGGCAGACATTCATCCCACTTCAAACTCAAATCATTCCCCTAGAGTGCTGACATTTGTATACTATTCTTTATGTCCTTGTCACAAATTAGATCTCTCAGCCAGGGCTCTACCCACTGCTTGCCTAGGATGCGTGAAACCCTGGATTCAATCCTCAGCACCACATAAACAAGGCAAGGCTATAATCCCACCACATGGAAGATAAGACAGGAGGATTGCTGCAAGTTGGAAGCTGCATGAGCTAAACGGCAAGACCCTGTCTCAAAAATTCAAATAAGTACATTTCAAAAAAATTATAGATGCTGGAGAGGTGACTCAGTAGTTAAACTCATAAAATTATAAGTTTAGTCTATACTAGTGGTTCTCAACCTGTGGTTCTTGACCCCTTTGGTAGTCAAATGACCATTTCACAGGGGTCATCTAAGACCATTAGAAATATATTATTAGATATTTACATTATGATTCATAACAGCAGCAAAATTACAGTTATGCAGTAGCAACAAAGATAATTATAAGGCTGGGGGTCACGACAGCATGAGGAACTATATTAAAGGGTTGCATGCAGCATTAGGAAGGTTGAGAATCACCAGTTTATACCTCACAGGGAATGGCAAATTTGATAACTGTCTTCAGCATGGAATGGCTCTTTCCTGCCCCACCCCATGCCTCTTTAAAGCATCAAAAAGTTCAGCTTTCTTTTATAGTTTAAGATCAGAAAGATCTGTTCACCCGCCAGTGGTGGAGCACGCCTTTAATCCCAGCACTCGGGGAGGCAGAGGAAGGCAGATCTCTGTGAGTTCAAGGCCAGCCTGGTCTACAAGAGCTAGTTCTAGAACAGGCTCTAAAGCTACAGACAGACCCAGTCTCAAAAAAAAAAGAAAAAAAAAACAGAAAGGCCTGTTCCTTAAATATGTGCTCTTATAGACAGCAATCCTATCAAATTTCCACTCCCATCTTCTTACACTAAAGAAGCCAAATCATTTGTGGCAGTTTTAACAAGAGCAACAAAAGCATTACTCTAGGGCGGGGGTCTCCTTCGAAACACTCACTGTTAAATCATTTATGCAGGAGAGCAGACCCTCAGTCAGCTGTCCAGGCGCACAACAACATAGCTGTTCAAAGGGCGGAAATGTCCGGTCTCCTTTGCCATTTCCTTCCTGATGAAACGCCAAGGACCCGTGTCCTTCTGCGCCACAGGCAGGCAATGGCCAGTGCCTTCTGGGAACACTACAATCTCTTTATTCCCTTCCTTCCTTGACCTCATAGATTGTATCAAATACAATTCAAATAAAATTCATAATGAAAACTTTTCCTTTCTTGAATAAGTGACTCTAACGAAAAGATTTGGATGGATTATCATTCATCGGTTTTACCACCTTCTGATGGATAAAGGTGAACCAACCACCACAACGACAGGGCTTGGACAAGGTGGTGCACTGCAAGCTGAGTTATATAACACAGTCCAGTCTCAAAGCCCAAACAATAGTAATGGCAAGCCCAAAAGGTGCAAGAAATAAACGCAAGAACTGAGTGAAAGCAAACTCTCAGGTTTTACACACTCAGGCCCGCAAAGGCACTTACTATTCACACCACCAAGCCCATCAATAGGATTAGCATGACAGGAGCTGTGACAGTCTTAACAAGGAATGCGCTGTGACTGTGACGTATGCTACACAGGGATGAACACTTAGGTGCTCATAGCAAGGGACCTATGCCTGTCACAGAAACACAGCTGTGCTATACATCCACAATCGGGGGAGTCACATTTCTAGAGACGAAAAGTGAAAGGGTAGTTTCCAGGGGCTGGTAAGAGAGGTGAGTGAGGAGTTAACTGTTCAATGAGTATAGAATTTCAGCTTTGCAATATTAAGAGTCTGGAAGAAACGATGGTAAAGGTTGCACATTGCAATGTGAATATAGACTTAAAAGAGTAAATGTTACAGACATTTCACCAAAATAAGAGGATGGGGGTGAAGGGCCTGCAACAAATATTTTTCATTGTCATTTCAGTGTGATTGGTTTGGCTTGACTTGGTTTGGTTTCTGTTTTCTGAGACAGAATCCAACTCAGAAGTTCAAGCTAACCTAGAACTCATTATGTAGCCCAGGCTAGCTTCAAACTCACAGTAATTCTCCTACCACAGTCTCTGTGATTGGGAATACAGAGGTGAGACACCACACCATGATTGGTGTGATTTTTTTTAAAAGATTTCTGTTCATTATTTTAATAGCACATCTTGCTCATGACACATGTGCCCTTTCCTTTGAACTTTTACAAGATTACTCTTGGCTTTTGCCCTCCAGCAAGGTGAATAATTACAGCACCCACCTGCTCTTGCAAGCAGGGATAGCTACCTGGAAGTCCTGGCCAGAGGCAGAGAGACTACGGAGTGCACTCCCAGGAATACTATATCCCTGAGGACAGTGGGAAGAACTGAGTGACAATGAACATCTTGCTGGTGGCCTTCCTCCTTTTGTCCAAGAAGACAGAAGCAGCCAGGTCCCTAAGCAAGGAGTCAGCCCTGGGTTTCCTATCTATGGAGTGATGTTGATTGGAGAAAAATTAAGTCCTTCTTACATAACCCACAGACATTCTCTAACTTCCCCCTAAACTTGATCATAATGCCACTGAGGACAATTCAAAGGAAGACATTCAGGAAGCCTTCTGGAGTGTGAGAAGAAGTGGGAACACTTTCCCTCTCTAAACTGACTAGCAAGAGTGAACCGTAACAGCCATGTCACGTGCCCTTCAAACTGATTGAAGACATATCCAAAAGACAAAAATTGAGATAATGAGATGAAATGACTGGCTAGAAATTCAGAGGTTCAATCCACCAATCATGTCTTCTCATACTAAAACTAACATTTAGTAAGCACGTGCGCATGCCCATCTCTGGCATGTTCACTTCATACATGTTCTTATTTCACCTTGACTATCTTTTAAAAAAGAACCTATTTCCCTAACTACTTTAGGAACTGGGATTTTAAGGACTTGTTTTGACCCATTTATTTGTGTGTATGGTTGTATGTTTGTATATTTCTATATTAATGTAGGCACACATGTACATATTATAGGTGTGTTTGCACCTGTATGTACATGGAAGCCAGAAGAGAGCTACTTAAGTTACAATCACAGCTGTGCATGGGTGCTGGGATATGAATTTCAGTCTTCATGACTTCAAAGCAAGTGTTCTTAGCCACTGAGCTCTCTCTCCAGGTCCAGGGAATGTGTGCTTGTTTGTTCTTAATTTTTTTTTAGGTTTATTTTAGGCACATGAATGTTTTGTCTGCATGTATATGTATCATGTGCAAGCCTTGAGCCGAGGATGTCAGAAAAAGCCATTGGATCCTTTGGGGCTGGAGTTATAGATGACTGTCAGCCATCTGATCTGGGAACAGAACACAGGTCCTCTGCAAGAGCTGAGTCATTTCTCCAGCTGCACAAACTGTGTTTTGATAGCCTACGGGCATGTCCACTTTGGAGCCACACCCAAAACTGAAAACTACTTATAACATGGCCAGAAGTTTTTTTTTTCTTTTTCGGTGTATGAGTGTGTGTGTGTGTACTTCTCAAGCATGAACTTTGTAGATGACAAATGTCAAATGTCACCATGTCAAAAAGCTGAACAAAGCTGCATGCTTTAAACCTATCTGCTCTGATTTTCCTCCTATGTACAAGGGAAAGAAAAGAGTATCCCCCCAACAATGGCTGAGAATAAGTGCTAATCTATTCTGCATACACATAAGGGTTAATTATAAGAAAATCTGTCACCATATGCTGAAGGACAAGGTACTGCAGATTCCCAAATGCAGTGAACGTCAATTTTCCATGAAGAATTTTCTTCAAATAAAAGTCCAGGCTTAAGCTAGGTGGGAAGCAGACAAGCAGATATGTGGGAATATGGTCATTGAGAAGGCCAACCACTGTGTTCTCAAGGCGCCATCAGCTGCCACCTTGTTACCCCAAGTGATGAGGGCACTTGGCGTCCTGCACGATGCTCCCATACGTACAGCTACCCACCTGCTCTGCCCTCACTAGGACATGAGAACATCAACACAGTTCTAGGGAAACCGCAGCAGCCATCACTTCTTCTCAGTCTGGGTGCAGTTAAGCAAGCTGTCCTGAGAAGTCGCGGAGCTGTTTCCTGTGAAACAGCAAAGCTAACGGACGCATCAGCTGGCTGAGCAATTCAGTCCAGAGCCAAACTTCGAGCTGCACACTTCCTCAATCAAATTTTAAAGATTAGTATTATCATTTCATTTGGATTTCCAAAACTATCTGAAAATGTATTACACAGCTAGCCGTATTTATGAAGATTTACCCAAACAAATGAAAATGCAAACTGTTTTCTCTCCCCTGTAAGAAGAAATCAACATTAATGCATTCGCATAGCTTTCCGGACATTTTTGCCTGTTTTTTTTTTTTTTTACAAAATGAAGAAAGATAGGTAGTAAATACAACCTTTATTTCAAAATACATTATGAACAAGCTTTTCATTATAAATATGTTCTTTAATAATATCATTTGAAAGCACCGTTCATATTTTGTTGCCTGGAAATTAATATATTTACCAGTACTCCTACTAGCTATTTCTCGCGTGTGTCTGAGTGTGTGTACATGTGTGCAGCCTTGTGTTCTTGGGTTTTGTTTTATTTTCGAGATCGAGTCTTTCTCTGTAGCCCAGGATACACTGGAACTGGCTATGTAGTCCAGGGTGGCCTCAAACTCACGGGCATTCCTTCCTTAGTTCTGAGTTGACAGGCATGAGACAGCTGAACACTGGGAACTCACCCATAGATTCTGTGGAAGTGAAAACCCACTTTAGAGAGAAGAAGCCCATGACCCAGACTATTATACACTCTTAATGCTTCTCTCAATTATTTAATTTTATAATCATCTTTATAATAAATGTATATTTATTATACATTTTTGGACATATGTGTTCCTTTATTGATTCATTGAAAGACAAAATTTGTGTTGTTATTGTCTGAAACAAGGCTTCACGCTACATCCCAGGGTGGACTGGAACTCACAATCCCCCTACTTCCAGGTCTCATCCACTGACTAAAGCCGTTCGTCACCACACCTTTACAACAAATTCTTTAAAATGACAGGCAAATAGACACATAGTAGGCTTCTACACAATCAACAGCTTCCTGCCTGAGAAAGAACCCTCTCGTCTCTCTAGATTCAGCTTCCTCTTCCAAAATCCTGTCGTTGTGGGCTTCTCTCTCTTGTGGCTTCTCACTTGCACAGAATCTGTATGTGAACTGTCAGTGTTTTACTCTCTACTCAAACCTCTGTTTATAAATTACAAAATCATGTGTGGGGGCTCTAAGATATGTTCCAAGGTGGCTAGTGGTCATTATGCGGGCAGTGAGCTTCATTCCTCACATCTGGGTGGGGGTAGACTAGGTGACTCACTCTTGACAAAGACAATATGGTAGCTGTAGGGACAGTGCGGGGCTTGCCAAAGACACCTGCAGGTTTCTATTTGTGCTTGCTCTAGAAGAAGCCAGCAACCACATTGTGAAGACTGAGTAGCTGTCCCTCAAAAGGATAGAAATGGCAAAACTGTGGCCTCTCAAGTTTACAAGACCCTTCTTGCAGAAGCCTCGTTCACAACCCATCTTGGGAGCAGATGTTCCAAACTCGGTAGAGCCTTGGGATGATATCAACCCTAGCCAACAAGCTGCATGCAGCCTCCTGAGATCCTGGGATCCTGGGACAGAATGACCTGCACATGCCACTGTCTAAGTCCAGAACAGAAACCTTCATGACATTACAGATATTTGTGAAGCTTTTTTTTTCCATGTATGTGTGTCATGGGTATGCAGCACCCACGCATGCCAGGAGAGGGCAGTTGATCATCTGGAACTAAGTTAAGAACAGTTGTGAAGCGCCATGTGGGTGTTGGAAATCAAACCTGGGTCCTCTGGAAGAGCAGACAGAGTTCTCATCCACTGAGCCATCTCTCTAGACTCAGATACTTGATTTAAGCCAATAAATCCAGGAGTAAATTGTTTAGCTGTAATAGAATACTAATACAGAATTGCTATTTAATTTTAAGATAAGTTGTTTTGCAGCTCAAGGATTTGTTAGGCTGAGAAAAATGGTACCAACGTAGGGCGCTTTGTGAATACGGCTGTTTTGAATTAGAAAAGAACCCAAGCCTACCCAGCCTTTGGTCTGTGATATTTCACCCACTTTCTTTCCTAAAGCTCTGGAGCTTTGCTTGCACTCTCTCTATGAGACAGAAACAGTTCCTGAATTTAACAGTTGCCAATCCTCTCTGTAGACATCCATCAGCCAGAGCTGACCCCTACCACAGGCCAGGAAGCTGAAGGCCAGGTCCATGTCGACCTTCTAGAGATTTTAGCACACTCTGTCCCCTGTTTGACAGGGAGTTGCTGAGCCACCTATACACAGGAAGACAATGCATCCCCACCACTACTCCTCTTAATAGTTCCTGGACGCTCGGGGCTCCCTTCCCATCTTATATTTTGCTGTCACATGCATGTGTAGGTAATGTATTTGTGCACGTGTTCTGTTGAGCTGTCTGTTATTGCTTTATTTTATACAAACTGAAGTCTTTAGAGTGTCGAAGGGAAATTCCTTTATCCCTACAGACCAAGCAGCTTCCTGACATTGCCACTGAAACAGAGCATAGACTTGCAGCAACATTAACAAAACGGGCATTATCTCAGATCCACCTTTCTACCTTCACTCGTTCAGTTCTTCATGCCTGGACCTGGATCCTGGACAGGGCTTCCATCTAATATCACAATCTAATGTCTCTAGCCCTCTGCACAATAAATCAATGCACATCTCCTCTTTCACCCCCTATAATGCTTAATTTTAATTGTCAGCTTGACACAATCTAGGATCTCCTGGAAAGACAGGGTCAACGCAAAGCTGTGGAGCTCAGTAAGCCTGTGGGCTTGTCTGTAGGGGATTATGTTCATGATATTAATTGATATCAGAGGATCCACAGTGGGTGGCCCATTCCCTAGTCTGGAACCTTGAACTGTATAAAAGCACACAAGGTGAGCCGAGTGTAAGCATACTTTAATTCTGACCTCTGTGTTCTGGCTTTCATGGGCTGGGGTGGGGGAATGCTCATCTTATCACAGCAATAGGGAACAAAACTAAGACATCCATTGTCCCAAGCTATTGCTATTTCTCACTCCCATCCTAAAGCCAACAACCTTCTATTACTGTTTCCTAAAGTCTACTCTTATTCCTCTCAGATTGGCTTTCTAACGAGCAGCTGGCTTGACAGTGAAATTTACAACAGGGAAATTAACACAGTTTACAAGGCTATGCATCAATTGAGCCCTTCCTCTCTGCATGGTCCAGGCCCTGGCCTTTCTGCCACCAAGAGGGACTGAGTCTTTTCTGCCCCAGAGATCTTCTACCGTTGCTCTGACTCCTGCACTAGTCTTCACCCCATGCTTATCCTCTCTGGACATTTTAGTCAAGATTTCAGATGTCATTCAAAGGCCTTTCCGCAAAGCCGATTCTAGATTCCATCCTGTTCTTGTTTCTCTTGTACTCTGATACTTACCTTAGGTTGATAACATTGATTAAAATGAGTCTATGAAGCCAAGAAATGTCCAATTCGAACACCTTAATAGTGGTAATTCCTGATACAGTTTGTCAATCAAAACTTATGAAAGGAGCTTTTTTAGTGTGCTCAGTAAGTGTAAATGAACTACATTTACCAAAATTTCATCTCAACTGCTAATATGTAGGCTTCAATAAAAAGAGCATGAATCCATTATCCATATTACCTTTTCATACTTGTCCAAATATTTTAAGCCATCAACATCAAGATGACCTGATGACTTTCTTTCTCGTTCCATCTATTCGATCCTTTTTCATTATTGACGAAGATAAACATCTGACTCCTAGCAATGTTCAAAGCAAGAAAATCAGGACTATAAAAATAGTCCATAACGGCAGGCCAGAAAAGCAGTTCGAAAGCCCATTAGAAAAGTACATGTACCCCTGATTGATCTAAATAAAAACATTTTATTCTAGCTTTCAGAGTTTTGATGAATCATCATTTGCCATTCCAAAGCCTGGTGTTTATAAGATCCTGATTCAGGGCAAGATTATTCTGTGATGAAGAAATTGGAGACTGGTTAGTGGGAAAATCAAGAAATACTAATAAGGGCAAGCCAAAACACAGCACTAGGCAGTGCTGCCCCATCTCCCCAGCTTCCAGGAACAATTATGCCTGCCTGTAACCAGAGATGACTGGCTTTGGGGATAGATGCTGTGGGTCGTGGGGCCACACACAGGCAGTAGTCCCCCACAAGTACCAAAGAAACAGAACTACCCAGAAAAGAAACTGTGCATAGATCCCACCATGGAAAGTCGCAGAAACCACCCACATTTTCATCTTCCCAGACCACAGACACCAAGATCCAAGAGCTTCAAACATACCACACTCAGCTTAAGTTGTGTGTGTGTGTATGTGTGTGTGTGTGTGTACGTGCGTGTGTGTCCTTAGGTATACAAGCCAAGTTCACTTTTACTTTGGTAAATTCCTCAGAAGAATAAATTTCTTTGTTTATTTGGATTTTTGAGACAGGGTCTCCAGAAGCCCAGAGTGGCTCAAGCTTGAAATGCATCTGATGGCCATGAGCTCCTGATTTTCCTGCTTTCATCTCCCCAGTCCTGCTACTACTCCAGTGAGGAACCATACACAGCTAAAGTGAAACCTTGGTAAAAAGAAACAAACCACAGCAATTTACTGCAGCAATCTGCACATAAACTTTCCATGTCTGCATCACCAGTGTCTCACTGAAACTTCGTAATTCTGAATGCTACAAAGAAAACAAATGCTATGTTTTGGATACAATCATCATTGTCAAAACATTGAAGGCAGAGTGACACTGGATATCAAAACAATAATTACTTGTAAGTCGCATATAAGTAAACACAATTTGGATATTAATTTCCCTATTAAGGCTTCTCTAAACCCCCAAAAAGCTACAGCCAACTAACCTGGAGAAAGCATGATTCAAACTGTCAGGCCAAAGGTGGTGATTTTGAGAGATTAGCCTGTGTGCTAACCAGAAGAGAGGTACCCCAGGCGGCCACTAGACACAGAGGAAGTGCAATGTAACATGGCACCTTGCTTCAGGTCCTTGCTGTCTTCCCTTCCCCCCCAGCAAATCACACCCTGACCCAGCCACCAGATGGTCCCCTACTGAGACACACAGATTCCTAGTCAGCTCTATCAAAGATCAAAGGGAAATAGGAAGAATCAGTGGTCAGGCAAAGCAATGGATTGTGCAAATACACATAAATTAAAGACAAGCAAGGTCACATACCCAAACAAGCCCTCAGACGGGTCACCATGATACCTAGTTACCAGGAAACTGTAATGCAGTCTTGGTACTGTTATAATGAAGCTAGAATACCCTTTAAGCCTAAGGAAGGAAACCCCCAAGTGGAGGTTATGGCCACGATTAATTTGAATCTACAGCACACTGTAGTACATTTCCCCACATATTTACCGACAATGATTTATTAACACTATACTTTATATGTGCAAAGACATTTCTTAATACTTAATATCATGAAATGCCCCCCAAGTCGCATCTGTTAATAGTTCAGACAGAACCACAGGGTTCAAAACACATCAAGACTTTTAGCAAATAGTACAGCCACGAACGTAGACAACCAAGACTTGATGTCTGACCTGAATTTTATGGAGGAGACCTCAGGAGTGATTATTAGTACACCATACTGCTCCAAGTCTCACACTGTAACCCCTTTCCCAAAGGGGAAGCTCCTTGTTCAACTGAAAACATAATTTCCATAAAGACTGATAAATCCATGAACTGTCCCAACCTTGTTTTGTTTTTGTTTTCCTTCTTCTCCATCACAAGAGTTAAGTGTCCCATCTGATCAGTCAAATCCAAGAGAGCAAAAGGAGAAAAATCTATAAATGGCATATGACCTGCTAAGAAGTACTTTCTCTTATAGTAAGAAGATGCAGGGTGAGCAAGTGGCTGGGGGAGGAGGGAGCATCAACCCAGGATAATTCAGCAGCATTCTCTCTCAGGACTCGCTCATAAAGGCAGACCTGGAAAATGCTCAAAAGTGTTAAATTGCTCGTATTTGTGTAATTTGAAGAAAACCAGCAGATGGCAGCCACAGAAACACATTAGAAGCTATTATCTTTTTAAGACACAAATGACAGGCGTTGAAAAGGAATCAGCTAAGGGATACGGTGCTTAGCATGGCCATGGTATCACTTCCTGTGTCAACCAAGAAAAAATTCACATGCTGCAAAATCCATCCATCTAAAAGGCACAGTTCAGTAGGTTTCTGTGCATTCACAAAGTTGTACAAGAATTACCACTCATGTCAGACATGTTTCATTATCCCTCAAGAAAACCTTGTACCCATGAGCTTCTACCCCCTAGGGCCACGACCCACTAATCTCCTTTCTGCTCCTCTGGACTTACCTACTATAGACATCTCATGCAATAGAATTAGATGATGCACGGCCAGTTTTACTGGCTTCTTGACCTGGGAAGAAGTTTTCAAGAACCACGCATGTCATAGCCCTCACCAGGGCTTCTTTTCTTATTGTGACCAAACTATATCCCATAATGTGTTGATTCATTTATCAGTCAGAGGGCTAATTTTACTTGATTCTCTGCTGGTCATGGTGGGGAGTTGTTTTGGGCATCTATGTATAAGTTTCTCAGTGACTTAGGCTTTCTTCTCCTTTGGGTGTATAACTGAGACGAAATCGCGGCGTTATATGGTAACTCCACACCTCATTCTCTAAGGAACTGAAGCAAAACTAGAGCATCCTGCATCTCCACCAGCAGGGTAAGCTTACCACTTATCTTTAGCCTTGTCTACTTTTGCTCTCTGCCATTTTTGTTTGCTTTTTAAGTCATATCTGTTATGGTTTTCGTCTCTTTAAGAGACAAGCCACGCCCACTCCCGGCGACCC
>LOEQ01001089.1:109659-127214 GCA_001685075.1 Bramus lutescens | reverse complement strand
TTCCAGAGGTCCTAAGTTCAATTCCCAGCAACCACATGGTGGCTCACAACCATCAGTAATGAGATCTGGTGCCCTCTTCTGGCCTGAAGGCATACATGCAGGAAGAACCCTGTATACATACATAATTAATAAATAAGTTTTTAAAAAATGAGCTATTAACATACCAGAGATATTTGTGATTAATAATCTACTGCATTTCTCAGCAAAAAGTATGTCTTCAAGACACTTTTATTTAAAGTTTTAAATGCCAATGCTAACTCAAAGGTCACCATGGTAAGGCCCTAACACATCAGCACATTGAGATACCATTAATTTTCACATCACACAGAGAACAGCATGTCAATGTTGTCGGCTTAGGTTCTAAAAATATTGAGGTGTTGATATAAAACAGTCTACCACATCTTGCCAAAGTATACTTTGCACAGGCAGTGTCTCCTGACCTTGAAGTCTATGCTCAAAAATGAAATCACTTGGCTTTCTATCCCATCTAGTTATTAATCACAAATAGGGAGAACTCTCCCTCAGAAACTGTGAACCTTTGCTAGCCCATATGTTCTCAGGGCTATGTGCTCACACTTCTGGTGAAGGTCATTAAGAACTGTGATGACCTCAGTGAAGGTCATTGAGGACCATGCAGTGACCTCAGCAAAGGTCATTGAGCACAGTTGTGTGACTATAGCTTTTCTGAAATCACACTCTACACTTTGTTGAAGAGAAAACAGAGCAGCTATATGATTTAATGGCAAATGTTCTTAGAAGTTTGCATGATGAGAGCAGCAGGGGCTGAGCAGAAAAGAAGGCTATGAGGTTGTGCAAGGCCAGCAGAGAAAATTTTGCTTTCACAGTGCCTTCTTATAATAATTCTCAGGCTACTAGGAGATACCAATGAATCGTCCTCCCACAGTAGTCCCACCCTGTGCCAATACTTTGTAATCAGCCATTGGAAATAACATGCAAGCAATTTACTGAGTCTATAATTTACCATTACATGGATGACATTTTGTTATCTGACTCAAAAGATACTTTACAAAGAATGTTTGAAGAAGTAAAAGAAAGTTTTTCCTAAATGGAGATTACAAATTGCTCCTGAAAAAATACAAAGAGGAGATTCTGTCAATTGCCTAAGTTACAAAATAGGTTTACAGAAAATTAGAACACAAAAGGCACAATTTAGAAGAGACCGATTGCAGGCTCTTAATTACTTTTAAAGACTGTTAGGAGACATTTCTAGTCTATGACCAGCTGTTGGGATAACACTTGATCTAAAAGTTCATTTAAACAAAGCCTTAGATGGTGACAAAGACTTCCTACATACTCAAGTAATATTATCTCCCTTCTCAGGCCTTCAATGGGGTTGAGATTAAATAGTCATAGTTACTGTCCTCTTATGGTCTAGCCAAGCCATTTTCAATATAAGACTTAGATTCCTTAGGATAGAATGCTTGTTAAAACATTAGGAAATGTTCCTTGCTTAATACTGTTTATGCTGATTGTAATTCTAACTTTATACTTCATATCTGTTCTTAGTTTACATAGTTTTTTATTGGTTTTGGATGGAACTCTTTTATTTAAAGAAAAGGGGGAGGTGCTGTGGGAACTCCTTTTGCTAATAGCCTTTAAGATACCAGCCCACTTGGGTGTGATCTCTTATATTATAAACGCAGTTGTAAAGTGTGTGCTTTCTCTTTTGCTTCCAGCTCTCACTTCTGGCTACTAGACTCTGTTCCTGTTTCCTGTTTGTGCGGAGAACTGTGATCTAGGACAGTGATCTGTGAGTCTCCACTAAATAAATAACCCTTTATTATATGTAATTCTGAACTAGTGTGGGATTATTTTGTAATTTCTGCCATCAACTGCCCTCCCTGGTAAGCATAGTTCTGTCTATATATGAAGGGATATTATTAGATGTCTACACCATGCCTTCTTCAGCATTCCCACTTCAGTCAGTCATTAAAAATTAATAATAAAAGCCATTGTATTAGCTCCTTTAACATAAGTATGGCCAGTACACTTATCAGGAGCAACTTGAAGGAGGAAAATTTTAATCTCACCTCCCAATTCAGATGAATTCTGTCCATCACGGCAGAATTGAAGGACTTCACAGTGGCAGGGTCACATAGGGAGGCTCTTGCCATCACAGTCAACCAGCAGTGGAGTATAATGCCACAACTAGAGTTTTGTAGAACTCTCAGAGGCCCGGACCTATTTACCTACCTGCACCAGCTATGTCCAGCTTCCTAAGAGCTACACCGCCTCCCAAAGCCCCACTACCACCTGGAAAGCAATGATCAAAACACGGGCCTGTGTGAGATACTTCAGATGCAAAGCGTAACAGCTGGTTTCCCTCTTACCAGCTCTTAGATGATTTTGTAGAAATCCGCATCAATGAGCCGGGATTTCTTGCTGCTTTAACAAAGGAAATATTTACAACTGGTTTGGCTTTGTTTTCACAATTATTGGTGATGATGGCAGTGGTAAGAATTTTGCCTATATTTTTAATTTCTTTACATATTAGTGAGGGTCAGGCAATAGTGGCACAGGCCTTTAATCCCAGCACTCGGTAGGCAGAGATTGTTGAGTTTGAGGTCAGTTTGGTCTACAGAGTGAGTCCCAGGACACCAGGGCCACACAGAGAAACTCTGTCTCAAAAAACATAAGTAAGTAAATAAATATTAGTGAGGAAGTAGTAGCATAATGAAGTGATCCCAGGAACTGCCCTGTGTCTGTAATTAGTATGCCCACCCTTCCTTACAGTCCTGCAAAGCCCCTCTGAGAAGCCAGAAACAGAACCATTTGCTCCTCCTGCAATTCCTGTACGGTTTTCACTCAAACACAGCTCTCTGGACTGAGCCCACATTTAAAACTAATATTGTCCTGCCTGCTAAGTTAATTTTTCCCCCAAGGCATGAATAATTAGCTGGAAATGAAGGACAAAATTAGAAAAAAATGATAAAGGGTTTCCCTCCCCACTTCCTAATATTAGTCATGTTCTAATGTGGGCCAGATCACAAGTGAAAATTGTAATCTTTCTGAAATCCTGCAAGGTACCCAAGTCAGTCTGTGGTGTGAGGCAATGGACAGGGTATCACATCAATTGATGACACTAAATTTCATCCTGCCATGGCTTAACTCTGCCCTGTAGACTGGCGGGGGCAGGGGGTATCTTCTGAAAAGTTCCTCCTCCTCCTTCCATCAGCTGAGGTCATGGTAGCAGCTGCCGATCATGCTACTTTGGTTTTCCTTGCCCAAGCAGATGCTAAGGGAAAGAGTCAAGTCTTTGTCATTTCTCTGGGAGGTCGAACCAGGAAATACAGCAAGTACTAAAATGTGACAGGAATTGTTCTACTTAGGGTTACTATTGTTGTAATAAAATACTATGACCAAAAGCAAAGTGAGAAGAAAGGGTTTATCTGGCTTACACTTCCACATCATGGTCCATTACTGAAGGAAGTCAAAACAAAAACTCAAACTGGGAAGGATCCTGGAGGCAGGAGCTGATGCAGAGGCCATGGAGGAGTGCTACTTACTGGTCTGCTCTCCATGGCTTTCTCAGCTTGAATTTTATAGAACCCAGGACCACCAGCCAAGCCCAGGCACCCACAATGGACTGGGCCCTCCCTCATCAGTTACTAGTTAAGAAAATGTCCTACAGGTTTGCCTGCAGTCTAATCTTAGGGAAGTGTTTTCTCCGTTGAGGTTCCTGTCTCTCAAATGACTCTAGCCTGTGTCAAATTGACATAAAACTAGCAAAGTTGGTCAATGAAAGACCATTCATCATCAAGCAAGTTACCATTGATCTGGAACCCTGGGGCAGATGGAAAAACCACCGTGGAATCATTCCTCTCAAAGGCAGACCAAGGGCAATGCAAAGAGATGGAGCAATTACACTAAGGCTGTCAAGGTCTAGGGCTGATGAGAACTGGAGCTTCAGAACAGCTCTGGGTACAAGGTTATCCTGCCAAAGGACACACACAGCTATAGCCTGCAGCTGGACGTTCCAGTGTAGAGAAATACCACATAGGGGTGAGGCACCAACAGCCTTGGCCATAATTTCCAAAGGAGTACTTAAACAAGAGGACACCATGTTTATACAAGGGCACGTGTCTCACAAGAGAAAACTGAAATTTTCTGCCACACAATTATAATGGTGTACCTAAACCCTGAGGAGTCTCATGTTACAAAAACAGCCAATGTCTATTGTCATGTGAAGCAAGAAAGTACTATGGGGGAAAATACAGAATCTGTGTGGACTGCCGTCAATGGTCCGCTTGGAATGAAAGCCATTGAAACACTGACTAGGATGTCTAATCCTGACTTGGTTCCATGAGGGAGAAAGTGACAAAAGGAGGTGGGGTGGCAAGATGGGCAAAGGTCATTAGCAGAATCTAAGAGACAAAGGAAAGGAGATTCTACCAACAAATAGCTACAGAAATTAAAATTTAAAATGTGTGGGGCCAGGGAGATGGTTCCGTGGGTAAAAGCGATCGGCTATCAAGCCTGGTGCTATGATCAATCCCCTGGACCCACTTGTGGGGTAGAGAGAACTGGCTCTAGCAAGTTGTCTTCTGATATGGCATGTGTGCATAAACACATGCACGTGCAGACATATACATACAATAACTAAATAGATGTGGTTATTTTAAGGAGAGAAGCTAGAACGATAGCTTAGTAGTTAAAAGCGCTTGCCACTCTTTCAGAAGACACGAATTTGGTCTCCTAAACCCACATAAGACATTGCACCACATTATGTAACTCTAGCTCCGGGAGATTCAACGCCCTCTTCCAGCTTCTGAGGGTACTCACACACCTATCCCCATACACAATAGGTGTATAGGGGTGTGTGTGTGCGTGTGCGTGTGTGTGTGTGTGTGTGTGTGTGTAAATTCAAAGATAAAATCTTTATTTAAAAAAATGGGTTGCTGGCAAAATGGCTCAGTGGTTAAGAGCACCGACTGCTCTTCAGAGGACCTGGGTTGAATTCCCAATACCCACACAGCAGCTCATCACTCTCTGTAACTCCAGTCCCAGGAGATGCTAGACTCTGCTGGCACAGCAGGCATACAGTACACAGATGCATGTGCAAGAAAATACTCATACACATAAAAATTAAAAATCCTTTAAAAAATACAAATAAACAACATAGAATACAAACAACTAGATATTGTCTGAAAGCAATGTTGTCAAACATACTAAACCTTGCCTGAGCCCCTGAACATCACTTAATCCATGTCAATAATCCTAAAAGTAAACTTCTGATCCCAGAAGTTAGGTTCCTAAGAAGTTATTAGAAATAAGTAACTAGACTCACGGAAGGAATTAATGACAATGATAATAACAAAAACTGAGCAATACCAAATGTTTCTCTAGGTCTCTTTAAGCACTGCTAGGAGAATTTAGCTGGGTGGGAGCCACACAATCACATAGAACAGTGTGGTGATGGAGGCCTGTCATCCCAACCCTTGGGAGTTAGAAGCAGGAGAATCCAAAATTCAGGTCATCTTCGACTACCAACCAGCCCGAGGCCAGCGTAGGTTTAAGAAAAAGAAAACAACAACAAAAACTTTATAATCAATATTAGCAAAATAAGTGTTAACTAAGAAACACAATGCAGTCAATTTAAAGTAAAGAACGGCCGCCCACATTTCCACAGAAGCACTGAGATCAAGGGCGCTAGCATGGGACTTTTGGCCTCTTGTCTCATGGATTGTTCTGCGTCAAGGGATTAAGGACCGTGAAAAACTCACCCTGTTAATAGGAAAATGGCTACCTTAGAATGCATGACAGAAAGACTGTTGAAACAACTGCAGCACGTGTTCTAGAACTCTGAGGCAGACAGGAAGGCTAGATATAAAAGATAAAACCCTGTTTGTAGATATTAAATTGTTGGGCTTCACTGTCTCCGGCATAGTTGCACCTACCGAGAGTATATATTACAAAATGAATTCACAGAAGTGATCTTACTAGATAGCCAAAGAGCAGATTAACTTAACAAATAACAGGGATCAAGATGCTAATAACATATCATCAAGGGGAAATGAGGGGGATTTGGCAGGAACCAAAGTAGAGGCTCCAAGCCTGCTGCTGGAATCACTCAAAGCAGGAAGTGGGTGGGTGAAAGGGGTTGGGAGCAACTGACCTCCAAATTCCACACTACTGTCTTCTAGATGCTCTTCTCTTCCCACGGGTGGCAGAGGGACAGCAGAGGAGCAATGAACCTAAGAATCTATACACTCCTTCTACTGCAGTCTGCATCGCGAATAAAGTTTGCACTCCTCAAAACATATCCCTCATTTTTTTAAAAGATAGGTCTCACGCAGAACAGGCCAGCCTCCAATTTAAATGCTCTATGTAGCCAAGGATAACAATGGATTCCTGATCCTCCATTACAGAAGTGAGCTACCACTCCTGACTTATAGAGACTGAAGCCAGGGTCTCGTCTCATGCTGGACAAGCCCTCTGCCAACCCATCTATAGTCCCCAAACCAAAAATGTACTCTCACCATAAAAAAAAAAAGGAAACATATATTTATCTTTTTAAACAAGTTCTCAGGTTTCTGATGTAGGAGGGTCATCTGTCTATGTGTTTCTTTCATTGGTTAATAAAGAAACTGCCTTGGCCCCTTTTNGTGTGTGTGTGTGTGTGTGTGTGTGTGTTGTATCCATGAATTCACAAATCAGAGCACACAAATGGAGGTCAGAAGACAACTTGTAGGAGTCAATTCTCTCCTCCCACCATCAATTCCAGAGACCAAACTCAGATCATCAGGCTGGCATAGCAAATACCTCATTTCACTGGTCTGGAACCTCATTTTTAACACATAGTGACTTAACTCTTGATGTCCCACTAAGCTGCATGTTTTAAATTGATTATAAAAAAATAAGAGAAATGAAAGAAGACATCAACAATAACACATATCTATACAGTACTCACTGTCAGCAAGCCTGGCTGCTATAACCACCTTACATCAGGACTCCCGACTGAGACATATGACAATGTCTAGACACATTTATAGTGCACACAAAAGTTAACAGGGCATTTATTCACTTATGAGTTGGTGTCTTTTCTGATCATTTGCTCTTCAATCTGATTGGTCAAGGGCTGTGCTATACCTGTTAAATATTTTGAATGACAATCTCTGCCTAAGAAGGTTATAAATAACTAAAACATATATATATACAAATATATGTCTTATGAGACCTAAGGTATTGATAAGTAATTCTTTTCATTACTACAGAGTAATTCAGAGAGATTGGACCATGTTAGCCTTTAAAACAGCCTCCTCACCAGGCCTCTGAAGGCGATGACATTAGATATAGAGATCCATGTCATATGTATTTACCTATTTGTTTTGTGAATGTGTTGCAACTATAATATAACAAATCAAAAGTTCTGTGTCTGAACACTCAAAGAGAATTCAAACCAAAATTTGATGTTATGAATAATATCTCAGCTATATTTTTTTAAAAAACCAACAATCACTCTTGAAAAAAATTTTGAATTTGTGTTAATAACTTCATGAAGAAGTTATTGTTATATCAATAGCAATTTATTCGTTTAAAAAATACAGCTATAATGTTGAGGTATTAACTAAGGCAGAGGAACCATCTTTACAATTTAAATATAAAATCATTCTAAAAGAAAGGTAAAAATGCAGACTGGCAATTCATTTATTGGCTAAAGTTGTTTGCCACTAAGCCTGACAACCTGAATGCTATGATCAGATTCTATATGGTAGAAAAGAAGAACTCACCCCCACAAGCTGACCTCTGGCCTCCATATCATGTCTGGCCATATGAAAACACATGCACACACATACACACCATACCAAAAAGGTGCAGTGAATAAAAAAACAGGAGGGGAGGATGAAGAAATGCATTTTTAAGGGTTAAAATGAAAATAATGAATTACAGTGAATTTTCTCAAAGAAAGCAAGAACTACCCATGGTGTGTTCATATTGAAATCTCATGTACTACTTGTATAAAAGACAAAACAATAAAGTTAAGTGGACTGGAATTCCTCAGATGGCTTCATTCAGATGTCTGGATTCCATTGGTACCCTGGATGCAGCCACACAATTCTGAATCAATTCTGTCTTGTTCATTGGTTAAAAAAAAAAAAAAATCCAAGCAACCAAACTGATCCTGGAGCTGGGATGGGTCTGAAAAGTCAAGGCAATAAGAACCATACAGACTCAAACTCAGAGCCTTCTCAGAAACGCAACAATGAGAAGCAGAAACATGTTCCCAGGCCTACATGGCAGAGACAGGCTAACTGTCAACAGCACAGATTAACATCTCTTATAAAGTCAGTTTTGGGAAATATATGTAGGACTATGTGAAGTTGATTCTAGGGGAAAGCTGTAGACTACATATTTAGAAGTCAGGGAAGAATTCTTGGACAAGGTGTATTTGACCACCTCAAGAGAGAACTGTCCCAAAGAGCAGATTGAACTGGCATCCAAGCATCCAACACGGAGCACCCAGGCTGGAGGGGTAACTGAGCTAGTGTTCAAGCAGCCTTGAGTTCAACCCTCAGCACTAGAGAAAGGAGGCATGGTGGCATAACCTGTCATCCCAGCATTGGGATCAGGAGTTCAAGGTCAGTCTGGGTACCAAAGAAATACAAGCTTGGCAGCGCTTCTCAGTCGTCCAAACCTGGCTCCCATGTGCCGGTCAAGCAGCTGGAAACAGCAGCACAGATACACTCAACTCCAGCCACAGCAAGGCTGGCAAACGNGGCTGGCAAACGATGGGGGGCAGGAGGCGGGTATGCTTTTACTCTCTTCTGGTGGAACAAAATGAGAAAACAGGATTTTTCAGGCTGAATGGGTGTTCCAACTCAGAAGCGTCAACCTGCCCCCTTTAACTCACAGCCGTTTCCGCAGAACCTTTTCACATGCTAATTAGTTTTCCAATTTTAACCTACTTGAACAGCAAAACAGTGCCCTCTTGACCAGGTTGCTTAGAGCTGCAACTTTTTTTTTCATCTCCTCTGCAATCTGCCTGTTGGTTGGCACATCTCAGTAAGGTCGGGATGTTGGTGTTAGGAGCCACATCCACCACCTTTCTACAGGACTGATGGGGATCTCGAAACCAACACTTGAGTGTGAAGTGCGGTCCTACCAGCACCTATGGATGATGTTCCTGGAGGATGCTCCTGCACCGCTAATTCAGGACCAATGCCTATCACTCGCGCTCCGTGCTCTGTCTGCAAAATGTGTGCTGTGACCCTGGGCTCCCAGGGAGTAAAGTCAATAAACTTAAACCAGATTGAGGGCCACAGACACAGCTCAGTTGGAAAAGTCCTTGCCTACCCTGGCACAAAGGCCTGGTTTTGACCCCCAGCACGATCTGAAGCAGATACTGCATCATGCACCTACTTGCAATCCCAGCATGCTATATGCATGAGATTCCGTCTCAAAACAACAAAACCACAAACAAAAACATTTAAGGCACTGCAAAACTTCCACTAACAACAGTCTTAAGGCCAAGAAAACAGCAGGCACTCAATGCAAGTTCACCAGATTATTATTTATTTATTTATTTATTTATTTCCAATTCTAGGTGCAGTACAACTCAAGACAGATAAGCAGATGAAAAAAATGTAGAAACTTAGAAACTATCGCATACATCCTTCCCAACGCACACCCAACAGGCTAGGATTACTCATCCTAAGACACCAGGCCAACACTACTTCCTGGCACAGCATGCAGACACACCCTGACTCTACTTTTTTCCTTTTGTACACTAGTGACTCAGATGACAAATACACACTTTACTTTCCCACTTGCATACTTTCAATAGGGTCTCATTACGTAACCCTGGCTTGCCTAGGCATCACTATGTAGACCAGGCTGGCCTGCAGCCATCCTCCTGCCTCTCCCTACCAAGGGCTGACATTAAAAGTATACACGATTGTGCATGGCTACACACTATCTTAACTAATTCAAATGCCTCAGAGAACTAGCAGCTGCACCCCTGCAGGGGTGAGTCTCAGAAAGGGAAGCTGCTAGAACAGTAAGCCTCCTTGGCAAAAGAATCCAGGCGCTACAAACACCAGAAAAGGGGTTAGTACCGTGGACTAAGCAGAAGCTGAAGGCATGAAGTTCTGAAGTCAACAAGAAAATAGGCCAGGTCAGAAGCCAGGAGACCAGCCATGGCATTAAGTTCTCAACAAGGAGTTGGTTGTCCCCAGAGAAAGGGATCAGTGTTGGTGCGATAAGAGGGCCTGCTTCTTGGAGGGTCAGGCAGATGGCCATCTGGCAGTATTTCCACCGGTGATGTGCAAGCGAGCTGCACGAATCTGTGCTTGGTGTCTGCCTGCCGCGCACCTTGGAGCCAGCAGCCTCCTACAGTATCCATCAGGCTTTGAGACTACGGTGACAAGTCTCCTCCAGTTGGAGAAACAACCCTCCCTGCAGAATAAAGCTTTTTATACAAGGGCACCAGAACACAAATAGGTCATGCAATAGAGAATGACATAGGCAGCTAGGTGCCCAGCCTCTCTGCTTGCCTGCAAACCTGCAGACAGAAAGAGGAGGGGAGGAGGGGGGGATCCTTTCTGTGCCAATGAAAGTGAACTTTGAAACCAGCAAACAACACTTTGGGCATCATGCCACGATCATATCCTCTAAACAACTGCAGTCCGACGCTTGTCCTGGCCGGGTGTGCATTTCCTACTATGCAGAGCATCTCCACTTGAGTGAGCCTAAAATTAAGAGTTCAATGCTTTGACGTGAAAAACCCCTCATAGATCTGGGTGGAAGGACAGGACAAATCAGTTACTAATGAATGATGACATACAAGGAGCCTGATTTAAACAAAAGTCTCATCCTCCTTTAATACCCAGACATAGCTTTTTCTAAATTAGCTTCAAAGACTCCATTAACATAAATAGCCACCATTTCTTATAATACTTCCCCCCTCAATTCAGCTAAGACAAGTGATGCATATATATGCACATATCTTTATAGGACAAAATGAGCCTTCAAAGCTTCATCTTGAAGATTTTATTAACTTATTGTATTTTAAGTGTATGTATGTGTGTGCCTGAGTGTGTGTATATGTATCAGGGTGAAGGAGCTTTTGAAGGTCAGAAGAGACCATTGGGTCTCTGGGAATCAAGAGTTATGGGTGGCCACCATATGGGTGCTGAGAGCCACCTAGGTCCTCTTTAAGAGCATCAAGTGACCTTAGCCACTGAGACCTCCCTTCAGCCTCTGGTTTCACTGAGCTCAGTATCAACAGAACTGGCTTAATTTCAACTCACACTCCACAGCCTCCTACTCCCAACTCTAACAGGCTCCATAATACACGGAAAGGGGACCTTAAATAATTCTGGGTTTACCATACATATGAAATTAGTTATCAGTATATAAAAAGTGTAATAAAATATTGAGGGTACCTAAATAATGACTAGTCTCAGAATGGTTTAGGATGACAGCTGTCTCCACAACAGTCAAACAGAAAGGAAAAAATGAGGGGGTCTGAGTCCAAAGACTCAAACCTCTATCTCAGAGATCAGCAAAATAATGCCTATCTTTTAAGTTAGAGGTTAACCATCTTAAAACTCAAATAAAATTAGGGCAAATTATTCAAAAAGTTACCATTTTCTGTAAAAATTTCTTTTGGAATCAGTAAGAGTTTCAAAATCAGGGACGCCAGCAACAGAAGAAAATGGGCACCAACGTAGGAAAAGATGATTGAAAGGTTTGTCCAGAGAACCAATAAATATGCTCAGAAATTCTCATGAGAAAGCAAATTCAAATACTCACCTACCCTTTGTTGGTGGCAGTTCAGTAATTAAAGCACACTTGCTCCCAGAGTAACTCAGTGAGCTAAGATGTGTGGACCCCGATTTTTGTATTCTTCAGTTATTTGTTTGTAGTTTAGTTTTGCTCAGCTTTGGGGTCTGTTGTTGTTGTTAGTTAGTTTGTTTGTCTGCTTGTTTGTTTTTGTTTTCTCAAGACAGGGTTTCTCTGGACAGCAGGCTGTCCAGGAACTCACTCTGCTGACCAGGCTGGCCTCAAACTCAGAGGTTCTCCTGCCTTTGCCTCCCAATTGCAGGGATTAAAGGTGTCTGCCACCACCACCCAGTTGCTTAGCTCTGCTGTAACAGCATGCCACTAACACACAAAGCTTTTAATTCTGGTACGTATGAAAAAGAAATTTTTACCTGCGAGAACTTAGAGCTTTACATTGTGAGATTCATAACAAAAGGTTAAGTAGAACACTAAAGTTATTACAGTCGTGGGGAGGGGATAAAGGAAGAAAGATATTTTTCCATTTTGTATAATTTTGATCTGCTTCAAGGAGCCTGACTCTGTAATACTATTTTGAAGATGTTTGAAAAGTTATTGTGTTATTAAAAGTTAGATTTGAGGCAATAAAGTTTGTTAAAATGAAATGCTCCTCCAACTTGAGAGCAATTCCACCGGCATGGCCACTCTCATCCCCGCTGGGCTCACAGTCCACGTTTCAGTTACTCTGGTTGACACAGAGAGCCTGACCTGTGTTCCTTCAGTCCCAGACTAGGATGTCACCTCACCCAACGGTAGAACTAGGTTATGACTCATCTTCCTCCACCAAACAATGCGAGCCCTGGGACAGTGGGGAGAAAACTACTTTGAGTTGCCAGCTCACTGAGCTGTAGAAATGAAGGTCAAAGGATTGAGACAGGAATGAGGGGGCTACCGGACCCAGATCCTATCACATTTCCACACAGTCAATCACAGTGCTTTCCAACAAGTCCTGAACTTGCTGACGGTTGAAACAGGAAGCACCTGGTGCCCTCCAGGCAAGGGTCAGAGAAGTGACATGAAAAAATAAAGCAGATGCAGGATCAGCGGCACAAGCAGCACTCAGGTGATGCCAAGGAAGAAAACACTACAAGATGATGGGGCATGAAAACCTGAGCTTGAACGTTTTGTAAGTGCCATATGCGATATGTTTGATTCCCTATTCCTAGACACTACACAGCAAGACAAATCCATTAGTAACCGATTCAAGTGTTAATCAGTCACACGACTTACTCTTTTTATTTACCTGGTGCTATTATAAAACACGCAAAATCCTGAACATCGTCCCCTGAGGAATTCTGCCAGAGAGACCTAGTCATGGAGATTCGGTGATTCACACAGCTCGTGGCAGGGGTATGTAGGGTCCAGGACTTCAAACACTATCTCAGTATCTCCTCCCTTTGCTGATACAAGGCCTTACTAAGTAGCTTAGGTTGGCCTGGAACTCAGAGACCCACTTATTTCTGACTCTCCCTCTTGAACGCTGGGATCAAAGAGGCCTGTGCCACTGTGCTGTTCTCGGACTTCCTAATGCTGAGACCCCCTTATACAGTCAGTTCCTCATTTGCGGTGACCCCAGTCACAAAATTATTCTGTTGCTGCCTCGTAATTGTAAGTTTTCTGTTATGAATCTTCATGTAAATATCTGATAAGCAGGATATCTGGGCTGTGACTCCTGAGAAAGGGTCATTCAACAGCCCCCCACCACCACTCCACAAAGGGGTCACAATCCACAGGTTGACACGCGCAGCTCCAGTGTCTTCTTGAACACATCCCTCAGGTCTTTCCTGCCTTTTTTCTCCCAGATTAACCGGCATTCTTGCGCCTTTGTAACTGATAGGCTGCCTGGTTTGTAGAACCACTGACCCCTTTCTCTAGAGCCGTGAAGGTTACGGAGACTGCCCATCATGGTAGCCCCTCTGCTCTCGCGTCTGTGCTCCTCAAGATGAGTGAGTACCTCCTAAATCAGGGAGCCCAAATACACATGGAGACGACCATGGATGTGCTAAGTTTAGCAGACCAGATAAGTTCCACCCACCTAGTCAAAACAGGAGCTCATCCCTTGCCTCATATAGGCAATTTGTAGACTCTTAGCACCTCCCAAAGCACAGCCTGTACTGGGTGATTAAGTGTTAACTAAATACAGGAAAGAATGAAAAGAATTAAAGAAGACCCCAGCAGCCAAGAGGGACCCGAAACTTTCAGGCTGACAACCCAAGCACTAGAATGAGCTGTTGCTCAGGAGAACTGTATGGCAATGTTTCCAAATCTCCCTCCACTCTCTCCTCTCCCCGCCACACACACACCCCACACACCCAGCTCCTGATGAAATCCTTATTTCTTAAGCTCCCAATTCACCTTGTTTCACTAGAACATTCCAGTGAGTCACCCATTCCCTGTGACCTTGTCTTTGGGTTTCTCCCTCGACAGGCAGTCTCCCACACCACAACCTGAACATCAACATGCACGGGAAAATAGCCTCAGCCTACCCAAGGAACTCATAGGCTCTCTCCACGGCACTATGAATTTTTGCTTTCTGCCACACACAGTGGGGCACTGGGGTACTGGGGAGATAATGCCTTCTTCTTGTCCATCTAGGGTAAAGCTACCAGTTCAGTTGGGGCAAAAGACATCGTGCCCCTACGTCTATCCACACAGCTCCACCTGAGAACGACGGGAAAGCTACAAAGTCCAGGTCTTGTTCCGATGACATCAAAGCCCCTGGAAAAAGTCTCAGAACAACAGTGGCCCCAATAGACAGCTGGAGTTCTGAATCTTCTAATCCATCTATCTAAATAGGAAATGTCAGTGTTGACAAGGAGTCTCATCAGCCAATAAGAGAGCAGGAAGGGCGGCAAGATAAGCAGGCTCTCCCAAGTTGTTTCCTCACCAGGGGAAATCTCTGTCAGGTCATCTGGTCGTTCACAGATGCCTGTGTGTCCCTGATGGTCTTCAAATAGGCTTTGCAACTCCGGTCTTCTTCCCTTGGAATATTAACATCCCACCAAAAGGCTAGTTTTAGCATTAATATCACCATCTTTACTTCTGTCAAGATCACTAAAGAAATCTGCACTACAAAACAAGATTAAATCCAGCTCAATTTAAAAGATGTTGAACTCCTGTAGCATTTGGGATCGGGTACATAATTGGTTTCGAATTTCTATGATAATAACATCTGTGAAATATTTTTACTAACATAAAAATGCTATTTTCCCAAAGCCTTTAGAGTCACCAGAGCCAAGGGAAAAATGCTACATAAATAGACCAGAGTTCAACCAAGAGAACATTAAAAATATTAAAGATTTCCAAAGTTATCTAGTAACTTCACTTGTTTACTATTTGTCCATAATTTTCTTCTCACCAGTTTCTGATTTCAACCACTGTGGCCACGCCGGACCCTCTGCAGCAAGACAATGATTAGCAGGCTGAAAGCTCAGGCAGGAGAAAAAGAGGAGCCAACGAGAGTCCAAAGAGATTCAGGAAAGGTCACAGTGTCAACGTGATTACACCTGTTCAGGGAGTGTTAGTCACAGCCCTGGAAGGCATCATGATCCTATGTTGGGACCTTAAAGTTATAGTTATAGCCACGCAAGAGAGAGCTGTGTGGATAATCACAGCACATCTACACCCACGGCACTTGGCCAAGAAAGCTAATCACTATGAAAAACCTGAGCTGGTCCTCTCATTTTAGTAGGATGCTCGCAGTATGCACCTATTATCTTGCTCATATGCTACTAGAAAGGGAAATAGTGAGAGGGGAGAAGAACTGCAAAGTAAAAAAAAGCCCACTTTGTAACCTAAAAAAAAATCCACTAAGGATCCTGAGAATTTTTTTTCTTTTTGGTAGTGAAAACATTGACTCAGGAAATACACAGCCACCAAAACACATTTTTTTGGATTTTTTTTTCCTCCAGACAGACCATGTAATAGCATATTCATGAGTCCACTTAAGAAGACATGGATGTCACTGGTGAAGTGACTAAGTCACTCTGGAAATAG
Source organism: Bramus lutescens (assembly GCA_001685075.1). Lineage (NCBI taxonomy): Eukaryota > Metazoa > Chordata > Mammalia > Rodentia > Cricetidae > Bramus > Bramus lutescens. Next base: position 111,416 of record LOEQ01001089.1, on the reverse strand, counting down.
ACTACAATTAGGAAAAAGCTCAGGCCAACACCCCTCCCAAAGCTCTGCATTTCCCCAGACAGGCCTGTAGCAAACAGAAGTCCCTCCTTTCCTTAGCTGGCTACGGTGTAACTTCTACTTCTGCCCCTCCTCAGCTCTGAACTCCACCTGTGATTTAGAGCCAGGCCTTTTCTGCCTACACAGTAGAGTGAATATTACACAGACTCAGGGCTGTCAATGTTCCACACCACACTGTCAGATGTGGCGGTGCAAANCCCACGGGACGTGAAGATGGAAGGCCTAAAGTTCAAAGCCAGCCTGAACGACACCAATGAGACTCTGCCACAGAGGAAAAGTTTTCTCTTTAAGAGTAAGCAGTCAACTGAACAGTGGTGGCACACGCCTTTAATCCCAGCACTCAGGAGGCAGGAGCAGGTGGAGCTACTCTGAACTGGAGGCCAGCCTGGTCTACAGAGGGAGTTCCAGGCCAGTCAAAGCTGCCTAGGGAAACCCAGTCTTGAGAAACAAAAGAGTCAGCCACCATCAGGGGTTGAGAGAAGGATCAGTGGTTAAGAGCACTGGTTTGATTCCCAGCACTCACATGGCAGCTCCCATCTGTCCGTAACATGCGGGCAAAACACCAATGCGCACTAAAGAAAAATGAAACAAGAGTATCAGCAGCCAAAACCGAATGAGCCGCCTTGAATACGGTGAGACACCTTTGACACAATGATGTTCAGCAGCTTCAGTCCAAGGAAATCAAACACTTGATGGAGCGCCCGCCTTGTGGCCTTGGGTCAGGCTCCTCGGAAAGCAGGCATCTGGAGGCACGGGCCACCTCTGCCTGTCACCAGTAAAGCCCTGCTTTCAGCAGCTTCCTGCCTCACAAACCAGACTTGGCAAGAGAAAGGGGGGCTCTGCCTCCTCTCACAGCCTCTCACTGCCTCCCTTACCAGATGTCACGCAACTGACAAACGTACCTGGGGATCTCTTGCAGGCCTGAAGAGACACCTGCCCGGGCAAATCCAATCTGCACTTTTTCCAGCGAAAGGTGGTGGCTGCCAGGCTGTTCATCACCCACAGCGTCTGAGAGGATGAGGGAAATGGTGGAGGAAGCCAACACAAAAGCCGCCAGCGAACTGCACACTGGGATGTCCTGTTGATTCTTTTTCTTTAAGCCCTTTTTATTTTTCCCACAAGAGGATCTGACTAAATTTAACCCCACCTTGCCTCAGTACCAGACAGGAAGTTACACTTTGCAGCAATGAGGACTCCTGAGGTACTCTTGGGTTCGGTTTTGTTTTGGTTTTTTTTTTAATAGTGATAGCTAAGGGCCTTTGAATGTTTCAGCTCGACTAAAGAGATAGTAAGTTTTCTTCTTGTTTGATGGTATCTGATAGCAAGGGTTACCACACACACACACACACACACACACACACACACACAGGATGCATACACACATGTGTTTACCCTGGGCAGACAACAGAGCTGAAAAGTTCAGTTACATATCAACTATACTTTAAGGAATCAATTGGAGTTACTGTTTCAGCTTCGCATCCATGTATGCCTTCAGGAAATAAGACACCAAACTCAGTTTCTTTTTAATTCCTTAGAAACAGCTCTAATGAGACAGTAGTGGAGCATGCCTTTAATCCTAGCCTGGGGAGGCAGAAGCAGACCAGTGAGCCAGCCTGGTCTACAGAGTGAGTTCCAGGACAGCCAAGGCTACCCCAGAGAAACCCTTTCTCAAAGAAACAAACAAATGAGAGAGAGAGAGA
>LOEQ01001089.1:78003-97008 GCA_001685075.1 Bramus lutescens | reverse complement strand
GGCTGGCTCCATCTGCGGCTTCGGGTGTCACTTCCATTTCTGCTTGGCTCAGCCTGTCTTCCAAATGTGGTTTCAATTCCCAAGCCAGCAGTACGCGTTCTGTGAAGTCAGGAAGACATGCATTCCCCTGGGCTGGAGACCTTGCTTTGATGGAGTCCAAATTGAAAAGCAGGGCCAGAGTATATGGGAGTGAGGAGAGATGAGTCCCTCCCCAACTGCCCCGACCAGATTGGTCACATTCCTGCCTCTGAGCAGAGCCCAATCCTGGTGTGCACCTCAGAGCTTCGGCCAGGCATGGAGCCTGTCGCCTTAAAAACCCAGACGTGTGACAGCCCTTATCTACCTAGACCAGCAAAGCATGCATTTCTACAAACACCACAGCTCTAATGGTTCAGCAAACAGAAAGCACCAGCACCTCTCCCTTCCTGCCACCTGAGGTTTCCCGTACATTCAAGACTAACCTGACTGAGCAAAACTGTTAAATAACTTGAGAAAAAAAACAAGCACTTTTTCCCAAGTTTCTAACTCCTACAAGAGAGCTTGTTACAAAATTTGCAATCTATTCTTTCTCTCCTTTTTTTTTCTTTTTGCAATTAATTTTTTAGCCCTTGGCAATCCATATGAATCCCTAAAGCTTTTAGGAATTCATCTCCTGAAGTACTAAATAATACATGCTCTCAAACTGAAAGGTAAAGGATGTCTGTTCCATCAGGATGAGCAATACTACAGAGCAGAACGCTAACTGCCGCTGTCTGTCCATCTCAGCACACAGCCCTGGGCATCCTTCATCCACAATTGCTGGCTTCGTGCAGGTGTCCTACGGCTCAGCTCTGCCAGTCCAGGCCCTGCACAAACCCAGCCATCCTAAAGTACTGGACACAAGGATTCCTTTAAGCAGGCCTTCCCTAACCTCCACAGCCCATCCCAGACCCCTCATGATCTGTTCTCACAGCATTGCAGAATATTTTATTACCTAGGCAACTAAGCGACTCTCTGTATGTTCTGCAGTCAGTCTGATATCAGTTTCTTCTACTTCTGGGCACACTGAAGAGTCTAGACACCATGCTGGTTGGATTCACCAATCTGCTGCTCAGCCCTGGTAGAGTGCACATCAAGGAGCACTCAGAGAAGAGTCTCCACTACTGAAGAGTCATTGCTCCTGCAACGGTCTTCAATAATATTAGGCGGCCACGGCCACACTCTGAACAAACCAGCACGCACTAGGTATTATCATTTTTATCCTGGGTTATGGCCTGGTAGAAGATCCCTGAGTTCAGACACAAAAAAAGAATACAGATATTCTCATTAACTTCTAACAGGAATTGGCATGTACTTCCATTGTGAAGCAAGATCACAATACACAACGCCAACACTGTCTTTGAAAGTGTAACCTCAGAAATGATACACGGAGCTGGAAGACAGCTCAGTAGGCAAAGGTGCTTGCCAACACAGCTGATAACCTCCACTGGATCCTCAGAACACGCACACACACATACACACACACAAACACACACATTTTCACATCACCTTACAGCTGTCTCAGGTACTTGTTTGGTTCCAGAAAGAGTGGCCGGAAGAACAATTAGAATGTGCTATTAAATGTGCGAGCCAAGCACAAACACCATTTAGTGCAAGCTTTTTAAGTATTTCGATAAATGTGTGTCAATATAATTGGCTTCTTTTACAGTGTAAGACTTTTATTTTGTGCATTTAAAATAATTTGTCTGGCTTCCCACAACTGCTAAAATGCTGAAAGGGAAAGGGGTGGGTGGGGGAAAAGACAAAGAAAAAAACCTAGAAACCCTAACCACCATCCTGGGCGATGAACACCGGAGGCACCAAGAAACACATGCATTTTGGTTTCAGCGGGCTGACCATATTTTCACTCACCCTGAAAAGCAAAAAAGATTCCCTAAGAACAATACAGCACTGAGCCATGGAGACTATAGGTTCAAAAGGAGACTGTCAGGCATGCACGCAATATATTTCTTTTGCTTCCCAGGTCATCTTCTCCACTCCAGCTTGCCAACTGGGGGGTTCCCTTCCTTATTACCTGCAATGACTCTGTGGACATCTGCACAAGTCGGCCAGGCTTCAGCAGCACCTGACCAGGGGATGCTGTAATCAGCCGATGATTGATGCCTACAGCACTTCAATAAGAGCTTCGGTGAGAAAGCAGAAGCCAGCCCAGGGTGGAGAGTTTGAAAACCTTGGACATCATCTAAGGTATGGGCTCACAGAGGAAAGGCTCATAGAACACCCCAAAATCAGATTTCGCCATGTCTCCTTGGTGGCCATTGGGCCCTGGATGCATAATCTGTGATGTTTCAAAAAGAGTGAGAAGTCCACTATTTCTGTAACACCAGGTTAACACAGGTTCCAGCCAATTCGCTCAGCGCCTCCCATTCCATTTACCAACTCCCTCAATCATTCAGACTAAAGAGAAAATAACAGGAGGGAAGTGACCCCTACATCCTCTTCCCTCTTTTCCTCGCCCAGTCTCCCTGTCTCTGATACTTAAACTCCAAGGCTAGCGTGATCAGCCTTGGTGTCTCATATCTTCCAGAATATTCACAGCTCTACCCTAGCCTCACACTGCAGTAGAACCTAAATGCCTTTGAAAAGAACAAAGACCCCAGTACTCATATCAGAGTATATGTAAACTGATAAAAAAAAAAAGACCCCGTTCCTTTTTAGGTACAAACCCACTGGACCACGATCACAGCAGATGAGATTTGAGGGAACTGAGCAAGGGTCCTCGGCGTCCAGGTGCTCAGAGATGCTGAGGGAATGGAGAGTCTGGAACCCTAACCATCCAAGTAGAACTTCTTAAGAAAATCATTTCTTCTTCCTTAACAGAGATTTCTTGGTGACAGAGCAAAGGAAAAGGACTACTAGGTCCCTTTGGACATCTTTTATCTCTAAAATGCCACCATGATCTGTGATAATACAACACAGCAGGGGAAAGGGACGAGCTGGTCCCTCCAGTCGTCCTCCATCTCAACAATGTTAGGGGATCTGCGTCCACATGACACACACTCACAGTTACATCTGACCTGTGAGAGGAACCATCAAAGGGCTCTAAAGCTTGAAAATCCTGCAATGAGACCATCTCAGAACTCTCCCATCCTACAGCTGTGCAGCACCACTAGGCAACCAAATACCGCAAGTGATGTAGCTACTGGAACATTCCACCATCACTGACAATACAAAAAACAGCACGTGGGTGTCATGCGAGAAGAGAAACTCACCTCAAGAAAACCCACACGCAGCTCACGGACTCTGGACAGACACCTAGGAAGCCTACATGGAACCAACCTAGGCCCCGTGCAGTTGGGTAGCTTGGTCTGTTGGTGGGGGCCCCCCAGCAGTGGGATCAGGACCTGTCCCTGACGCATGAGGTGGCTTTTTGGAATCTATTCTCCGTGCTGGGGTGCCTCACCCAGCCTTGATGCAGGGGGAGGAGCTTGATCCTGCCTCATAGTGATATAACATACTTGGGAGGCCTGCCNNNNAATGGAGGAGTGGATGGAGGGACAGACAGGAGCAGGGAGGATGGGAAGAGAGGAGAAAGGGAAAACTGTGATTAGTATGTAAAGTAAATGAAAAGTTTAATTTAAAAAAACCACATGCACAGTGTGACCATAAACATAATTTCTAAAGTCATTGCATATATCAAGCCTCATAGAAGGGATACAAAATGTTAGGACAATCACAGTAATAGATTGCTATTGGTAAAAGACACTATGGGGAAAATGTAGGGGATCATATTATTCACAGAGCTGTATGTGACTGACAAATGTGGTATTATATTGTATTTTCTATACTCCCAATACTTTTTCCTCAATAAATTATTTACAAAATAAACTTCTCATTATATATTTCCCAATTCTTACATAAGAAATAAACACCTATAGCTTGCTTTTAAATTGTGTATGTATGTACATACATGTCATGTGTGCACAGTGCATACACATGAACATGTAAAGATGCAAGCGTCCACATGCACATGTGCAGGAGGCCAGTGCAGGATTATCAGTGTCTTCCTCTGCTATTCTCCTCGCCATCCTTTTCCCTTGAGACAGGGTTTCTATGTTTGGCCAAGCTAGCTTGCCAAAGACCTCTCAGGATCTGCCTATCTCTGTTGTCCATTGGTAGGACAAGGGCAGCCATACCTGGCTTTTCATATTGGTACCAGATATTTGAACTTAGGTACTCATGTTTGAAAGGCAAGCACTCTTACCCACTGGGCATCTCTCCAAACCATAGTTTGTTTTTAGTTCAATAAGACTAAAATGAAAACCCCAAGCCTGCCCCCAGTCTTGCTGAGGGGCTGACCTCCTTCCCATTAGCCAGCCATCTCTTCTGAAATCACAGTGTGCATTTCCAAATACTATTATTAAAGTTTGCAACTGGAAAGTCCAATAAGAACCCACTGTTAAAGGTTTAGGCCCCTGGGTGGGACTGCTAAGAAATGGAGTGGTTTGAATGACAACGTCCCCCACAGGCTCCATATTTGAATACTTTGTCCCCAGTTAAGGGTGATGTTTGAGGAGGTTTAGGTGGCCAACCTGATGGAGGAGGTAGGCCAATGTGGGTGGGCTTTGAGATTAAAAGTCTCAGTCACATTGCTGAAAAGATAGCTCTCTTCCAGAGAACCTGGATTCAGCTCACAACTGTATGTAACTCCAGTTCCAGAGGATGGAAGTTCTCTTCTGGACACTATGGCACTGATTCATATGTTGCACATATAGACAAGGAGACACACAAACAAATAAATAAAAATAAGGAGGAAAGTAATTCAGGAAGAGCATCCAATGTCAGCCTCTGATCTTCATAGGCAAATGCACATACCACACATGAACACATGTATACACACAAACAAAACAAAAACAATGATAAATAAATGACTATAAGTTTTGCTTTCTTCAGTTTATACTTGAGAAGGATGTAAAATCTCCACAAGCCTGGGCATGGGTTCCATTGACAACAGTGAACAAGAAAGGCATGGTTCTCACGACCTCGGATCCCAAAGGATGGCCATTTTCTCTTTTGTTTGTTTGATTTTTTTGTTTGGGGGTTTTGTTGTTATTTTTATGTATTTGTTTCTCTTTTTGGCACATGGCCTCACGCTGGAGCCAGGCTGGCCTCACTCTTGTTGGTAATCTTCCTGCTTCAGCATCCTAAGGAATGCAATTATACCTAGACAAATATACTAGACAAAGCGATGAATCACAACAGCTGTTAGCTGTCAATTGCTGTCTTCATGATTACAGGGAATTGGAAACTTGATTGCAATATTTACAAAATGAGTCCACAGAAAGAGAAATTTTCACAGCAATGTGGAATTGCTTTTCCTCTATTTCACATGTGAAGCTATACTCTAGTCATTGTTCTTCGATACAGCCAAATTACAGCCAGCCATATTTCAGAACCTCAACAGAGTCACCTTAGGTACATAAAACCCTAAATCGCATTAAAATTTCATCAAAATTTTAGTACAATTGATCCCTGAAAATGTAAGCCTACGAACTCAAAGTTCATCTGTATTTACTAAATAACCTATAACTGTATCGACAAGAGGAGGAGGAGGGAAAACCAACCAAGGCAGGTTCTTTAAGGCCAGTGCTTGGCTGTCTGTGAGGACTCCTAACCCACAAAACAGCTTGTTTATGGCTTTTTCAAACAGAAGTTATTTCCTGTCTTAGCTAAAGAGAGACTTGCATGTTTCCGACAGTCACAGACTTACAGGGAAAAATTTCTCCAAGACCAACTTTTGGACCAGAAAGCACTTTAAAGCTAGCTACCAGCATGCCTCCACAAACCCAGGGACACTGCCTGTGGCTGTCTGAAGGTGGGAACATCTCAAGTGGATGAAAAGAGGGACTTGCAACATAAAATTGTAGTTGTTCCCAAAATTACTCTTAGAAATTCACAGACAGCCAGTTTGATTAAGCCTCTTAGACACTCAGGGAAGCTCATAAAAGACATTTTGTACTTACATTTAATATATCCCAAAAAAATACTGAAGAGCAGAAATAAAAATTGATGTGATGGTCTTTATTTTCTATGTTAATATTTCTAAGGGAGCTTAAGAAAAAAATTATGGATGTTTCTCCCTTCTGCTTCGGACACACAGTCAGTCATGCTGTGTAGTACAAAGCAGCTTCTAGTTCACAGCCCTCCTGTCTTGGACTCATCAGTTCTGGGATCGCAGGCATGTGCCACCACTCCAAGGCACACTAACAGCTCCTATACACCCAAGTATTTTTGTCGGCTGCAATCTCTTGCTATAACAATATACCGGCAATAAAATGATTCGTCTAGGCTTCTTGTTTTAGAAGTTGCCATTCATAGTCTACTGGCTCCAATCCTCTGATGCCTATGATGAGATAGGACACCATGACATGGCACAGAGGCAGAACCAAAGCTAGGCAGTTCACGGTGGCCAGGAAGCAAAACTTGGAGAGGAAGGAATCCCAACATCACCTACAAGGGCAGCCTCTCCACCTTCCTGACCTAATGTCCTTCCTCTAAGGCTCACTCCCTATAATCTACTACTTTCTAACAGTGCCACAGGCTGGAACTGGGCCTTTTGGCACACGTCCTTTTGTGGGCCACTGCTGAGCTCAACAGTAACAGTATCTCAGGTAAGAATTAAACAAACACTGAAACATGTGCAAGCATGTTTAATATGATGACCAGGGGGCAATTAAAACGAGCAGCTGATTCCAGGCAGCTGCAGTTTCCAGCCTCGGCCAGAGTCAGCTTATTAGAGTCAGTCGGCACCTTCCCAGACTCCTCTCCATAACTGTGAAAGGCATCTTTCTACACTTAAGAATTCCGGTAAAGAAGGCATCAAGGAAACAGAAAAGTCCTTAATAAATTCAGAAATATTGAGTCAGGTAAATGGACCCAGCACTCAGTGAGGCAGCCACCTACTATTCCACCTCGCTGAGACTGGCAGGAACAGAAAGCACTGGGAGGCACTAATTTCCTTAGTTAGCATTTCCCTCCACAATCCTACTTAGCAGCAACTGTCCCAGAGTAAGCCCTCTCTGTTCCTCCCCCACCTGTTCCCTCACCTCCTAGAGCATGAAATCACATACAAATGTCACGGTGTAGATGCCTGATCCTCGGGCACATTCTAACCGACTTATAATGTACGTCACAACAACTAGCAAAATAACCAGTTATAATTAATCATACAATTAATAGTAATAACCACTTGCAGTCCCATGATTATTTTTCTTTATAACACTCCACGACCTGAAAGCTAAGTCCAATTCCACTCAACATGGCAGCATAACCTGGACTGGGTGATGTCCCATTGTTACCCATCAACAGCCTGCAGAAAGTAAACGCAAATGGTGGAAAGAGCAGACAGAAGGCCCCAGAGATGGTTCAGGTGGTAAAGCAAGGCTGACTACTGAAGCCAGATCACTGAAATGTATGTGCAAAAGCCAGAGGCAGTGGCACACATCTTTATTCCCATCGTTCTGGCAACTGAGATGGAGACATAAAGGACATTTGGAAGTTCATAGACTCAGAAGTTGTCCATCTTGTTATCTGAGAGAGAGGCTATCCCTGGCATTTGGGGCCTGACTATCAGACTGGGGACAATAGCTTCCAGGACCCACCAGTCTTCCCGCAGAGCTAGGTTTACAAGTGTGCACCACCCTACCAGGCTTTTTATGTGGATGTGAGAATCAAACCCAGATCCTTAATTTTTTTTTATTTTAAATAAGCTGGAAAGAAAAGGTTTGGGTGGTTATACACAATATTTCAAATAAACCTTATGGCATAATAAAATTTCCTAAAACAACATGCCAAGATTCCTGATTTACAGAGTTGATCATGGAGACCAGAAGCAGAAGGAAACTCACCAGCCAACACATCTCACGGAATGACCATCGACATCCAGGGACCAAGCTAATGTCTCAGAACACAGTCTGAATCTGTAGCTGCTGGGGTCTCTGACAAATACAACACCACACCCCAGTGTGGTGGCTTGTCTAGTGAAATAACCTTATTGTACACGTGAAGATTTGTCACTCCGATTGGTTTAAGAAAAAGCTGAATGGCCAATAGCTTGGCAGGATTTGGGGAGCAGAGAGAACATTGGGAAGAAGACGGCAGAGTGGCCAGCGGGACATGGGGAAGCAGCATGGGCAGTACAGAGTAAAGGTGATAAAGACACAAAGCAGAAAGCAAATTTATAGAAATGTCAATTTAAGTTGTAAGAGCTAGTTAAAAACAAGCTTAAGCTATCGGCTGAGTTTTCATAATTAATAAGAGGTCTCCATGTGGTGATTTGTGAGCTGGCAAGTGGAACAGAAAAAGCCACCTACAGGCATGAATAGGAATGATCCCCCATAGACTCAAATGTTTGAATGCTTGATCTGTAGGGAGTGGCACTATTAGGTGTGGCCTTGTTGGAGGAAGTGTGTCACTGTGGAAGGAGACTTTGAGGTGGTATACGCTCAAGCTACACCCAGGGTGGGACATAGTCACTCCCTGCTGCCTGTGAATCAAGATGTAGAACACTCAGCTCCTTCTCCAGCACCATGTCTGCCTGCATGCCACCATGTTCCACCATGATGATAATAGAGTGAACCTCTGAAACTGTAAGCTAGCCCCAATTAAGCAGTTTCCTTTATAAGAGTTGCTTCGGTCATGGTGTCTCTTCACAGCAACAGAAACCCTAATACCCTTAGTGCGGCCAGCAATAGCATGTGTAAGAGAAAAAGACAGACCCATGGCTCAATAGCCCGATGGACAGGCACACCTTTGACCACACCATGAGAAGAATCAAATCCACTTAAATTGAAAAAGCAAGTTAGAGTAGTGAGGAAATTTTACTTTAATTCAAAAGATGTTTCCTAGGTCTTGGTCTTTTACTCACAACAGAGCACAAAGGAATTAAATAAACAACACTTGGTTTCTAGGTAAGGGATAGGAAGGAGGGACAGCTGGAGGAAGATGATTCCTGGGAGAACTACACTACGTTTCATCAATGATGGTGGCATTGGGGGAGCTCAAAACAGTTGCCACCTGTTTCCAGAAAATATTACAAGGTGGTCTGTTGTTTGTATGGTTTTTTGTTCGGTAAGAAAAGCAGAGTACCAAAGCCAAAAGTGAAACTCAGAAAAGCAATTCGATCAGGACAGTCAGAGAGTAACAGTCTCAGTTACACAGAGAAACCCTGTCTCAGAAAACCAAAAAATTAAAAAGAGAGAGAGAAAGAGAGAGAGAGAGAGAGAGAGAGAGAGAGAACATGGTATTTGCCTGCATCTTGCTTATTCTGTGCTGCAAATGAGAATTCTATTAACATCAATGTTATCAGAGTTGAAGAAATGGCTTCCTCCATCACTCTCTGTCCCATATATGAGGTGCTGGAGAAAGGGAATCTTTTGGGTCAGGAGCTGAAAACACAGTTCTTCCATGCTGACAGTTTGGAAAATTGATGGACAACATCAGTCTTGTAACTGATCATTTTCTTTATTGCTATGCCCAACAGGACAGGTTGAGATAAATTTATATCCCAAGTTTAACAAGGCAATAGATAGAGAATATCATCTATAAAGCAGACAAGATTTAGGTAAAGCCAGATATGGTAGCACATGCCTTTAAACATTCAAAGCCAACCTGGTCTACATTATGAGTTCTGGGCCATAGCTACTTCAGGAGATTCAGACTCAAAAGTAAACATACATACAAATATATGTGCATGTGTGTATCACATATATATGCAAATATACGTGTAACTATATGTGTGTATATAAAACACATACATATTTTATATGTGATATACATGTGCAGGGGGTATGCACTCATATTTTAAGTAGATAATATCCTTTGACCTTAACCTGGTGATTAGATACTTATTTCTTTCCTCTGAATTTTTGTTGGGTTTTGCATTGCGTTCAAAATCATTTAGAATCTGAATAGGTGGCAAACCCCTGAAAAACTCACTACCTGAGGTACACCCTTGTCTGTAAACACAAACAACTGCATCCTCCTACAGAATTACCAAGGGAGTAAATGAGACAACATGTCTGCAAAGGCTCAGCTCCTGCCCCAGCTCTCTACCTATCTCTGCTTTTTTTAGGAAATATTTTCTGCATCTAAAATAAATTTCCCTCACATGCTCTGAATTCAGCAAGCAATCAATCAGTTCCCACGTTGCTAGCTCATACGCTGTAAATAACTGGCTGAAGTTTTAAAAGTTAATATATGTCCAGATACTTCCCATAAGGAGCAACGACTTTGGCTAGGACTGCTAGACTCATACATCACCCAAGTAAAAGATTAACAGACTGTGTTTAATTTTCAATGAAAGTAATGTAAATGAAGATACAACTAACAAAGAAACTCACAGACTAATAGACTTACCCTTCTAATTGCCTAGACTTTCTTTGAATATAGATGCATAGCCTAACTCACATGGAGTTCACTGTGATACGGCTATACGGGGTCAGTAAGTGCCACCAGGTCCCAAGTATATCTAAAGCGGAACCAATAGATCAATAATCTTCTTGTTGTTCTTCTTCTTCTCCTTCTTTTTCCTCTTTCTCCTCTTCTCCTCCTCCTCCTCCTCCTTCTCTTTATCCCTTTTATCTTTTCTTTTAAATCAATGCTAGGGATAGAATCCAGAGTCTCATGCTCTACTGAGCAAAGTTGTGCAATCACCAAGCAACACTCTCAGTCTCTAGGAATGCTCCTTCACCGTATGTGTGTGTGTGTGTGTGTGTGATTTGTACACATCTGTATGCCTACACTTGCCCATGCTCTATGTACACAGCACCCAGGGAAAACTATCAGAAAGAAGTCTTCTCTATTCCTTGCCACCTTCCTTTTTGAGATAGGGTGTCCCACTGAACCTAAGGCTCACCATTTTAGCTACCAGGCTCCTCCTGCTGGATCTGCTGCCCTCAGATACTGGAGTTACAGGCACACAAGCTGCCTTAGTTTGGTTTCTGTTGTTGTGACAAACAGCATGACCAAAAGTCACTTGGAGAGAAAAAGGTTTTCTCCATCTTACAGGTTATAGTCCATCATCCAGAGAAGCCAAAGCAGGAGCCTGAGCAAAACTATAGATGAATACTNCTGTAGATGAATACTGCCTATTGGCTTGCTTCCTCTGACTTGATGAATTGACTTTGTTATACAGCCCAAACCCACCTACCAAGGGATGGCACTGCCCTCTATATCAATTACCAATCAAGAAGGTGCCCTCAGGAGCTAGAATGATGGCTTAGTGGTTAAGGGCACTTGCAATTCTTGCAGAAGACCCAAGAATGGTTCTCAGCACCCACGTGGCAGACCACACTCATCAGTTACTTTAGTTCCAGGGGATCCAATACCCTCTTCTGGCCTCCAAGAACACTGCATGCGTGTGGTGCACTTGCATACATGTACACCATTCACATAAAATAAAAATACATAAATCTTTTTATTATGTATACAGTGTTCTCCCTGCATGTATGCCTGCATGCCAGAAGAGAGCATCAGATCTCATTACAGATGGTTGTGAACCACCAAGTGGTAGCTGGGAATTGAACTTAGGACCTCTGGAAGAGCAGCCAGTGCTCTTAATAGCTGAGCCATCTCTCCAGCTCCCCAAATACATAAATCTTTTTTTTAATTGTTTCTAAAAGTAATAAGGGAGAAAGAAAGAGGGAGAGAGAAAATGACCCCCCCACAGACATGCACACAGGACAATTTGAAAGAGGCAATCCCCAGATGAGACTCTTTCTTCCCAGGTTTATCAAGTTGATAACCAAAATTAGCTATTACAAAGGTTGGGCCCAGCTTTTATGACGGTCCTGGAGATTTAAACTCAGGTACTCTTGCTTTTGTGGAAAGCAATTACCCAGTGAGCCATCTCCCCAGTCCCCTCCCTTTTCTCTGCCCCACCCTTCCCTCACTTCTTCATGGATTTGAGAACAAAGTGAAGAACTACATGGGAAAAATGTATCCTGAAATACCTTAGATGCCTCTACTATTCAGAGGATGTAGCACACAGGGAGGAGTCCTACTAGGCCAGCAATGGAGCTCACAGGGCCACTGTGTCCTTACCTGTAGAGTGGCAATCTCATAGCTGTTCTTCAGGCCTGAGGGCTCTGGCACCCACAAGTGCTCTCTTTCCAGGCAGGTTCCTGCTGGTGCCGCACTGTCTAAACTCATGCACAGGAGGCTGGCCCCTGCTGGATGGCTTCCTACGGTGGCAGGCAAGACTGAGATCCAGCTGGCACAAAGATGTGACTAAGAGGACGTGAGGATACCCATGATACTGTCTTTCCTGCAAGGAAACCTTGTCCAAATGCCCACCCAAAGGGAATGGCTTGGCCTGTTATTCTCTAAGACAAAGCACTGCCAAGCAGGTGAGCAGATTAAGGGCCATTGCCTTGTAAGAACAGAAATGTAAGTTTAGAGTTCGCCAGTCCTAGCTAGTGTCACAATCTCAGTCAATGTCCAAGTCCTCCTCCCTTCTACCCACACCCAGTCCAAAACCCAAGTCCCCTCTTGCCCACATTCTCACCAGTGCTGCCCACACTGCTCTGAAGCAGCTCCCTGACCTACTGCATGGCCAGACCTCAAGAAGTGGCCACAAAGAGCAGCCACAAGGCAAAATGAGGAAGATGGACAGAGAGGCCAAGGACCTGTTTCTCGTCCTACTTTTCCTCCAGAAACAATCTCACCATGGATGGTGACATTTGAAGGCCCTTTCCAGCTGCATTCGAACGTGAAGCAGCCTTTCCACAAAGAAGGCTCACTTTCCAAAGTCTCCAGTGAGGAAATTAGCAACTGTTGATCACACAGCAAAATGCAGGGAAGATGTGTCAATGTTAGGGCACTTGCCTAGTATATGGGAGATCCTAGGTTTGAGCCACCGCCACCAAAAGAACTAAGGAATGTCAATTTAAATGTAATTGATTTCACAAAGCAAGGTAACAGCATGGTTTTCCCAAGTGAGGCTGGGTAAGCTACTGAACCTCAGATTTCTTACCTGTTTGGGGATTTTGTTTTGTTTAAGGGGAAGGGATAAAATGATAATAAAATATATCCCTTCTGGGTCTGCTGGGCATGCCCCAAATGAAACGCATGTAAAACTGCCTAAGAAAATGGGATGCCCTCACACATTTCCAGTGATAGGCCTAATTTTAAGGGACTGCCCCAATCTTCTCCAGGACTCATTATGAAATACACAGCACAGGTACTGCCTGAAATAGAGGAGAAAAGCCAATTCTAAAATAGACTTAATTCCAAGGAAGTTATATTAAGGGTACCAGTGATCTGATCAAACCCAGGGCCTTACACATGCTAGACAAGCACTCTATCACCCAGCTGCACCACTAATCCCAGTTTCAAGAGTTTTGGAAAGGAATTCAGAGGCGATACCATGGCCCCAAGTGGCAAGAGGTGTCAGCAACCTGGCCAAGCAAGCAGAGTTACCAGGCTAGACTTCCATCAACACTGAAGACTTGCTGTCAGCAAATCACTGTCATCTTTGAGCACAACAGTGGCTCAAGCCTGCAATAGGATGTGTGTCCTAGTCTCTTTCAGCCAGATACTGTGAAGGCATAGGAGGGAAGAACCACCAGGCTACTCAGAGAGGGAAGGCTGAAGTCTGACATGGTGCAGGATTTCCCTCGCTCTCCCCGGACTGGAGCCCTCAGGCACATTCTTAGGACTTAGGTAGCAGCTTTTCATTTCTAGATTTTTCAGAGTGAATCTAGGGTTCACTCCCAGGACTGGCTCCCTCTGGTCTGGGCAGACTGCCATTAAATCACAAGGGCCACTCAAATGTTTTGGTGTTTTTGTCTTAAGCTGTTGAAAACCCTAAGCTAAATAAGTGAATATTTGCCAGCCTCCTTCCATGTCCCTTCCTCCTTGTGCCTCTATTAAAATGACACTCCATTTAATTTCAAAGTTATGCTACTCTGGATGGATAAATAAATAATATGCATACTATAAATAAGTATGAATATTAATGAAATGAAAACATTAGGAAAGTGATTCGATTTGAGAACTGACTCGATAATTTTCTCTGTAAGACAAGAAAGAACCCTTGCCCTAAACGCTGTGTGTTAGAGGCCCTCATTCAGCTCCTTTCTTCCTCTTCTGGCCCCATAAAAATCTCAGAATCCAGGAGACACATGTACCCAGGCCCAAGCACACAAATCCTGCATTTCCTTCTACAGCATGGACTTGAACTCAGCAATCTCTGCTCAAATGAGCCCTGTGCTCGCTGGTTAAGGCTGAACCACACCAGTGTTTGCAAGTGGGTCAAGGCTGATTTTTATTAGGTTTTGTGGTTGCTGTTGCTTGCTTGTTTGTTTCATTTTGCTCTGTTTTCGACAGGGCTTGGCTGACCTGACACTTGCAGAAGTCCTCCTGCCTCTGAACTCAAAGGTGTGCACCACCACACCAGCCTTACATGTGGGTTAAAGACAGAGAACATGGAAGTTGAAGCAGGTAAACACAGATGGGTACAAAACCCCTGCCAGTGCAGAACTGAGCCCCATGGGAGGGCAAATATCAAAGCTTCCAAGCTGGACTCCAGAGCTAGCTCTCCCGCTGTCGTGCTCTGATGCAGAACTAGGATGAACTGTACTTTCATCAGGCCTGGCTCACTAACTTACCATGCAAGAAGATTTGTTAGTTTCCATTCTCCTCTTCTTTCTTAGCATCAAAAACCCAACTGTCTCCTGCAACCCCCATTTGTAACTCAGCACATGGCTCTCTCACCACACACCACATTCCTCAACCTCGCTTGCAGATAATGAAGCCATGTGAGTAAGCTGTGGTCACTGAGACACCACCGTTGACACAGCCACCGAATCCTTGGATCCTTTCAATGAAATAACTTCCTTCTTTTCAGTTTTCCCTTCTTCACTTTTCATGGACTATAACTTGGATAGAGTTGAAGCACTGGAGATCAAGAAAAAGCCCTGGGGCTGGAGAGATGGCTCAGGAGATAAAAGCACTTACCCAAGCCCAGCAGTAGCAGTGTATGACTTTAATTCCAGCAGAGGCAAAGGCAGGCAGATCTCTGACTTCCAGAGCCAAGGCCACACAGAGAAACCTTGTTTCGAGAGAAAAAAAGAAGTATTTACAATTCTTCAGGAGTCCAATTCAGTTCCCAGCACCCATATTGGGTGGCTCACAACCACCTGTAACTCCAGTACCAAGGATCCAACCCTCTCTTCTGGGCACACATGTGGTGCACAGAAACTCACATAGGCACACATACATAGACATAAACAAAATATAACTCAGTTTTTTTTAATAAAATAAAGAAGGGACCATGACTCCCAAGAGACCCTACAGAGTACAGCCTTGTCTACACCCCACACCCACCAACTTTGACCAGTAAGGTGAGAAAAATTAACTGTAATATTATTGGAGCCACTAAATTTTGAAGTTTCTTTGTCACACGGCTTAAAAATCCCTCTACCTAGTGCATTTGCATATGATCTAAATAAACTGCTTTTAAGTTAAATTTAGCAAGGGATATGGTGATATGAGACAATTCTAGTGATCACAGTCAAAAAAAAAGTATCATGCTTTATCTAGTGAAAAGAAAAGGAAAAAAAGAACAGTGGAAGAGAGACACTGCAAGGCACATTCATGATTTCAAAAGTCCTTCCAGAAAAAAAAAATGTATCAAGTAAATAACAGAAGAAAAAGATAAAAGAATTTCATATGCAAGTCAGTCAGAGCATCCAAGTCCATAAAGTGAACTGAAAGTACTTAGTCTTTCTTAGATGGCCTCCTAATTTAAAGGGATCAAAAACAAAAGGAGGGACCCGGAGTAGTGGGAACAGCCAGTATCCCACCGCCCAGGGGGCAAAGGACAGAGATGCTGAGCTGGAGAGCAGTGTGAACTACATGGCAAGATCCTGGCTCAAAACAAAACAAGTTTAGACAAATTTAGACGTATTTAAGAAATAAAAGCATGAGTTTAGAGGTTAAGTGGGCCAATGTCCTTGCTTTGCAAGTGTGAAGTCCTGAGTTCAAATAACATAAGGCTGGCAAGAGGTCTCAGAGGATGAGGGGGCTTGTCACGTGATGAGACAAGCCTGAGGGCCTAAGTCTGACCCTCAGAGCTCACATAAACCATAATGTCATCCTCTAACCTCCACAATGTACCACAGAATTCCACCAAAGCATGTGCATGCACAAGCGCATGTGTGCAAACACACAGACTTACATACACACAAGTAATAAGCGCAGTTTTAAAGCTTCCTAATAATCCAGGCATGGCTGCATGTCCCTATAACCTCAAGGGTGAGGCAGACAGGCAGACCCCAAGGGCTTGGTGGTTAGTGAGCATAGGGAATATGCAGCTGAGAGTTCATTGAGATAGACTCTGTCTCAAAACAACAGAAAATGAGGAAGAACCCAGCATCCTGCTCCAGCTTTGGAAAACACCAGGACAGACACACGCAGGCATACAAGCATGTACACTTGCACGCACATGTGCATCACACATTCAGCCAGCATGTCCTATCATACTGCCCCCCAAAAAAGGAGCAAGCTCCTGCCACCGTGTTTTTCTCATGAGTTCACAGGGTTGAGAGATCTTGGAGGTTATTGCGTGCAACATGGTGGCTAGAAATAAAGAAGAAAATCAGAGCTAAATGGATTGTTCTGAAGAAGGAGTGAGGAAGGGAAGCTGCAGGGATTCACAAAAACAGTCAAGAAAAAGCTGTGAGAATACATTGGACAGAGCTGAACACACCCTCAGCTGAACTACGCTCCCCAGTAGTGGAAAGGGTAGCAGAAGCTGCACCACCCAAAAGGTCAGCCAGGTGATAGACAAGCTTCCCACCTCCCCAGGACAAGTTGTCAGCCCTCAAAAGACTCAAATCCAATTGGTGACACAGTGATCCCTCCGGCGACAAGCAATGGTGAGATATACCGTTTCGCCACTCGATGTGGCCCAAAGCGCAGCTGCTGGACACCATCTCCAGAGAGAACCTATCATTAAAAACCGAGCCACCCTGGAGGTCTGAGAACAAGAAGCAATTCCAGGGAAGGAACTTCAAATTGCTCTCTGGCAGCCCCAGGTTAGGAATGGCCCCGGGAGGAGGTTGCAGAGAGTAGGAGGGCCCAATTTGAACAGGCTATAGGGTGAGACCGGAAGGACCATGGCTTTAACAGGGAAATGGTTAGGAAGAGAGCCTCCACCCTTGATGGACAGGAGCAGATCTCATCAACTGAGAATAAGTCTGAAGTTTGACAGCTCTGAGCCTGAGGTCACAAGTGAGTTAGTCTCTGGAGACAACTGTCTACTATTCATTGTTGTAGAGCTCAAGAGCTATGACTTTCCAGGGGCGGTACTTGGTTCAGGGGCATCCCTCAAGGGAGGTCTTCAGAGTACAAAGTCACGGGGCATCTGAGGATAGTGACTTTCACCAGGTGACCAAGCCTCAGTTCATCGTATTAGTGTACATCTGTGTTATATGTATGATACTTGATTCTAGAGTGCTGGGCTCAGTCTTTCCTTTACTTGGAAACATATGACATCAGGTGACATAGAACAAAGGAAGTCTCAACAAGGAAAGAGCTGAGTCCACATAAGGGCATATGGAAACAATTCTTACATACAAGGAAGATTCTAGTCCACTAATCTGGAACAATGATCCACTACTGCATTCTAAAAACAAAACAAGGACTTGGCTCAGCATTTGAAGTTGATGATTTGATTTCCATTTCATGTTTGTCAAAAGTATGCAGTTAGCCAGGCAATGGAGGCCAGTGCCTTTAATCCCAGCACTTGAAAGGCAGAGGCCAGGGGGATCTCTGTGAGTTCAAGGCTAGTCTGCTCTACATAGCAAGTTCCAGGACAGCCAGAGTTACACAGAGAAACCCTGTTTCAAAGAAAAAAAGTATGTGTTTAACTTAGTTTTGCTATGAAATATAATCACTAATACTATACAATGAAGGAACTAAACACATAGGGGGAAAGTGCAAAGCTTTCAAGCTCTCGCAAATGGCTCCAACTCTTCATTCTTCTCTGTGAAGTTTAATTTACTTTTTGACTCTTGTGATGGATGCCCTTTTCTTTTTACTGCTTTCAGGAGTATTTTTACATTATTACATATATTTGAAGAATTTCGTGTTTTCAATTTTTATCCTCCAATACATATTCACTACTTTTGTCTATACTATTTTGGGGCAGTCTTTTTGTCTTTCCCTTCGTCCCTTCTTTTTCTCTGTCTCGACACACTTCCTCCTGTTCTGTTTGCCTCTGGGCTATACTTAAGTGGTATTGTAACTTGACCACACTGGGTTTTTTATTTCTTACTCTTACATCTAACCAAATGTTTATTTGAGCTTTCCTTCTACCTTTTCTACTTTTCTTTATTGTTTCAAATCTTTTCTTGCTCTTTTCCCCTCTCCCTTATAATATCCTCCACTGCGCGTCTTAAGTGTTTACAGTACTTGAAGACTCCACCAGGAGACTCTCAGAACTGATAAACACAGCGAAGCCACAGAACATGGAAACAACATGCTCAGGAGCTTTTCAATATCCCAGTAACTAACTTGCACACACACAAAATAAACAGATGTTTTAAAAACAATTTTTAAGTACCTAGGAAGGCCAGAGCAATGACTCAGTCAATAAAGTACTTACCTTGTATGCTTAAGACCCTTAGTTTAATCACCAAAAGGAGAGGGGAGAGAAGGAGAAGCAAAGAAGGAAGGAGGAAGAAAGAAGGGAGGAAGGCAGGAGAAAGGAGGAAGGATGAAATGAGGGAAGAGAAGGGGGAGAAGTAGGAGGATGTAACATGAAGGGGCCAGCTTGTTGGGGTTAATGTCTGGCCCTGTACCCTACAGCTGGCAAGCCCCAAAGAAAATCACACAGAGGTCTCCATAAGATTATAAACTGATTGGCCCATTAACTCAGGCTACTTATTAGCTCTTGTAGCTTATATCAACCCTTTATTCTTATCTATGTTAGCCATGTGGCTCAGTACCTTTTTCAGTGGG
>LOEQ01001089.1:62172-75804 GCA_001685075.1 Bramus lutescens | reverse complement strand
AAGGAAGGAAGGAAGGAAGGAAGGAAGGAAGGAAGGAAGGAAGGAAGGAAGGAAGGCAGGCAATGGAGACTCACTATAGAGTTCTATGGCATGGTCTACTTCTGCTATGAAAAGGGTCACATTACCACAGGGTTAAGATTAGCTTTATTGAGCTGTCGTGTCAATTTTCTATTGTTAGATTACTTGAGACTGGATAATTTACAATGCATAAAGGTTTATATAAGTCACAGTTCAAAAGCCATATGAAAGAGTATGGTACTGGTATCTGCTGAGAGTGTGGTAATTGCTTGTTCCATCCTCCGTGGAGGGCACTATATCATGAGACAGAACAGGCATGCCAGTGAGAGCTCACTGTGAATGCAGAAATACATTCCATCCCTGGGTGATCCATGAAGTCACACATGGAAGAATCTACCTATGAAAACTGAATGCTCATGCTAATGTCACCTCCAAAGACCACATCTCAAAATACTATCAACGCATGGACTTACGGTTTAAGTTTTCCACACATGAAATTTAGAGGACAATTCAAATTATAGTGTGAGCTAAAGAGAGAAATAGGGTCTAAGTTGAAGCTATTGAGAAACAAAATAAGATGATAACTGAGAAATGACCCCTGGAGAAAGAACCCCTGGGTTTTGCAACATGGAGATCTCATGTGATTTAGTGGCCTGGTAGAGGTAACCCATAATATGCGTGGTTCTAAGACAGAATGAAAAGATGGGAATTACAACGGTTGGTACATAAAGCTCTTCAGAAAACATTTCTGAAAGTGAAGCAGAGAAGGGTGGAGATAGCAGAAGACAGATAGGACCAGATGAAGGTCCATCAAGAGAAGAAGGAATCAAACCATGTTTGTATCCTGATGGAATCCACTGACGAAGAAATGGGAGGGATGAAGTAAAGAAGAGGACAATTCTAAGTAAAAGAGATGAAGACTCCATTACAAAGTGGGCTAACCTTGGGTTTTGACTAGCCCTGTTTAAGGACAGATGAAGCACTGGAGAGAGGGATGGTGTGGGAACAAATGGAGTCCTCATCAGCAGCTGAGAGTCAGGATGAAAATGGTGAATGATTGAGGAGACAGTACGAAATAAGCCCCTGGGAGAGCGGGACAGGTATTTTAGTCATGCAGCATCAGGGTCCGTCCCCACTGTGATGATGAATGGCATTTGGACAGAGACCCAGGGTTCTGTGTGGTGATCCAACACCTTACACTGCATGGAAGTTCATCCAGGAAGATGAAGAATTCAGTGTAACCAGGCACGGAGACTAACACAGTTGGGATGGAGCAGAAAAGACAAGGGGGCGTGTGCAAAGGAGGGATGTTGACGCGGGTGGGGTCAACCGGTTGGCTGTGTTGCTGCAGTCGGAGACGGAGGGAAACCAATGGCACGGGGAACAGAAATGGGATACTTAAAATTCAGATGATGAAACCATATGGTGCATGATGGTCAAGACCAGGACGTAACCATCAGAGTGAAATATGAGATGGCCAGGAAGAGAACACATTGTTTGAAGGATTATCCATGTTTATATTGAAATGGGTAAAACAGGAGCAACTTTGAGAAGGCAACAGTGAGGTGGGATATAGAAGTCACTGACAGAGGGAGCATTGTCCTGATGCTGCGTTGTCAGGGTATTCCATGAGCAAGAGAGTAAAACTGAGAAGGGAGGAAGGGGCGTTTCAACAACAGGCTTTGTCTATA
Source organism: Bramus lutescens (assembly GCA_001685075.1). Classification (NCBI taxonomy): domain Eukaryota; kingdom Metazoa; phylum Chordata; class Mammalia; order Rodentia; family Cricetidae; genus Bramus; species Bramus lutescens. The sequence continues at coordinate 74,095 of LOEQ01001089.1, read as the reverse complement.
CTGCATAACCAGGAAACATCAACTGGAAGACCCGGTCTAGATATGAAATGAGACGCAAGGATATGCTGTCTTACCTCCCCAGTGGCATGAGAAACTCGGAAGAATGAAGCCGTGTGAAAGGCCATAAAAAAAGTAAGTCAATATTTTTATGAAGATATTCCCTTTGGCATCAGAAAAAAATAAATAAATAAAATATTTTTGATACCTACTATATAGAGCCTGACATAGTACAAGCTTCATTAATTGAAACATAAATAACTAAAACCTGAACCAGGCTGTTAATTAGTAATTTATGTCTGATTATTTGCCACTTTTAGCAAAAGGGAGTGATTTGTCAACAAATAAAAATTCATTATATGCAAAACTGGGTCAAACAATATCACAAATTCTGTCCTTCAAACTTTGTGTCTACTCACCCTAATCTGAGCAACGCAGCATCTGGGACGACCCAAGCTAAAGTAAATCCTTGCACTTGGAGTAGCAGCAATGACATGAGCCAATGAATTCACAGCTGAGTACTGGACTGCCATTGTTTTTTATTTGATTGGTTTTGTTTGTTTTGGTTTTTCGAGACTCCATCAGAAAAGACAGAAGTACCATGAACACAGAACCCTAATTACACATCATGCCTTTCCATCTAAAACTTAACTTTTTGATGGATCATAGATCTCCTTGAAGAATATAATCAGCAATCAGAGAGATGGCCCAATGACTAAAGGCACGTGGCACCCAGCCTGACAATCTGAGTTTGATCCCCCAGATCTACAAGTAGAAAAGAACCAACCCCCAAAAGTTGCCTTCTCACCTCCACATTTGTAATATGGCACATATGTTTGCAAACACACAGTAAATAAATGAGCAAAGTAATAAAACTCTTTCTTAAAAAAGAATATTTATCAGAACTGTGGATATTTTTTCCCAAAAGCCAGAGTATTATACACACACACACACACATACACACACACACACACACATATATATATACACACACACATACATACAGCAAGATAATGGTATCACTCGCAGTTAATACCAGCACTTGGGAGGCAGAGGCAGGACGATCTCTGAGTTCGAGACCAGCCTGGTCTACAGAGTGAGTTCTAGGACAACCAGGGCTACACAGAGAAACCCTGCCTCAAAACCATCAACCCCCCCCAAAAAAAACTATATACTGCAAACATTTATTGCCAAGTTCTGCTCTCTTCAACCCTACAATTAGCTTAACCATATATTTATGCATCTGTGTGCGTCTCTGTGTATGAGAGAGAGAGAGAAAGAGGGGGGTAGGCTAGAGGTCACTGTCAAATGAAGAGAGAGTCTTCACTAATCCTATAGCTCACTGATTAGAGGTAAAACAACTGGCCATTGAGACTGGCCGCGACCCTAGCATGGGAGTCACAGATGCACATGAGCTACTGTCCCTAGCTTTTATCACAGATGAACATGCTACTGTGCCTAGCTTTTAAATGGGTACTAGGGATCTAAACTCTGGTGCTCATACTAAGCGAGCCATCTCCCCTGCCTAAGATTAACTACATTTTATCTGCAAAGCAGCTTCCTCTGACCCTGGGGTCAGTAACACACTCGCAAACCTCTCAACTCCTCACCTTCCAGGGTCTTCCATCTCTCTAGTGCTCACTCTATGGTCAATCTAAAACCTCATAAAGTATGAAAGAAATAAAATACGCAAAATTCTAGAAGAAGCTTCAATAATGTTCTTTAAATTATGTACATAGGTGTGTGTGCAAATGGATTTGTACACACTAAGTGTAGTTGCTCTCAGAGACCAGAAGAGGACATCAGATCTCCTAGATAGACCTGGAGTTACAGATGGTTAGAAGCCACCCCATGTGGGTGCTGGGGACAGAATTTGGGTCCTCTGTAAAAGCAGTGCATGCTATTAACTGGGGAGCCATCACTCTCCAGCTCCCTCAATAATATTATCAATATGCTTCCCAGTTGGTGGAACCATTTGGGAAGGGTTAGGAGGTGTGGCTTTGTTGAAGGAGATGTGGCACTCAGGGAGGGCTTTAAGATTTCTAAAGCCCAGGTCATTCCCAATTAGTTCTCTCCTACTTGCCCTTCCACCCCCCCCTCCACAAAAGAAAGGGTTCAGCTAGTGTTGCAGTATCATGCCTATCTGCTGCCTTGCTCCCCAACATGATCCATAGTCAGAGACTCTAACCCTCTGGAACTGTGAGCCCCAGTAAACTCTTTCTTCTTTGAGTTGCCTTTGTCACCTTGTACAGGATCTAAGCACCTGAAACACAGCAAGATCCAGGTGACAAAATGCTATATATTTTGTCAACCCAAAGCCATAGGTAGCTACAGTAAGCAGTTCATAATGCCTACAAGAACTTTGAAAGGAGGTTCTCTGTTTTGCTTCGAAGTTAATGAACCACAATTCCTGTGATGGCAGTTCACACAGTCAACATTCAAGTTAGCTGACAGATTAGAAGACTCTGGAAGATGGAACTTTCCATCCAACAAGATAGCAGCAGCCTCCTCCTGTTACCATTCCCGAATGTTCCCCAGCAGAGCACCACAGACAGAAGGCATCTGTTAGCCGGATAATTATGACTTCAGCACATCCCAGCTTTATTGACTAAACTCCAATGACCTTTCCACTGCTTAATTATCCCTTAAATGAAAGGTATTTTTCAACATCTGCTCTCGATTTATTTTTAATTTGCATTTACTTCATCGTCTCCGCTGAAGCTGACATCAGTAACAGAGGATGACATTATCTGCGGAGCGTCACATTAAACACCCCTGGTCTTCAATTAAAGTTGAACTGAAATAGTTTTCCAGGCTTTTTTGCATACAGATTTTTCTTTCAATTGCCCAAGATGATTCTCACTTTAAAATGAGATTAATGTTCTTTCTTTGCTTTCTTTACAAAGAAAATAACTCTTGCTCTATGTTGTATCAATAAACTCTTTCCTCAATTTATCTGCTTTGTCCCAGTGTTTATCCTGTCTTCTGGAATACAGATAGAAAAAAAAAAAAAGATACAAATACCTGTCCTGGCTGGTTTTGTGTATCAACTTGACACAAGCTACAGTCATCAGAGAGGAAGGAGCCTCAGGTGAGGAAATGCTTCCATGAGATCCAGCTATAAGGCATTCTCTCATTTTGTGATCTTTGAGAGAAGGCACAGCATATGGTGGGTAGTGCCCTGGGCAGGTGGTTCTGGGTTCTAGACTAAAGTAGGCTGAGCAGGCCAGTGGAAGCAAACCAGTAATCAGCTCCCCTCCTTGGTCTCTAAATCATCTCCTGACTCCTGGATCCTTCTCTTAAGCAATGCTGAAGTGTGAGCCAAATAAACCCTTTCCTCCTCACCTTGCTCTTTGATCACAGTATTTCACCACAGCAATAGAAACCCTAAGACAATACCACTGAAACGTAATTTAATTTAAAATTATGTATAAGCCAGGGCTGGTGGACAATTCTATGAGTTTAGCATCTAGGAGGTTGAAGCAGGAGGACCTTGAATTTGAAGCCAGTCTAGACACATAGCAAGACCCTATTCCAGAAAACAGATATTAAAAAAATGAAGGCTAAAATTTGATCCCCAGAGTTCATGCAAAAATGGACAGGCATGATGGCTACCTGTAATCCTGGCACTCAGGACACAGAGAGAGAGGATGTCCAAGATGAACTGGCTCACTAGACCAGCAAGAATTTGCAAATTTCAGGTTATGCAAGAGACCCTGCCTTGATAAAGAAAGTAGGGATTGATCAAGGAATACACCTAACATCAACTTTGGATCTTCACATTAATTGATTAGAATCAGTTAAAATAAAGCTCATTCCATAAAGATGGCATTTATACTGGAGCCTTATGTATGTTGAGGCCTTCTGCTTGTGGTTTCCAACTGACCCTACTCAAACCATTCCCTTACCATCATCTCCTTAATCACCACCAACATCCCCCTCATCTCTAACCTCAACCTGTTATAAAATATTATTTTAAGATGTGTTACATTTGTTTATGCAGTGGAACACTTAATGATGAAAAGATATGGTGCATTCAATTGTTGCATTTGCTCAACTCTGTAAAGCTGTGTTGTTTTACCTGCGTAAAACACTTGATTGGTCTAATAAAGAGCTGAATAGCCAATAGAAAGGCAGGAAAAAGACAAAGCAGGGCTGGCAGGCAGAGAGAAAAAGTAGAAGGAGAAATCTGGGAAGAGAGGCTCGAGGAACAAAAAAACATGATCAAGAAAAGAAAGGGCCAGCCACACAGCTACACAGTCAGACAAGGAGTAAGAAAGAAAGAAAAAATATACAGAAATAGAGAAAGGTAAAAGCCCAGAGGCAAAAGATAGACAGGATGATTTAAGAGAAGCTGGCAATAAACAAGCCAAGCTAATACAGGGCATTTGTAAGTAAAAATAACCCTCCATGCATATTCATTTGGGAGCTGGGTGGCAGGCCCCCTAAGAATCCAAAGAGTACAAAATAACCAGTAACATCAACCATTTTCAAAACTCCTAATTGCTTGCTGCTTCCCTCCAATACTGCGCCCATCTAAATCTGTCATTCATAATGCCAGTCAAATTGCCGCTCAGACAAACAGTACACGGTGATACAGGGACCTAGCCAAAATCCTATATTGGCCCCCATGTCCACTTTTCCATCCTCCTTACCCCAGCCATAATCAACTATCAGCTACAGATTTAAAATACATTGTTCCTTGTGGACCACCTGGAATGTGCTTTGCCCACTGCCCACGTGGCTGCCTCCTATGCCTTCTTCAAGCCCATCCCAACTTGCCTTTATTAGGGTCCTCTGGTACCCAGCCCCGCCCCACCCTTACCCAGGCAAGAACTTGACCTTCCTCCTTCCATGTTCCCGCCACCCTTCACATCAACTAGTTCTTATTGGAGGATACCAATTTTCATTTTTGACCCCCAACAAGCCAAAAGACATATTAAATGGGAAGCTGTGCCTTACTGAACTCTGAACCCAGACCCTAACCATGATGGCTGGGCAGCAGCCATTGCTGAACAACAGCAACAGAAATTATACATACAGCAAGGTCTAGTGTTTTTAAACCAATGAGGAGCCTCGGATGCCTCTGCTGAGCACTCATGGTAAGCAGAGATCCTGCTAAAGCCTGGCATCAAAGAATCAAAAGAGGAAAGCAAATTCAAAGGCCACAGGAGTCCAAACAGACATACAGGGGGATGCAAGAGGGAACGGTGAAATCAGGGACAGGGAGTGGAGGGCCAAACGTTCTGACACGTCCTAACGTTTGAAGGGTGAAACTTCAAAACTGAATGGTGGGACAGAAGGAAAAAGCCCACTGCTTAGGCAGAAGAGGATCATGGGTGGTCTTCACAGAACAGCCAAGCCTTCTGCAACAACAAGGACTGGGGGGTGAGGGGCAGCGCTAAATAACTGCTGTTAAGAAGACAAGATGTGGGGGCTGGAGAGATGGTTCAGAGGTTAAGAGAAATGACTGCTGTTCTGGAGGTCCTGAGTTAAATTCTCAGCAACCACATGATGGCTCACGCCCATCTATAATGAGATCTGGTGCCCAGAACACTATACAAAAGAAGAAGACAAGATGTACCAGGCTGTGGTGGCACATTCTTTAATCCCAGCACTCAGGAGGCATAGTCAGATGGATCTCTGTGAGTTCGAGGCCAGCCTGGTCTACAAGAGCTAATTCCAGGATAGATTCCAAAGCTACAGAGAAATCCTGTCTCAAAAAAAAAACAAATAAGGAAGGAAGGAAGGAAGGAAGGAAGGAAGGAAGGAAGGAAGGAAGGAANATATATATATATATGCCCTTGGGGTCTGAGAAGACACCTCAGTGGGCAAGATTGCTTGCCTAAGGATCTGAGTTCAAATCCTAACAAACACACATGCAAAAAGTAAAGTGTGGCCATGTGTGATTACCTGGAACTATAGCACTTTTGGGGTAGAGACAAAAGGATTGTTCAAGGTTTCTAGCCATTGGCAAAGCTCCATATTCAAAGAGATACCTTCCCTCCAAAGAATAAAGGAGGGAGAGACAGAGAGGACACCTGATGTTCTTCTCTGGTCTCAGTATACCTGTGGGCTTGTGCACACCCACATCCTTGCACACACACTCACACACACACACACACAAACGTATGCATACATACCTGTTGCCCCTCTCTGAGCAGCTCGCCTTTGATGCCAGGAGTCCCAGGATAGGCTCTGCCCAATAATTCAGAGTCAGAGAGGAAGCATAACTTATCACAGCTTGTGTGTCTTGAAAATGCATATGTAAGTTAAAATAATCCACTGTGAGTTTTTTACATGAGCTGTACTGAAATGGAAGTTCTATAATTAAGGGTCTAGCACATTACATGCTATAGCACTAAGCAATGGCAGCATATTTGAAAACATAGACCCTTCAGCTCTAGTTGGCTTTCTGTTGCTTTGATAAACACCATGGCCAACAGCAACTCGGGGAGGAGAGGGTTTATTTCAGCTTCCTTCATGAAGGGTAGCCAGGGCAGGAACTCAAAGCAGAAACATGAGGGCAGGAACAGAAGCAGTGTCGTGGAGGGGCGCTGCTTCCTAGCTTGCTCTCCTGGGCTTGCTCAGGGAGATCCCCTTTTCCTTGATATGTCTGGCTTTGTGTCAAATTGGCAAAAATAAACTTCGCTGTCTTTCTGTGTCTACATTCTGCATATGCCATCCTCTAAACCAGGCTCTCAACCTCCCTAATGCTGCAATCCTTTGACACAATTCCTCATGTTGTGGTGACCCCTAGCCATAAAATTAATTTCATTGCGACTTCAGAACTGTAATTTTGCTTTTGTTATGAATTGTAGTGTAAATATCTGAAATGCAGGATATCTAATATGTGACCCCCCCCCCGCAAGGGGTCGTGACCCACAGGATGAGAACTACTGCTTTAGAGAGTTGTAAGAAACTCCACGGAGACAGAAAAACCAGAACACAGGCAGAGCTGGATTCATGAGCTCACTGTAAGCTAGGCTTGGAGGGTAAGGCTGCGGATCTTCCGGACTAAGTAAATTCAGCAACCTCCTCTCAGCTCTGAGTCAATGTTTACATTGTAAATTTCCAAAGGCAGTATCATTTCACTCAAGGCGATATACAACAATTCACTGACAACTGGATCCTGTACCACTCAGAACCCAACTTTGCTTTTAAATCTGTTTGGGATAGATTTTATCAGTTCCACTTTGTGGTCTCTTGTTTTAAGTAAATCTAAATATGGTTTTTCCTAAATGGATTGTTAAAATGCGACCCACTCTCAATGCAGCTGACGTCTGAACAAAATTCTCTGTTCCGGCACAAATGGGCAGCAAGCCACTCAGGCCCTACCCAGGGTACCCTTCGGCTTATCCATCTGAAACTGCTCAGGAAATGGCTCCCATTAAATTTTGGGGTGCATGCTCAAATTCCACACAAAGACAAAGCAATTGCTCTCTTGGTTTTTCTTTTCTTTTCTTTCTTTCTTTCTTTCTTTTTAAGTTTTTTGAGACAGGGTTTCTCTGTGTAGCTTTTTAGTGCCTCCTGGAACTATCTCTTGTAGTCCAGGTTGGCCTCGAACTCACAGAGATGGGCCTGCTTCTGCCTCCCAAGTACTAGCATTAAAGGCGTTTGCCATCACTACCCAGCAAAATTCATTTTTTGTTTGTTTGGTTTGGTTTTTCAAGATAGAGTTTCTCTGTATAACATCCCTGGCTGTCCTCGAACTCGCAGAGTTCTGGCTGTCCTCGAACTCGCAGAGTTCTGGCTGCCTCTGCCTCCCGAGTGCTGGGATTAAAAGTGTGTACTACCACCGCCTGGCAATTACTATCTTAAAGGCCCTTGATGGCTGCCTTCTCAAAGAAGAGCTGACATTCCTTCTGAAACGTTCAAAGAGGTTAAAAAGTCCAACTCAGCGCTATTCCTGCAGGGGGTCTACAAGAAATTGGGCGTTTGGTTTGCTTTAGTTTATGTTGGGTTCTCTAATCATAAGGATAATAAAAGCCTCTGGGATGCTCTTGTAAATCCCTATAGATCAGGCTACCATGGTCGTGATCCATTGAACTCCTTCTGCTCCCTCTCCTCCTCCTTTTCTTTATTTTTATCCTATGTGTATGGGTGTTTTTGCCTGCATGTGTTATCCATGCACCATGGTCATGCCATACCCATGAAGGCCAGATGAGGGTATTGGGTTGCCTAGGTCTAGAGTTACAGGTGGTTGTGAGCCTCCATGTGGGTGCTAGGAGTCAAACCCAGGTCCTCTGGAAGGACAGCCAGTGCTCTTAACCATTGAACCGTCTGTCCTGTCCCCTTATAACTTGAGTTAGTCATCCTTTGATATACAAATGACCTTTTTTGAAAATTCACTGATTTTAAAAGAATGAGATGCAGCTTCATTTCAAAGAGAGCAGATATGGTCAGCAGAAGTGCTGAGCACCACCTACTTAGACTTTAAAAATCAAGGCAGGAATGCATGCATAGCATTTCTTTCTGAGCATAAGAAAGTCGGGAACATAGCACAGATCATGAACGCGAGGAAATGATGTCTTAGAAAGCATACATAGTAGATATAGTAAGGGGTTGGAGATGTACTTGATAGAGTGCTTGCCACACACACAAGAAGCCCTGGGTAAGATTCCCAGTCCTAGATTAACCAGGCATGTTGGTGTGTATCTGTTATCTTAGTACTTCAGACAGTCCAGGCTACATGATACCCTGTCTCAGAATAAAAAAGAGAAGGGGTGGGGGAGGCAGTCAGCCAGACAACCAGGCACAGTGGTGCACAACACAAGTCCCAGAACTTGGAAGGCAGAAGCAGAAGGACCTCTGTGAGTTCGAGTTCGAGGCCAGCCTGGTTTACAAAGCAATTTCCAGGACAGCCAGAGCTAAACAGTGAGACCGTGTCTAAACAAAAGGGAAAAAAAAAAAAAAAACAAACAAAAAGAGGTACCCGTATTAAGTTTTAACAAGGAAGTGGCCAGAGCACTCCATGCTCAGGCACTCGGGCAAAAGGAAGGATTTCAGGGAGGGCTGTGAGGTTTCCAGAAGAAGAGGCGAATTACTCTGAAATGTGACTAAGGAGCAGATGAAGAAACCACACACTGACACTCAGTATTTGGGCGGGACATTCTAGTCCAAATGCCACAGGAATGCAAAGCAGCATTCGTCACCACCTGGTGACCCACTTTGCCATGTTTTACCTCCTTTCAGCATAGCACTAACGCCAAATTATGAAGCATCAAAATAAATTAAAGTCCAATATTATGAAAACCATTACCTTTTGAAACTATTGACCAGGAAATGTTTCTAAGTAAAAGTAAACAACATTTGACTCACTCTCCTGGCTCCCTGGAATTCCAGCCACTCTCACTTTAAGGCTGAGCCTGCCTTTCACTGGCTAAGCCAAAGGCTAGGAAGGAAAAACCCTCGAGGCTTGTGGAAAATCCTGAGTCAGAATCCAGGAGGGCCACTCTGACACACAGCCTGGAGCTTGAAGCCCAATGTTCAAAAATCAAAGTACAACCATAAATCTATGTAATTACAGAATTAACTTGAAATAATGTGATTCACGGGCAGCCTTGACAGGGTAGATCAGTCTCAAAAATATATCTTTCCTTTATAATTTTCTTCACATAAATATTGTAGAACAAAATCTTAGTAAGAAAACAAAACCTTTTAAATTATATGCAAAGAATTCATATTGCTTCTGAAAGATCAGCCAACAAGGCTGTCCATCCCAGGCTTCATCACTGAAGGTATACCAAGTACCAGGTTCTAGTTTTATATTTTTAACTAGATTTCTCTACTGTAAATGTCCTGCCTCTTTGTTGTTGTTGTTGTTGTTGTTGTTATTAAGACAGAGTCTTACTGTGTGGCCCTGGCTGACCTTAAAGTCACTATGTAGTCCAGGCTGGTCTCAAACTTAAGGAGATCCACCTGCCTTCTGCCTCCTGACTGCTAGAATAAAAGGCAAAAACCACCACACCCAACAAGGGCATTATTCTTTGGAGTTGGGGGAGAGATTTTGTAACAGAAGATAGGTTATAATGACTGAACTGGACAAATAAGGATCCCTAGCCAGCTGCACATTTAAAGAAAGTTCATGTGAACACACGCATACATGGCAGGCTACTCTTGTGTTTGTTGTGTCATGGAGCTACACAGCTTTGACAGAACTAACTTCATATACATACATATGTGTGTATATTTATATTTACATATGTGTATATGAATGTATATATACATACATATATAATTTCATACATATTGAAAAATATATATATATAAAATTAGATTTTCTGGGTAACAAGATGACTCAGCTGGTAAAGGCCCTTACCATGCACAAATCTGATCACCAGATTTCTATCCCTAGATCACACATGTTGAGAGGAGAAAACCAATTCCCACAAGGTGTCTTCTGCCCTCTATCTACATGGGCACACACACATACACTAGCACATATATTTAAAATATATATATAACAAAACTTGAGTTTGCAAAACTAGTAAGAGGCAAAACACACCAAGCCAGAATCACAGCGGGCACTCGAGCAGAGGACAATTTACATGTGAGCCCATGGGACAGAACAAACCCTAGAGATTTGATCATTCAAAGACACAAGCGCAAAGAGCAGAGGACTCCGAGGGGCACTAACAAGTGTGAGCCTGAGAGCATTGGAAGCAAAGATGAGAAGGAAAGAAACCAGCTTGGAAGGCTGGGTCCGCAAGCCACCAACTGGAGTTAATCTACATTATACGGTCGCTCAGTCACTAAACGCCTTGCCTTGCAAGCATTTGGACCTGAGTTTTGACCACAAAAACCTGAGCGGTTACCCGGCGCTCAGCCGGGGCCAGACTATATGCTCCCTGTCTATCCTTCTGCCTGCCCAGACTCGGGATGCTGCTCCCCACCTCCTGGCCCGAAAACATGCCAGGTACAATTGCATGTTTACAATTTCAGAACTGAGGAGATGGGGCCAGTTGGCTCCCTGGAGCTCAATGGCCAACCAGGCTACCAGGAGCCAGCCTAGTAAGAGATCATCTTAAACAAAGAAAAATGTTGACAGCCCCCGAGACACAGCACCTTTGGCCTTTGGTCCCTATGAATTCGCACACACGTGCACATACATACACAAGAACTTAGACGGGCTCACGTTCCAACTATTGAATTGAGTGTAGCTCTCATTAAGCAGTTCCACCCTAAAACAATAAATATCAAAACAACAGCATAGTAAATGCTTGTTTCTCCACACAGTCTATGAGCAAAGGGAATCTAGCCACCTGCATCCCATTCTCCCTTGCTTTAGATTAAACGTTAACTAGCGTTTGCAACTGCCAACATGATCATGCATGTTGTCTTGTCCCCAGGAAAGTCGTCATATCAGCATCTAATTCAAACCTCTGGGTTCAAATAAGGTTCAATCAAATTGAGTTTTCCGTCCTGTCAATATAATGAACACACTGCCTGTTAGATTAGCTCCCAGCCAGTCACAATTTCCAGTCACAAACCGAGCTCCACTACAGCTTTTCCCAGCCACAGACCCAATTCATGAAAATCCTATTGGCACAGACAAGTCTTGTGATCCCTCTTCCTCAGCCTCGTGAGGGGACAACACCGGCAAGACTTTTGCCTGGTACAAGGATTGCTGTCCTCTAACAGACTTGAGTTTACATTGGAGTCCCTGTGTGTCCCCTACCGCGAGTCCCAAGGGCTCATGGGAAGAAACAAACCTGCCGAAAGGCTTCCTTCAAAGCACAGGTAGGTATTCCAGCTAAGGAAATCATTCAGAAGAGCAATGAACTGTTTCTCACAGTCCCTTAAACTGTGGAGAAAAATCCTTCACACATACTACTTTAAACGTTAAAAAGACAAAAAAACAGACCAGAACATCCATCGGAGGGAACCTTCAGCTGGCGATGGATGGAGATAGAGACAGAGACCC
>LOEQ01001089.1:26209-42988 GCA_001685075.1 Bramus lutescens | reverse complement strand
CACACCTTTAGTCCCAGTACTTGGGAGACAGAGGCAGGCAGATCTCTGAGTTCTGAATTCAAGGCCAGCCTGATCTACAGATTGAGTTCCGGGACAGCCAGGGCTACACAGAGAAATCCTGTCTCAAAACCTCCCCCCCCACCACCACCAAAAAAAGAAAAGGAAAGAAAGGAAGAATTTGGTTGATCATCATTTCAAAAAGTCTGTTTAGTTTTGAATCTGGGTGTTCTGCCTTGGACCTAGGAAGACAGTTTCAGCGAGCACACACAAACCCCCAGCACCTCATGACACAGGAACATGTCTATAATCTAATCCAAGCACTTGGGAGGTAAAGGCTAGAGGATCAGAAGTTCAAAGTCATCCTTGGCTACACAGCAAATTTAAGGGCAGCCTGGGCTACGTAAAAACAAAAATGAGTAATGGTAGGAAACATCTAGGGAGCATAATTGTATAAATTAATAATAATAATAAATAACAACAAATAGGAGGTTTCCAAATGACTGATGAGTGAAAAGTTAGGACCCCTCTGCTGGGACAGTTCATTGAGGATTGGGAGGAGGTCAGAAGTGACGGCTGGGAGACAAGGTTACTGTAGCTGATGGAGGGCTAGGCTAGATATGAGTCATCAATACTAGTGATAACTGACAGGCATTAGCTGTATGAGCACTTAAAACTTCCATTTTAGAAGGTACCTCTCTGAGTCCCCCCTCAACATCAGGCTGGTCTCTCCATATAATTTGCTATTTTTATTTTAAGTTCATTGGTGTTTTACCTGCCAGCATATCTGTCAGAAACTCTATAACTGAAGTTACAGACATTTGTGAGCTGCCATGTGGGTGCTGGGAATTGAACCTGAGTCCTCTGAAAGAGCAGCCAGTGTGCTCTTAACCCCCGAGCCATCCCTCCACCCCCTCTATTTCCCCTCTTAATAGCAAGATCTGCCAACTCTTCTAGATCATCTTTCCCTCACGGCAGACATTTCTGGACCTCACACGATCTGCTGAAGGCCTGGGTATGCAAATAAGAATTAAGCCAGGACACTTACCATCAAAGAGGTCACACACAAGTAGATAGCTATAGAGTAACATGGTGTACCAGCCAGACAAGATGTAACAGGAGCCAGGAGAAAGACACCTGATGGGGGGAGGGTACTCATAGGGTCCCTGAGCTGAGTCTTAACAGATGAGCTATAAAGGACATCTGCTATTGTTGTCTGTCCTCGCCTCTATCCCCCCCTCCACACACACACCTCCTTTCTTCTTTCATGGTAATCAGGATTGAAGCCAGGCAAGCACTTAACCACCGAGCTCCCCACTCTCTGAAGAAATTTACACCTTCCTAGGGGGCAGTGGTTCTCAACCTTCCTAATGCTGTGACCCTTTATTACAGTTCCTCATGTTGTGGTGAGCCCCAACCATGTAAATATATCTGATATCCAGGATATCTGATAAGCCAACATGTGTGAGACCCCACAGTTTGCGGATCACTGCCATAGGGAATGATTGCCTCTTCTGTTCCAGTCAGATTTTCTGAAGCTATCAATCACTTCTCTCCCTAGCCTGGGAGCAGACTCATAGGTCAGGAATAGCTGCTGATGGAGGGCCTTATCCTCAGCCCTCATAGCTAAGCTAAAATGGTCCAGACTAGCAATCCGGTGAGGCCCTTCCAGCCCTTCTGAAGGAGTTCTCATTGCCATTACTGGAAGGGGAAATTCATTTTTCCACACCCCCCCCTCTTTAGAATCAATTAGCTAGAGTAAACTGAAATAGATTCTAACTGTCCTCCTCCATTCTCCTGATCCCATTTGCTACCTATGTTCTAGGCTCATTTCTGTTGCTGTGTTAAGACCTCCTGACAAAGAAAGCAGGAAAGGAAGGGTTTATTTGGCTTAGGCGTCCAGTGACAGTCCATCACAACAGAACAATCACACAGGCAGAGGCTAGGGCCAGCTGACCACACAACTTCCACAGTTAAGAGGAGAGAGGAATTAATGCACACATGCTTAGTATTCGTCCTGTTTTCTCTATAGTTATAGCGGGGCCTTTGTGCTGGGTCTTCCCACATAACTACTGAACCGGATACAGTTCCCTGAAGACATGGCCAGAGGCCAACCTGATCTAGACAATCCCTTCGTGAGACTCTTTTCCCAGGTGATTTTAGGTTGCGTCAAGCTAACTGTTAACACTAACCGTCAAACTGGAGTTCATCTCTATCCTGGTTGTGGGGAGCAACGGAGAAAGGACAAAAAGGACCGCCTGAGAGGAAGGGACTAATTAGGTCCTCCAAGTCCTTGGCCCCATCCACACAGTGCGGCAACTAAAGGATCCAGCATGGAAGAGTGTTCTAGGAAAACGGGGTCTGTGGACCTGGGAAGCAAGTCAAGGGCAAGGGATCTATACTAAAATCAAGAAGGGTGAGTGCAGTACTCCAAGATAACTGTCTCAGTTAGGATTCTATTGCCGTGAAGAGACACCATAACCATGGCAACTCCTATGAAGGAAAGCATTTCACTGGGCCTAGCTTACAGTTCAGAGGTTTCACCTATTATCATCATGGCCGGAAGCATGACTCCATGCAGGCAGACGTGGTGCTGGAGAGGTAGTTGAGAGTTCTTCATCCTGATCCACAGGCAGCAGGAAGATAGTGAGCTACCAGGCCTGGCTTGAGCTTCTGAAACCTCAAAGTCCATGCCAGTGACACACTTCCTCCAGAAAGGCCACACCTACTCCAACAAGGCCACACCTACTCCAACAAGGCCACACCTACTCCAACAAGGCCACACCTACCCCAACAAGGCCACACCTACTCCAACAAGGCCACACCTACTCCAACAAGGCCACACCTCCAATAATACTCCCTGTTGAGTATTATTTCATTCTCAGACCACTGCACTAACATAGCCTCCTTCTTTCTCAGGACAACTAGATTACAGGTAGTCAGGCTCATCCATCACCCAGGACACTGGCTGCATGTCCTATAGTGAATCAATGTCTCAAGAAGAAACAATTTAAGGAAGACTATTCTAGAAAAATGAAAGTCATCTATATACTAGGGGTGCCTGCTTCACTTCTTATTCTTATGCCCTTAATCATGGAAGGAAAATTGGGAATTAGTAAGCAACTGAGGATAACTTCTCATACAAATATTGAAATGAAATATATAAACAACAACAACAAAACCCTGAAGGAACAAAGAACAGATAGAAAAAAAATCTTGAAACTATTATTAGCCAGCTGTCGTGTTTTACATCTTCAATATCAAAATTTGGGAAGCTGAGGCAGGAGAATCACAAGGTCAAGTGAGTATTAATATATGGATAGAAAGCCAAATTTTTTTTAATTAATGAAACAAAAATAGGAGACTCTAGGCAGGTACAGTGATGCATGCCTGTAATCCCAGCACTCAGAAGGTAGAGGCAAAAGGATCAATGCAGATTCAAGGTTAAATTGGTTTTTATGGTGGGCTCCAGGCCAGCCAGGGCTATACGGCAAGGCTCTGTTTCATACACACGCACACACACACACACACACACACACACACACACAAAGCTGGTGAGATGGCTCAGTGGGTAGAGACATTTGCTGTGTAAGCCAGGCAAGTTCAATCTATGGATACCATGACTGTTATTTATTTTCTGTTGCAGTGATAGAATAACACGACCAGCAACAACTTCAGGAAGAAAGGTTTGTCTGGGCTTACAGTTACACAGGGTGATCTCATAAGGGAGGAAGAGGCATGGTCCCCGGGCACAGGAGCAGGAAGCTGGCACAAGCCCAGAACAGTGAACACACGCGCTCAGGATGAGATCCAATGCAAGAGAGACACTAAGGCATTTTCACACTTATGCAAGGAGAGGCCTATTTGGATCCAGACTGTTGGAAGCTTCCAGAAGACATTTAAGAAATGAGATGGCTCCACAGGTAAAGGCACTTGCCACCAAGCCTGATAACCTGAATTTGATCCCAGGATGCCTATGGTAAATGGAGAACTCTGATTCCCACAAGATGTTCTCTGACTTCTACACACATACTGTAGCACATAATACACACACACACAGACACACACATGCACACGCAGACACAACTGTAATTGTTCTTGTAGAATTTTAAAAAGAAGATAAAATGGATGCAATGACAGTATGAATGACAACACCAATAAGATACACAATCTGTAGATGGAATGGTTACTTGGGGAAGGTGTATTTTCTTCTGTGTGTAGACACTCATCCTCCATCCATGCTCCTGCAAACAACCCTAATTAAACTCAATGGGTCATGAAAGTAAGTAAATAAATAAAGACATAAAAGTAGAGAAAGGACCAACTGGGATAAGAAAGAGGATGAGTAGGAGGGAAAAGGGATGAATATGAACAAAATACATTATGTATGTCTGCAAAAATGTTATAGTGAAATTTCTTATTTTATATAGTAATATATGCTAATAAAAAAGAAAGTATTTAAATATGTCATAATGAATATGCATTAGTGGCAATCATATGGCTAGAAATGTAGGTAAATGAAGAAGGAAGACAATCCCTTTTTTCCTTTTCCTTCTTCCTGGTAGGATCTTACTAGGTAGCCCAGGCTGGCCTTGAACTTATGACCCTCCTGACTCAGCCTGCAAAGTGCTGGAATGACAGGCACATGCCACCATGCCCTGCTAAGATAAAACTGCAAGTTATCAAGTGAAGGAAAAGTACCCATAGTTCCCTGTATGATTCAACCAGCACTAAGCCTCCAAAGTCAAAACCGTGTTTACTTTCAACTCCAAGGGAATCAGAAATGCTGTAACTCCAAGCAAGGATGCTGATCAGGAAGGAGTAGTTGGGACAGTTTGGTACGAGTCAAAAAGAAACTAAACTTATCTTTTTGATAGGAAGTCTGTAGATGGTATCTCAACTGGGGTGGAGGGAGTATGTTATACCCAAATGACTTGGACATAGAGGGGTCAGTAAGTGATAAACAGTCTTACAAACTGAGATATCACGCTGAGGACAGAACTCAATTCAAGTAAAATATAAACAATTAACTTGAAAACCAGACCCCTCTGGAAAAAGAAAGAAGAAAATAAAGATTTGAAAGCAGATAATGGCCTTTGAAGACTTTAGAATTTAGGGGTTATTTAAATGGTGTGTTTATATCACTTTAATAAAAATAAAATCAAGAGTGGCTGCTAGCACCCACTGTAATCTTTGTACCTAGAAGGAAGAGGTGGGAGGATCACAAGTTAAAGGCCAGGCTGGCAAGACTGTCTCAAAAAAGGAAAGAAAAAAGGAAGGAAGGAAGGAAGGAAGGAAAAAAAGAAGGAAAGAAACAAATCACTGGACAGTGGTAACACAGGCCTTTAATCCCAGCACTTGGGAGGCGGAGGCAGACAGATCACCATGAGTTCAAGGTCAGCCTGTTCAAGGTCAGCTCTAGGACAACCAGGACTGTTACACAGAGAAACCCTGTCTCTAAAAACAAAACTAAAACAAAAGGCAAAATAAATCAGGGCTGGGGAGACCAGCAGATATGACTCACTGAGTAAGGGTGCTTGACACCAACCTTGAGAACCTGAATTCAATCCTTGGGACCTATATGATGAAAGGAGAGAACCAATTCTAAAGAGTTGTCCTGTGACTTCTACATGCACACAGTCATGTCAAACACACACACACACACACACACACACAAATAATAATAGTAATAATAATAAAAACATTTTTAAATTTTACTTATTTTGAAATGTTTACTTCATAGGAATAACATTTAGAAAGATTGAACTAAGTCCCTAAATGTAAAAAATCCTAAATTTGGAGGTTATATTTTGACATTTCCCTATTTTTTTCAGTTGACTATACTATTCAAAGAAGCTTAAGCTTCCAATTCTTTTTCCATAATTAAAAAGCAAACTTGACATTAGCCAGACAGAATGGTTCTCTTCCTTTGAATCCAGCACACAAGAGGCTGAGGTAGGAGGATTTCAGTTGGAGGACAAACTGAAGTAGGTAAGAGTTTAGGGGAGTGAGGTCACGTCTTTGGAAAAAAAAAAAAAGGAGAGAGGAACTGGCATTTATTTGCCTTTGAGCTAGGGCTCTTGGACTTCCTCAGGAAGAGTCTATCAGACACCGTGATCAGCTTAGTCATCTGCATTTCAGCTGGCTGAGTTAGCGAGATTGTGGATGAAACTGAAAGCACTTTTTGAAGGTTTTCAACAGTTCCTTGGTCCACGTAGCTGGATTCTTTCTACTTACTTGGGTGTCTTCCTATATTTCCATGTCAGGGAATCTGAAAGTGAATTTCCCTCTAGGCTTGGCTTCCTCTCTTGACCTCTCTATCCAAGTCATTCAGTTGACATACAAATTCTTCTCACTCTACTTTACCATCCTTGCCTCTCATCCCTACCACCAGCATCTAATTCTTCCATAAGGGTCTTTTACTCTTTCATTGTCCGTGTTCCATGCCTGCATGTCCCATTTCAAACTCCACCCTGTGATAACTAACACCGCTTATCACCGTTAGAGGATTGAGAATCACCTAGAGACGACAAGCTTCCTATGAGATATTAGGTAGATTGGGTTCGTCACTGGGTACATCCGTGGGGGATTTGTTTGATTAGATTAATTGAAGTAGGAAGATCTGCCAAAATTGTAGCTTGCAATATTTCGTGGACTGGGTCCTAGATGGAATAAAAAGTGAGCTAAGCAGCATCCATTCATCTCCCCCTGCTTCATGGTTGTGGGTGTTCTGTTTCTGCTGCCATGACTCCCCTTCACAGTGGACTGTGAGCTCAAAATAAACCCTTCCTTCACATTGTGTTTTGTTTTGTTTTCTGGGCATTTTATCATAGCAGCAGATCTTATTGAAGAGGAAGGTATCACTTCACCTCTGAATCCAAGTGTTGGTAACAGCCTCGTAAACAACTTCATTGTGGCGGTCTCCACTCCTTCACTCTGCTTCACTCTGCCTTCATCCTGTTCATCTGGCAATCATGTTTCCTCAGATTCTTCCATGGTTCCTACTATAGTATGTCTATGGCTTGTCCCCACCAAAACTTACATGGAGGCTGTTGTGGAGTAATCCTTCTGTACACAGTAAATATGTATTGCTCTCATGATTAATAAAAGGATGGTTGGCTGATAGCTAGGCAGGATTTTCAGGGCAGAGAGAATGCTGGGAAGAAGAAGGGCAGAGTCTTGGGAGTTGCAAGCAGATGCAGAGAGAAACAAGATGAATGTGCTGTGTTGAAAGAAGGTACCACCATGTGGTGGAGGATAGATAAGAAATATGGGTTAATTTTAATTCTAAGAGTTAGCTAGTAACAAGTCTAAGCTCTTGACCAAGCATTTATAACTAATAATATTCTCTGAATGGTTATTTGGAAGCAACTGCCAAGACACAGAAAAACTCTGTCTACAGAAGACTTTATTCTTTAGTGAAGCAAGGGTATGTAGTTACATGGTCAGAGTTCTCATGAATAGATTAATATCTATGATGGGAGTTGGGTCATATTCTCTCGCTCTATAAGAGCCTACTTACTTTTACACTTCACATCATGAGATGGTGTGGAGGCCCAAAAATGTGAGCCTATTTCTACCTTGCTTAAAGGTTAGAGAGTTTTAGCTTGTTCTAAGCTGTTGACAACAAGTGTGACTGCACATCCTGACCTACATGTGGGCTTTTTTGCCATTAAGATGGCCCATATAGGTAGATCCACTCCACCCTGACCAATGGTCAGGATGTTCAAGCATACTTCTGCTCCTTCCTTTGAAAAAAATGAGGTTTGACCTTGGGAGTGGTTGCCTTCAGGATACTTGGTCTAGGGTGGTTTCATTGCCTGAACAAGAAAATGCTAATAACATGATGTTTCAAAGTATTGAAGTAAATAACTGTTCTAGCTGTCCTTTGTACCATTTTAAAGCAATCTTTTGCCTTCATCCCCCTGTTGTATTGGGGCATAAAAGTTATGGACAATTAAAAGCATGTAATTTCAGTATTCGCTGGAACTCCTGGCACTATCCTATGTTTTCTGCTTTATTATTTTCACTCGTGTCTTTGTTCTCTTTACTATTCTTCTAATCCCCATGTCCCTACCCTGATAAGTGATATTGTTGTCAAAGCTGGTCTCCAATAAGATGGCACAGGATAAGATCCATACTTCTGTTTATTTACATCTTCCAGCCACTGTTCTTTCTTCTATAGTGTTCCCTGGTGCTGTGGAACAACCTTTGTACACTGTAAATACATATTACTCTCATTAGTTAATAAAGAGCTGTCTGGCCTATAGCTGGGCAGGAAGACAGACTAGGAGAACGCTGGGAAGAAGGAGAAGGAGTCTGAGGAGACACTGTGAGACACAGAGCAAGCAGGAGTACAGGTACATAGATGAGGTAAATGAGCCTCAGGGCAGCACATAGATTAATAGAAATGCGCTAATTTAATTTATAAGAGCTAGTTAGAAACAAGCCTCAGCTATCAGCTGAGCATTTATAATTAATAAGTCTATGTGTGATTATTCGGGGAGTGGCTGGCAGGACACAGAGAAACTCCACCTACACCCTGGTGGCTTTCCCTCCCCTGTTATTAATGTGGATTTTAATTTCTTTTGGACCAGCTTTCATGAATTCCAAGGTAGCCTCATACTCAATGTGTAGCTAATGATGCCTTTGAATTCCCAGTACTCCTGCTCTGCCCCAAGTGCTGAGAATACAAGTCTGTGAACCTACTCCTGGCTTAAGCCGTGCTGGATATTAAACCCAGGGTTTCAGCAATGCTAGACAATTTCTCTAACAACTGAGCTAAATCATCATACCTTCTTTAGAATGATTATGAACACCCTGTGCTCTCTAAATGCTGGTTTTTGCTTGTTTGTTTAGTCAAGGTTGATTTTGAACTCTGGATCCTCCTGCATTCATCCCTCCATGTGCTATCGTTTGTATTAATTCTTTTCTATGTATTTTGACTTCAGCACAAACCATGGGGTTCTTCAAGGGTCCTAAAGGCATCTTGTAGCTTTACTTTTCCGTCCTACCAGTTGCTCGCCAAAATAACCACACAACAACTTAATATTAATTATAAATGCTCTGCTGATAGCTTAGACTTATCTCCAGGCAGCTCTTAACTTAAATTAATCCATTTCTATTAATCTATGTGCTGCCCCGAGCTCCTTTACCTCATCTATGAACTTCTCATGTTGCTCCTTTCATGTCTGGCTTTTGACTCCTCAGCCTCTGTCCTTCTTCCCAGCATTCTCTCTCCCCTGAAATTCCTGCCCCCCAAATCAGCTTTTTATTAACAATGAAAGCAACCCATTTTCACAGTGTATGGAAGAGCAATTCCACAGCAATATCTAGAGCAAGCAGGATTGGATACATAGTGTCCAGCCATAAATAATTGACAGACACAGTAGAAGGAAAGAATTGACTTCTGCAAGCTGTCTTCTGACATTCACATTCCTGTTATATCACAGGGGTGTGGTAAATGTGTATACAATATTTAAATAAGCATACTTTATTTTTCAAGACAGGGTTTCTCTGTGTAACAGCCCCATCTGTCCTGGAACTTGCTCTGTAGACCAGGCTGTGTCTCAAACTCACAGAAACTTGCCTGCCTCTGCCCCCTGAGTGCTGGGATTAAAGGCAAGTGCCTCCATCAAAATGTAGGGCTAAAGAGTTCAGTTGATAAGTGCTTGCTACACATTCATTAGTTCCTGAGTTCAATCCCCAGAGCCCACGTAAAAACTGTCTCATGCCTACAGTCCCAAGTGATGGGGAGGTGGAAGCAGGGGCCTTGCTGGCCCCTATTATAGCTAAATTGGTGGAAACTTCTATGTTCCCTGAAAGACCCTATCTCAAAATAAGATAGAGAGTGTTTAAGGAAGACATTGGCCATCAACCTCTATCTTACACATGTGTGCGTGCACGCGCACGCACACACACACCACATTTATTTACCTAAGTTCACCTTTATACACATTCAAATTATATTCAAATATGTTAATGCACTATCTACTTAGTTTATCAAGTATGAATGGGTTGGAGGAAACCCCTGGATTCAAGTCCCAGCTCTACTAGAGACCAGCCATATGAATATCATGCCTTCCTGAGCCCTACAAGCCTCCTTAGCCTGGCTGTGGAGTGGGTGGATGGATTCCCTGGGTCTCCAAAGGTCTGGTTCTAAGAGTCTAACTTCATAGCCTCTGAAGGCACGTACAGAATCTTGGAGGATGCTCTGGGACTGACTCAGTTCTCAATCCAAGAACGGAGCCTGAGTTGAGCATAATCTGGTCCAAAGCCAGCCCTGCAGCATCTAGATGCAATCTGGAAACCCGACAACACTGCGGATTCTGCTCCACCCTGCTCTGTCTTCTTTGTGGGAATTCAACCTGACTAGTACTCAGCCAGCATCCTGTCCCAGGGTCTCTCCACACACCAAAGATTCTAAAGAAGGCATGCATCCCTCCCTCTGGTGTTCACTTACCAGACCTCCGGCTCAGGATGGGGGAAGGGTGAGAAAGGAGCTTTTGTTTTCTACAACATGCAGTATGTTCCGGGAAACATATTAATTTTGGCTTTGGAAGACTTTTGAACACAGTATTAACTTCAAATTCGAAGAGATGGGATTTTTGTCTGCTTTGTAGCTACAAAAGTCTATAAAATACATGCTCATTTTTAACTTCCTCACTTTGGCAAAAGGGTACCGTTTGTTCTTCAGAATTAGTTATAAAGCTGACGTCACGCTCCCTGCATCAAGGAACGGTAGTTTTTGTATAAGTTTGCAAAATTCTCTAGTTCACCTCTTATCTCAAGATAGCTACTTGCGCTACTGAACTCTAACTAAAAAGGTAACCAACTACACCAACAGTTTTTAAAGCACGGGCATGTAGTAAAATCCGACAACTTTTAAATGCAAAGCAGAAGGGAGGGAGATGGGGGCTGTCATCTTAACTGCGGATCACTTGCCAGCCAAGCCTGCCAGCAACAAAGGAGAGAAGAGAAGGCAAATACTTTAGCCCCGAGATCACCACTGTCAACCAATCTTTAAGATAATTTTTAAAAGAATTACTTTTAAAGACAAGAGAAACAGAAAACATTTCTTACTATGATTCTCTCAGTAAGAAAGTATTGAATAACCTGTAGAGTTCTGTATGGAAGTTAAAGTAATGGGTAAAGATCAAGCAGAGGGACTGGTGTTATCATTTGCATTACCCAGCGCTTTGGCAAAATGACTAGCCACCCCAAGCGCTGGCACTTCCGGGTTCCAGGGCCGCGCATGTGCCGTCAAGCATTCAGGCAACTTAAATAGCCACCCAGGGCCTTCAAGCCCTACGTGATCTATGGGCAGTGTGGTCACATGATCTATGCCTGCTGTAGCCATGTAAACCCCTGTGCACAGCCTTTAAAAGCTGGATGTGCACACTCCACGCTCTCTTCCTGTACCAATGTCCTCAGGCCTGCTCAGGTGTCTTTTTCTCAATAAACTCTTAAAGTGGGTTTCGTTGTGCGTCTCGTGATCCGTTCTCACTCACGCAGAATTTCAACTAGAATGTTGGCTCAGTGGTTTAGAAATTTGCCACTCTTGTAGAGGACCCAGGTTTGATTCCCAGCACCCGTGTAACAGCTAACAACCACCTGAACTCCAGTTCCAGGGGATCAGATGCCTTCTTCCAACTCCTTCAGGTACCAAGCATGCATGTAGTGCACATATATACACACATAAAATAAATCTTTAAGAATGTTTTTAAAAGATTAAAGCAGAAAGCTTAGTAGATTAGAAAAGCTGTTCCAAAGAAAAACTATAAATTACAGAAAAGGAAAAAAAAATGCAGTTTACAAAGCAAAGGTAAGGTGTAAAGTCAAGGGAACAGTCACACATGAGAAAATGTTTGCACAGTTCTTAGTATGAGTAAATCCTCATCAAATCATTGCAAAACATTACCAGATTCTTTCAATAGTGGAGGATTCTCCAAGAGCTGTCCCATTAAATGGCTCACTCTGTCTCCCAGCCACGCCTCATCTGGTTCACCATCGGATAACAGTAAGGTACTACAGGCATGGTATCTCCACCAGTAACTTGGATGGTGTGACAGAGCCTTGATTCCCAAGGCTAACCTCCGAGTCCAGAAGGTGCAGGTTTTCTCTCTGTCTGAGATGACTAATTTTATGTCTGTGTGGCATGTTAGTACTATCTGAAGGGAGTAAACCCCACTAGAGAAAATGCCTCCATAGGAGGTGGTTGTAGGGCATTTTCCCCTTTAGTGATTGATGGGGGAGGACCCAGCCTCTTACGAGTGGGTTTTGGTCTGATGGTCCTGGGTTCTATAAGAAAGTAGACTGAACAAGCCACGATGAGCAAGCTAGTAAGCAGCATCCCTCAGTGGCCTCTGCATCAGCTCCTGCTTTCAAGTTCCTGCCCTGACTTCCTGTGAGGATGAACAGTGATGTGGAAGTGTACGCCAATCCCTTTCCTTGGCTGCTTGCTTCAGCCATGGTGTTTCATCATGGCAATAGCAGCCCCNACTATGCTAGATGTGTTAGCTGCTTCGGCTGTTTGGATGATTTGTGGTTTCTCTGTGGCACCTCCCTGGACTCAACCTCCACCTTTCTGGGGGTTACCCTGAGAGCCATACAGAGATTCAGTGGCGACATTCATGTCTGGCTATGCTGGGAAAGGGTTCCTGTCAGGCTTTTGTTTCTGATACCCATTTTATAACTCAGTGATTGTGCGCTGCTTTCTTTTGAAACTCCAAGACCATTTCATGTTTTCTCCAAGAATGTAATAAAAATATACTTTTAAAATATGGAAACCAAGAAAAAATTTTATCTACATATTTTTTTTCTTTAAAAAGAAACTCAAACTCAAGTGACTGGGGAAATAAATAGTCAGTACGGGGCTTTGCAGCTTATGGTACTCCTGAGTTCAATGCCCAGCACACATATAAAAAATCTGAACACAGTGGCCCACCCTTGTCACCCAAGAACTGTGTATGCAGAGACAGGAGGGTCCCTGATGCTCGCTATCCAGCCAGTCTAATTAAATAGTGAGCTCCAGGTTTCAGTGAGAGACTACATCTCATAAAATCAAGGCAGGAAGCCAGGCAAGGCGGTGCACACTTTTAATCCCAGCACTCGATAGACAGAGGCAAGAGGAACTCTATGAGTTCAAGGTCTGTCTGGTCTACATACCAAGTTCAGCCAAGTCACACAGTGAGTCCCTGTCTCCAAACAGAAACAAATAAAAACCAAAACAAACAAAAAAAATCAATCTGGGACAGAGAAATGGCTCAGTGGTTAAAAGCACCAATTGCTCTTGCTGAGGACCCTGGGTTGATCCCCAGCACCCAAATGACAGCTAACAACCATGTGCAGCTCCAGTTCCAGGGGGCTCTGATGCCTTCATCTGGTCTCCCAAGGCCCCAGGCATGCGCACAATACACAGACATACATTCAGGTACAACACTCATATACTCAAAATAATATATTTCTAAGTGTGTATATATGTATATATGGATGTATATATATAAGTATATATATTTACATATATGGCAGACAGTTTCTGAGGAATGACACTTGCAGTTGATCCTTGACTTCCACATACCCAAGAACATACCTGAATGCATACATATATACCATGCATATATACACAGATGTATATTCAAATACCTGTGTACACACACACACACACACACACACACACATACACAAGAAAAAAAAGAAAACTCAGTCCCAGTTTGTTTGTCTGTTTTCCTAAAGCTAAATTCTCTCTCTTTAAGCAAGTACTCACGCCTACAAGCTAGGGAGGAGGTCAAGAGGTCATAGCAGAATTTTTCCAGAGAGAATGGTAACAATCTTGACTAACCAGAGGACAGAAGCCCAGGAGCTGATGGCAGGTGCCCTACGAAAGAATTCCAGCTGCAAAAGAATGCTCCCCTCTGGTCAGTGCTTTGGAAGCTGTATTTCTTTGCTTACAGTTGGTCTTTGTAATACTGGAGCTATAGACAGGAAAGACATCAAGGAGGGAAGATGGGAGGAAGGGGAGATGAAGGCCATTAGGCAAAAGATGATGCGTTCTTTTTTTTAATTTTCTGTTACATTTATTTATGTTGTACTTATGGGTGTGGTGTGTGCATGCTGCACAGAGAAGTCAGAGGACAACAAGCAGGGGTTGGTGTTCTCCTTCAACCAGGTCGGTCTCAGGGACCCCAGGGAGCTGGGCTTATAGGTGCTGAGCCACTTCATGGATGCCAGCTGGACCTTAGACTCTTTTCTTGGCTTTGTCCCGTGATAAGGTCCTGTTTTCTTCATTTTACTCTGTAAGAAAGGTACAGGGCCTGAGTTTTCTCCTGCAGAGCTCATCCTCAGAGTTTCCGGTAACCTCAGAACTCTGAGCAAAATACCCGTTCAGGTTTATTTCTTGGCACTTTTAAATAATTAATTTCACATATTTTCTAGACAGCAGAAGGCAGCGTGTTACTGAAAACCACATGTTCTGGTTCCCATCTCAGCTCTGCCACTCACCCTGCACGACTTCTAACTTCTCGGGTTCCTTGTCTGTAAAACAGTAAGAATGTACCTGACCTCCTAAGGGTGAGGATGAAGGGTCCCAAGGCTGCCATGCAGGAACATGCTCAACATAGCCATGAGAACACTAACATAGGATTCAAGAGACAGCTTTCAGCCCTCAGATATTATTCCAAAGTGCCTGGTAATTAACATTTTTGGAATGCTTTCTGCCTTAGTTAGGGTTTCTATTGCTGCAAGGAAACAGCATGGCCAAAAGCAAGTTGGGGAGGAAAGGGTTTATTTGGCTTACACTCCCACATTGTTGTCCATCACTGAAGGAAGTCAGGAGAGGAACTCAAACAGGGCAGGATCCTCGAAGCAGGAGCTGATACAGAGGCCGTGGAAAGGAGCTGCTTACTGGCTTGCTTCCATGACATGCTCAAGCTGCTTTCTTATAGAACCCAGGACTACCAGCCAAGGGATGGCACCACCTACCCTGGGCTGGATCCTCCCCTATTGATCTCTAAATGAGAAAATGCCTTACAGCTGGAGCTCATGGAACATTTCCTCAGCTGAGGCTCCTTCCTCTCTGATAACTCTAGCTTGTGTGTTTGACACACAAACCAGCCAATGCACTTTCTTCTGGTTTTCTTATGGACCTGAGCTTATAAACATTTTTTCTCAAATCTTACAAAGAGTTGTGATACAAGAAACTGAAATCTAGGCTACATATTTGAATGTTTTACCCCAAAAAACTCAATGGGGAAGCCCTAATCCCCCTTAGACTTGGAGCCTGTAGGAGATTTGGAGTTTAAATGAAGGCATACTGAAGCTCTCAGGGATGGGATTAGTGTCCTGCAAAAACATGGAGAGAGATTGTCCTGGGGAGTTTCATATTCCGTACCCCAACACAACAAGAAGGCAGCTATGGTAGAGGAGGGTGTGGCTTTGTTGGAGGAAGTATGTCACTGTATTTGCTGGCTTTGAGGTTTCCTGTGCTCAGGATACCACCCAGTGTTTCAGCCAATCTCCTGTTGACTGCAAGATGTAGGACTCTCAGCTACTATCTGCCTGCATGCCGCCATGCACCCACCACGATGATAATGGACTTAACCTCTGAAAACTGTAAGTGAGCCACACCAATGAAATGCTTTTCCTTTAAAAGAGTTGCTGGGGTCATGGTGTCTCTTCACAGCAATAGAAACCCTAAGACAGTAGCCATCTGCAGAATAGCTGAGGTGCCTCTCACTAAGAGCACCTCCATCTTGAGCCTTCCAGAATCTGGCACTATGAGAACTACATCCTCCTTGTTTCAGCCATCCAACCGATGGTGCTTTGTCTCAACAGCCTCAGTTGACAGGCACTTAGCAAGGCTAAGAAAAGTTGCCCGAATTCACCCAGCTAGTAAGAGGTTGTACCAGAACTTGAAGAAGTGTTTGATGCCAGCATGTAGATCCTCCCCCACCCTCTCTCACCCAGTTTGGAAGCAATTTAAATCTCTCCAGGTAAAACTTTCATCTAAGCCAGCCTGAATCCAGTTTTATATTTTGCATTCTGTTATTTGTACTTCATTTCTATATCTTTGACCTAGACAAAAATTATATGAAGGCATTTTAAGTGTCTCCTCCCGTCTGAAGTTCTGGGGATTAAATTTAGGGCTTCACACTAGGTAAGCTGTCTATCAAGCTGATATATTACCAGCCTGGAAGTGTGAAGAACTGAGACAGGCACGAACCGAAAACAAATAAATCGAAAACAGAAACAAAAACAGCATACCGTGCCTTCCCAGCAGTAACATTTAGTATTAGTCCCTTTATCATTATAGCCCTGGGACCAACTCAAATTAGTCTTTAGGGGATCTTCTAGCAATGTTTTCAGTTCAGGGTATATAACTTCATGTAGCACAAGGCTAGTGCATTGCTCATGGGCCATCCATCAATTTACTGCAGGCATCCCTGTGACTTTAGAGCAGAGCTTGTAAGGTGCTTGACAAAACTTCCAAAAAGTTCAGCGCAGCATCACTCTTTCTTTAGCCCCCACCCCTTGCAATCTTCATGCCAGACCACAGTTTACAACAGGCAGGTCTGGGCCTCAACCTCTGCTCTTAAAATGTATTCCAAGTGTTGCAAAACTACTTTGCTCTGTATTCTAGTCCACCTTAAAACCACACAGGAGACCCAGAGAAGATGAGTGACATCGTCACAGTTCAGGAAGTTAGCATTCACACACATTCCTGGCCTGAAGCCAAGTACAGCGGTGGCGATCCAAGCCTGTCATACCAGTGCTTGGGAGGGTAGA
>LOEQ01001089.1:8867-19408 GCA_001685075.1 Bramus lutescens | reverse complement strand
AGAGAGAGAGAGAGAGAGAGAGAGAGAGAGAGAGAGGTCAAGATGGCTTTGAACTCATTCTGTAGCCAGTATAAGTCTGGAATTAACAATTCTTCTCCCTCAGTTCCCTCAATACCTGGGATTACAGGTCCGTGCCACCAAAAAGGTTTTGCTAATTTTAAAATGTGGGGGTGGGTGGGTATAAAAATCATTGATAATTGCACCATGTAGTTGGGTCATAACTTCCTTTTCTTTAGTTACAAAGTTAGCCTCTAAGTGTGTCCTTCAACTCAGCTGGTAGAACCAAGAACGGTAAATGGGGCAATGTTCGTCTTTGGGTGACTCTGGGGTAAATATTCCTTAAGAAGGGGGTGGGTGCATTTACAGACTGTAAGAGCCATCCATTTTAAGTATCCAATTTAGTGGCTGTTACTAAATATACAGAGCTGTGTAAACATGTCCACAATCCAGTATTTGGACACTTCCATCAGTAGAAATTGATCCTTCATGCTTCTCCGGCCTGCAGCTCCAGGCAGCTACTGCTCCATTTTCCACCCACATGGACTGGCCTCTTCCAGGCATTACATTTAAATTGAATCAAACAATATTTGGTTTCTCTCTGGCTGGATCCTTTCTCCCAGTGTGTCTCATGGTCCGGGCTCACATATTAGGAATTTCTCACCTGCTCTTTTTATGTAGGATATTCTTCTATTATATGAACATAGCCCATTTGCCCATTCATTTGACATGTAACATAAGACTAGACATTTACAACTTCTTGATGATTGTCAGCAATGATGTAAATAAACGTTTGTGTACGAGTCTTTGTTTGTAAACCAAGTTTTTAATTTCCTCTCTGTAGATTTCTGGAGCTGAAATTGCTTTACTGTCAGTAGATTTTTGTTTGGTTAGTTTCTAAAGAAACTGCAAGACTCTTTGCAGCCAGCTGCATCGTTTTAAATTCCCACCATCAATGTATAGGTATGACATTGTCTTCATACCATTGCCAGTGTTTAGTATGGTCTGACTTTTAAAATATTGTTTTTATTTTATATGTGTGGATATTTTGCCTGCATGTGTTTTTAATGCACCACATGCATGCAGTGCCCACAATGGCCAGATGGTGTCGGATCCCCTAAAACTGGAGTTACAAACCATTGTGAGCTGCCACATTGTGCTGGGAATCAAACCCTGGTCCTCAGGAAAAGCAGCCATTGCTCTTAACCACTGAGGCATCTCTCTGGCACAGTTGTCTGACATTGTTATTATTGATTATTATTACTATTATAACCATTCTAGTAGTTACAAAGAAGTGTCAGATTATGGTTTCAATTCTCATTTTCCTGATAAGTGGTGGCCTTACCCATCTCCACATCCCTTCGTCCATTTCTAAAACTGAGTTGTCATCTACTTCGTTTGGAATTCTCTATTCTGCATAAGCTTTAGTCATTTGTTCAGTATACGCTTTTCTAGTATTTTCCTCTGTCCTGTGGCTTTTTAAAAATTTCCTATATAGTTGTCTTTTGAAGTTCTAAATGCAATTTTTTTTTGGTGCTGCTGTTAGTTTTTGAGACAAATCAGATATGTAGCTGAGGATAATCTTGAACTTCTGATCTTCCTGTCTCCACCGCTCCAGTACCGAGATTACAGCATGTATTACATGTTATGGGGGGATCACACCCAGAGATTTTGTTTGTGTTTTTTATTTGTTTGTATTTGAGGCAAGGACTCTGCCCACTGAGCTACACACCTAGTCTTTGAAAAGTATTTTGCTGATGTCTAATTTACCATTTGATGACTCATGTTCTATGTCCTCCTCCAATCGTTGTCTTCATTTCTGTGCATGGGATGAGGGGAGGATGTAAAGTCGCATTTCTACATGTGGGTATCTAATTGCTCCAGCACCATTTGTTGCAAAGGCAATTCACATTGAATTACCTTGGCCCCCTTTTCAAAAATCAATTGGCCATAAATACACTGTTTATTTCTGGGTTCTCGATGTTTTTCCATTGATTTATATGCCTTCTCATATCAATTCCATGCTGTCTTGATTGCTGTAGTTCTATATTAGGTTTGAAATTGAGAACTTTGTTCATCTTTTTTTGACACCTCTGCTCTGCATTTTGAATTATAGTTTCCACTTTCCTCCTGTGTTGCTGCCAGCTTCCATCCCATGCCATGCTTTCTGTCAGCGTACCTAATACTAGAACAATGACTCCTCCTTTTCTTCCTCCTCCTCACTATATGCTATGGTCTAGAAGTGAAGAACAGTGTTTTCTGTTGGTGTAAGTCTCTCTACATCTGCACCATGTCTCTCTACAGCTGCTAGCAGAGGGAAATCACAGCTTCTGGTGCAGCTTCAGAATGGAGAGCTGTCCCTNTCCCTCCCTCCCTCCCTCCTTCTGTCCTGTCCTTTCTCCCCACACTCTCCCTCCATCCCATGTGTGGTTATGAAGGCATAACAAGGAAGGTGACTGTGCAGCTGTGTCCCAGGTCACAGCTCACCTGAGGAACTAAGATTGTGTCTGGATATCACTGTGTTACATTTTCCAGCCTACTTCCCTTCTGCACACCAGCTCTTCCCACCCAAATCTGTGTCCTTTTGGGGCATTACTCTTTGCCAGTGGGCATGTCACCCTCCTTTTGGTGACAGAGACTTCTTCTAGGATTTGGAAGCATTCCCTCTGTTTTCTGCTAGCCTGGAGTGTGTGGTATAAAGCTAGAATTCTCCCATTATCTTGCTGTCCTGAAGGAAAAGCCTGCCTGGAATACAAACTCTTCTTGTAAGAAAATGGAGCTAGGGAATGAGAGAGACAGGGAACCCTGAAGCCTGGAATCTCTGTAAACCCAAGTCAAGCTATGTCTTTCCTGGATCTCCTACTGACATTTTGAACCGGGCAAGCTAAGCTTAGCTTGGTCCTCAACTAATTCACATAGTTTATGAGGGGCTCTAATGAAACAAAAGTCTGGAGTAGTGAGCATGGGAAGGACTGCAAAGAAGAGAAGCCGTAAAGGAATTCAGTTTGAGGAACAGTTCTGGGGCACTTGTCCCTGAAGACATAGGGTTTTAAAGAGAGGCAGGATCGTTACTGAAAAAGAAGTCTCTTCAAGTAGTAAAGAAACTTTGTGTTGCTTGAATGATTACATGTGTTTGGTTGGGTTCCATGGAGATAAACGAGAATTCATGAGAGGAAGCTCCTGGAAACAGATTTTTAAGGCAAGATGTTGACATTTTTAACAGTTTAGTCTGTCTGAAAAAGTGATGACCTGCATTGATAGGGCATTTTTGTGTCTCAGAAGTCCTTTAAGTGACTCATCAGAGGTAGAATGGTTCCAAACAACTCAATTAACAGTGAGGCATGTGTGCATATGTGCGTGTGTGCACATGTGTGTGTATGTGTGTGCGTGTGTATATGTGCATATGTGTGTGCATGTTTGTGTGAGCATGCATGCTCTTTGCCATGCTAGAACACATGTCCTCGGCATGCTCACAAGTCTTCCACCCCTGAGTCCTATCCCCAGCTCAAATTTTCCAACTGATTTCTTCTACTTTTCTTTTTCTTCTCAGTGGTGGGGAACAGAGGCATGACCTCATGAATGCTAGGGAAGAGTCCTGTCACTGAGCCACATCCATGCCAACTCATTCAGTTAAAAATATAATCTTCAATTTTTTCCTATATGATAAAGATACAAGTTGTATTGTTGTTCTTTTCAATATTTTCTTCATCTCAGTTTTCCTTCTTTCTTTTCTTTTCCTTCCTTTCTTTCTTTCTTTCTTTCTTTCTTTCTTTCTTTCTTTCTTTCCTACTTTTTTGAGGCAGGGTTTCTCTATGTCTGCTTCTGTCTCCCAAGTTCTAGGATTAAAGGTGTGTGCCATAGGGGCTGGGCACAAGCTGGTAGTGATAGTGCATGCCTGTTATCCCAGCGCTTAGGACTTAGAGGCAGGAGGATCAGAAATTCAAAGTCATCCTCAATATGCAGTAAGTTTAGAGACAGCCCAGGCTACATGAGGCAGTGTCTTCTAGAAAAAAAAATTCTGAATGATAAGCATAGATCTATATACATGTCTGTAAAGGTGTATGTACATGTGTATTGCCCTATACATGTATGTGGCGGCCAGAAGAGGATGCCGGGTGACTTCCTCTACCATTCTCCCCCTATTCCTTTGAGGCAGGGTCCCTCCCTTATGTATTTTTAGCTAGTCTTGGAGTCAATGAGTCTCATAGATCCTCCTGACTCTTTCCTTCTCAGAGTTGGAATTATAGGCATGTGATGAATGCCTGGCTTGTTTTGTGGATGCTTGAACCTGAACTTTGGTCCTCATGATTGAGTAGTAAGCACTTTTAATGAATGAATCATCTCTCTAGTCTGCCATACTACAATCTTGTGTGTGTGTGCACACGTGTGTGTGTGTGTAAACATATACTCGAGTTTTAAAAATTTTTTGTGTTTATAACTACTTTGCCTGCATATATGTATGTGTATCACAGGCATCACTGGTGTTCACAGAGGTTAGAAGAAAGCACTGGAGTCCCAGGAACTAGAACCACAGGTGGTTGTAAGCCACCACAAGAGTGCTGGGCATTGAACGGCATTGAACCCAAGGCTTCAGGAGCAACTATGAATCCTGTACACTTCAGGAATACTATCAATCACTGAGCCATCTCTTCAGTCCCAGAAAAACTACATTTAAATAAACACACACTCTGGTTTATATACTTCAGAGCCCTAAGGTTTACTTAGCTGAATTCTAAAACAGTAGCAAGTTGGTCTTTAGGTACCTGGAAGCCAGGAAAAACAGTGGGCTGAGGGAGTTCTGGTGCAACAACCTTGGGAGATCACTTGGAAGCCAGCCAGCCAGTTGGTTTACTCTTTTGTGGACAACCTAGTGCTAAGAAGCATTTCTCATTCATATTTCATTATCAAGAGATCCAAAGTACCAAAACATATTGTGATGATTGTGAGTCTAGCATATTTTATTTAAAAAGTGATCCATGGGGAGAACTCAAGTTCTTTACCTCTAACACAAAGTTTCTGGCCTTAGATCCATCCAGATATAGCGACGATAATTGCAGTACCCACTGGCTCCATTCCACCCTGGCTAGTCACCAGAAGACTTGCTTCTAGTGATTTGGTGACGATGTTAGCAGAAGCTGGTGGCTCTGTACCCGAAGCCTTGTTTCTGGGCACAATGGAACATATTTATTTAAACATGAGCAGTTCTGTTCTGCACTGACCTTTTGTCTACTTGCTCTTAGTATTTGGACACCAAGCCCCAGGCTTTGCTTTTCTGCCCCCCATCTCCTTTCTTAACTCCCTTGTTCCAGGTGGATATTGATAAGATCCCTGCCCTGACTTGGATGGAGCTTGAGTCTGGCACTTGTCCTAAGTAAGGGCTATCATTGCAGTGATCAAAGACCATGACCAACGCAACTTGGGAAGGGAAGGTTTGTTTAGGTTACACTTCCACAACGCTATTCATCATCATGGGAAGTCAGGATAGGAACTCAAGTGGGAGGGATCTGGCTGATGTGGAAGACATGGAGGGGTGCTACTTACTATCTTACTCCCCCATGACTTGCTCAGCCTGCTTTCTTACAGAATCTAGGACCACCTACCCAGGCACCACCCACAATGGGCTGGACCCTCCCCCACTCACTAATTAAGAAAATGCCCTACAGGCTTGCCCACAGCCTGATATGTGGAGATGTTTTCTTCATTGAGGCTCCCTCCCCTCAGATGACCTTAGCCTGCGGTCAAGTTAACATCAAACTCTCCAACACAGGTAGTCTCCTGATGTTCTCTTTATCCCAGAATAGTGGTTCTCACACTTGGTGGCTGCAATGTTGAAATTCAGCTCCGATGCCAGCAACCTACAGGTAGTATCAGACTCCTCAAGTTTAAGGAATGGTCCCAATAACACAGTTCTTACTTCAGATGCCAGTTAAGTTGGAGAATCCCCATTCCACCTGTACCCCTGACCACCTGGCTACAGATAGGGACTCTAGCTACTTTTGTCAGGCTCAAGAATTGGCCAGAGTGTCTTGCAGGATTCAGGGAAGTGCTGTATCATCATTTGATAAGGGACACTAATGGACACTGACCAGCTAGAGAGGCATATAGTGCGATGTCTAGAAGGTCCCTGCTCTAGTTTGGATCTTCAATTTCCCCCAAAGGTCCAGAGGCTAAAAGTTGGATCTTTAGTCTATGATGATGTTGAAGAGTGAGAGAAACTTCAGGGGGCGGGGCCTAGTGGGAGGAAGTTAGGTCTTTGGGGGGGCATGCCAATGAAGGGAATGTCAAGCTCTGTTCTCTTCTCTCTTGGCCTCCCAGCTGCTATGAGGTGAGTAGTTTCTTCTGCCAATGTTACCTACCCCTTTATGTTCTGTCTGATCCCAAGCAATAAGATGAAACCATAAATACTAGATTTTAATATCACATCCTGTGCCCCAATAAGCCTGATTTGGCCTCCAGTCTTCAATAAGCTAACTAAAGGAGCCAAGTTAATAGTGAAAAGCAAGAAAAGGGGCAGCTGGGTCCCAGGAGGAGTTGTGGCTGATGAGAGACAGAGACAGATAGGCACGCCATGCAGAGTGAGTTTGGATATAGTTTATTCAGTAACAGGGGAAGGGGGAAGAGAGAGAGAGACAGAGAGAGAGAGAAACAGAAAGAGAAACAGAGAGAGAGGAGGGGGAGACAAGAGGTTGAAGCCACCTATGCTGAAGAGATACTAGGCAGAGAGAGAGAGAGAGAGAGAGAGAGAATGGCAAACAGGCTGGAAGGAAGGAAGATGTGCAAGGGGAAGAGTGGGTGGGGTTTGTCTCTTAAGGGTACAGGACAGACCATTACAACTAGGAGATCTAGCAACTCCCCAAGTCCATCTTCTGAGGTCCTGACTTGAGGGTAGGGTTTATTTTATTTTGAAACAGAGTCTTACTGGGTTGCTATGGCTAGTCTGGAACTCCATATATAGACTAGGATGGCCTCAAACATGCACCACCACTGCACCCAGCTAAGGGTAGGGTTTAGATAGAAAGCAAGTGCTCTCTGTATAACTAACTGAACAGTCTGACTAAGTGTGATTGCTTGCCCACCAGTGTCTCATCTCCAAGTCTCTCCTGCAAAGTCACCGGAGAAGCTGCAACTTTCCCCAGGACACAAGTTCCTCCTCTGGGCATCCATATACTTTCTCTCTCAGTAGGACCCCATAGGAAATTCTAATTTCATCTGGCCCATTCTTTCAAGAGCCTAATAGTCAAAGACAGGAGTACTAATGTCTCTTTAGTCGGGAGGCAGAGGCAGGTGGATCTCTGTGAGTTCGAGGCCAGCCTTGACTACAAGAGCTAGTTCCAGGACAAGCTCCAAACCTACAGAGAAACACTGTCTTGAAAATACAAACAAAACAAAACCAAAAAACCCAAATGTCTCTTTAGAATACACTCATTCCGCCAGACAGGCCAGCTACAGATGAGCTGAAAACCGTAGAATTGTGGGTCAAAATAAGAGTTTTCCTCCTTTTGCTAATTTTCTCAGCTATTTTTTTGTCACAACAAAGTGCAGCTAGTAATCTTAACTACAGAGAAAATTCTCTCTCCTTACAAATGTCAGCAGGTCCGTATACTCAGCGACCAGAAACCCTCCCCAATCAGTGCCTCAAGTGGCAGTGACAGAGCTTTCATTGGCCTTCATTGCACACGCAGGACTGACACAGTGCCTTGTAACTGCCTCAGTCACCACACCAGCCTCTTCCTCACCCTGAAGTTGGGTGCATTGGCATCTCTTTAGCTCAAAACACCACCCTTTAATCACGTGATCAGGCTTCCCAGCACACTCAGCAGGTACTCAGAAGTTCAAAGCCACCTCACAGACAATAAAGACATCCTTGTCCCTGGGTGAAATTCTAAGAATTTAAAGTCGTCCTCCCTTTGAACCTGGGCCAAATGCCAGTCATTCATTTCTTTTCTTTCAAGACAGGGTTTTTCTGTGTATCCTTGGCTGTCCTGGAACTTGCTCAGTAGACCAGGTTGGCCTTGAACTCACAGAGCTCCACCCACCTCCGCCTCTGTGAGTTCGAGGCCATCCTGGACCACAGAGCAAGTTCCAGGAGAGGTTCCAAAGCTACGGAGAAACCCTGTCTCAAAAAACTAAACCAAACAAAACCAAAATCTTCAAGGCCAGTCTCAGTGACAGGGAGATCCAGGCCAACCTGGGTTACAGAAGGTCCTGCCTCAAAAAACCAAAACAAACAAACAAACAAACAAAACAAAACAAAAAACCAAAAACATAAACAAAAACAAAAAAACAGGAAAAGGAGAAAGAAATGGCAAAAACCCCAAGTTTACTATTCTTATTAAATTTAATATTTAAAAAGTTTGAAAAATTTCACAAATTTGATTAATAGGTTTTCTGCCCCTGCTCACCATAATAAATTTATCTGATGAAGCAGTAAACCAAATCAAGCTGGATTGAAAAAGTACAACAGGTTGAGTGGCATTTAATCACAGTAGAGGCAGAGGCAGGCAGATCTGTGTGAGTTCGAGGTCAGCTTGGTCTACAAGAGCTAGTTTCAGGACAGGCTCCAAAACTACAGAGGTTCTCAGGTCCCAGAGATCAAGGCCAGAGAGGTTGCACCCTCAAACTAAAGCAGGGAGATTTTGTAGGCTGTAGGCAACGGGTGATAATGTGTCTACCACAAGCTGGGATTGTACCCACGTATGCTTGAAAGCTCAGCTCTTAGGTAAAGACTTGGGCAGCTGGCAATTTCAGGAGAGGAGGTTGCAATAGCTGCCAAGAATGCAAAACTGGTCTTTTGGGCACCTTTCCTTTGTTCGGAGACTCTATGAGCCAGCAGGGTTTGGGGGTATGTGGGGGTTTCTGAACCGTGCAGGGGAGACTGAACATTGATTGTGATGAAACAGATTATTCTAGAAATTAGCATTGGAAAACTGCTTTACAGAGAATTGGAATTTCGAAAATTGTTTTTTTGTGTTTTGTTTGTAGTTAGTTTTTGGTCGTCTAAAAATTGATTATAAGACACTAATTTAAGGGGCTGGAGAGATGGCTCAGTGGTTAAGAACGCTTGTGGCTCTTCATAGGGCCTGAATTCAGTTTCTAGCACCCCATCTGACAGCTCACAACCATCTCTAAATGCAGTTCCAAGGTATCTGAGACCTTCTTCTGGCCTCTGCAGGCACCTGCATGCACACGCATGTGTGTATGAGCGCACACACATGCACATACACGCACATGCATGCTCACACGAGCACGCACGCGCACACACACACACACACACACACACACACACAAACAAGTGCCAAAAAAGAAAGTAAGTTTGACCCTAGCATTTTCCACCCACATTTTCTTACATAGAGAGCAAGTAGAAGATCGAACTTGGAGAGCCGTTATAATAAAGAGCACAGCAGTGGCGAGATTAGCACGAACTGTTCTGACCAGCCAAGACTTTTCCCCAAGAGCCTGTGAGGTGTTCCCCAACAACGGACCAAGACATTCCTGCAACAGAGAAATAAGTGCTGTCCTGAAGCAGAGCTTGGCAACTATGGGGGCATGTGGGCTGTGTTCCACCTCACCACCCAGGCTTCCACATTCCCTGATTGAAAATAGCGCTTGGATTTCTGCCCATTCTGTCCACAAAGTCAGCTCAAGCTCCTTATGTGACCCAGTTTTTAAATCCATCTACCTGACTGGGGAAAATTCAGAAAACTTCTCTTTCTGCCTCATACTGGAATAGGGAACATGTATTAGTACAATCCTCCACCACATTTTTCTTTTCTTTTTCAGAGAAGGGAAGAAAAGAGGATTATTGTCTGTAGTTATGATTAAGGAAATTGCTAAACAGGAAAAATAAAAATCTTCTAAAAAAGAAATCAAAGCAATGTAATAAAAATTTCCACAGCCTCATCTCAAAAAGTTCTATGGATTCCAAACCTCTAGTTTTCTGTTCATCTTGGAGAGCTTTGAGGAATTAACCAGCCCTTGGAACTGACCATTGAAATTCAATACGAATCTTTAAAAATATATAGCTAGGGGTGGGACTCTCTGAAAAATAAATAAAAATTTCCCAATGCATTCCACAAGCCTCAATTATCTCCTACAGTTGGGAGAATCTGGAAATATGAAGCCAGCGTTAAGGGTTCCCAACAACCATTCTCCAAAGTGTCATTCGAGTGGGTTAAAGGTGCATATTAGTTCGACGTGCATATCTCCTGCTCCTTTTCAAGACAATAAATAATTACAGTGATTTATCTTTGAAATGTGCAGCTTGTGGTTGGGTGTGGAGGAGCCAATGTACTGGTGCCAGGGCTTTAGCCTGAAGAAAATAAAATGGTGAAATATATTTAGCAAGTGATCACCCAGGCACCAGCAAAGAGATAAAAGAAGAAACAATCTATTCGTGCTTAAAGAAATGTACAAACACTAAGTTCTGGCAAAAGGGAAATAATTGTAGAAACTATAAATGGGAATGAGGGGTTGTAGTGATGGGGGAGCAAGCCTGCTTTTCATCCAGCCCAGCTCCTGCACGGCTAGCTTATACCCAGAAATAA
>LOEQ01001088.1:195191-240538 GCA_001685075.1 Bramus lutescens | reverse complement strand
CCTCTGCCACATAGCACTTCAGCTGTATCCACCTCCAACCAGTTTGCCAGTGGTTTGATGAGAGGGTTGGGCCTTATGGAGACATTGTCATATCTGAACGTGAGGCACGAGGGTGGGGACAACATGAAGTGCCCTAAGGATAAGACCTGAATGAGCCATTTTCTTGAACTTTTGTTCAGTTAAAAAAAAATGGAATTTCTTGTCTGTTTTTATTTTTCTTACAAAAATATGCTTTGGTCACCAAAAAGGAAAAAAACTTCTTAGCTCAACCCAAAACTCGTGGCTATTTTTCGCTTAGCAGAATTTTTCCTGGTACTCTGCTGTGTGTTTGCCAGCTAGGGTTTACAGGAAGAGTGAACCACAGGATTTCCTGAGGAGGAGCACTCCCACATGCTGGGTTTACAGGAAGAGTGAACCACAGGATTTCCTGAGGAGGAGCCACTCCCACATGCTGGGTCTGAGCTCTCATCTTCCATTTGGCCGCACTGATCCTCTCCAGAACCTCAGAGTTAGACTCTGAGTCCAGTGTTGATGCTTTCTTTCTCCGCATTAAACAACCGGAACATGAGTGATTCTGTTTTGCCTAGACCAAGGGAGAGGGTTATGATAAAGCAGACCATTTGCCCTACCTCTACATTTCCTTCCCAAAGTCACCATCAATGTGTGATAATACTCATCATATGAAAAATAAGGCTTCCCATATATTGGTTCTTAGACCTCATGGCCCAAGACCTCCAAATAATAGTGGTTAGGACAGTTGCTGTGGGAACTCTACCTCCTCATAAAAGAAAAAAAAATGCATTTTATATTGAATGATAAAGTTTGATGCTGACAATTTCACCCTTTTCATGCTTATACAGTTCGGCAGTAAGATTTTATGTTCTATACTGAGAGTAAGCTGTCACTTGTCATGACCATTGTCTTTGCTGCAGGGATTAGAAAAGACTGCTAAAATACTTCTTGCTTTTCGTTTACCATCTATTTAAAGCTTACTTTTCTTTTTGTATTTCATTCAGTAGATTGCAAAACATAAAAGGAAAAAAGCGACACCAGCAAGACAAGGTACAATACACTGAACGCAAAACTAGATCAACCATGCCCTTGTTGGCTGGAGAGACAGCTGTGTGGTCCAGAATTGGTTCATCTTCCAGAGAGCCCTGGTAAACTCCCAACACAACTGTCTGAAACCCCACTTCTACAGGATCGAACGCCCTCTTCTAGCCTTCTTGGGTATTGCATACATGTGGTGCACAAACATACATGCAGGAAAAAAACATACATATAAAATAAAAAGAAATAAACCTTTTAAAACCATTTTACAAGTCCTCTATTACCCAAATTACAGTAATGAAGTTACCATATATGCTAAGAGTGTCAATACACTCTTATTAATATTTTTCACTTGGATTTTTTGTTAAATGCATTGCTTACATTATTGCTCCTCATCAGTTTATTGCTATTTTTAAATAAAGCAAATATTTTAGTTTTTTCCCTTCTAATTTCTCATGTGATGAATGCCAATAAACAGCATATAGAGGAGACAGTCTTTGGGTTCTTCAGTTTTTAAAGCTAGAAAGTTCTTTTGTTTGAGAAGGGAGTAAATTGTTTGTTTGGTGCTTTTTCAAAACATGGTCTCATGTAGCCCAGGCTGGCATCAAACTTGCTATGTTGCTAATACTAGTCATGAACTCATGATCCTCCAGCCTCTACCTCCCAAGTTCTAGGGTTGCAGGCTTGCACCAGTGTTTGGCTTCAAGAGGTCTGGACTTTGAGATCCACTGATGAAGAAGTAGTTTCCTGAGAGCTATCAGATAATGTCTAGATTATTTAACAGTTTAAGAAAAAAATAGCATATTAGCCCCAAACATTTTTAAAGAATTAATATAGAATGAGAAAGATGACTCAGTGGTTAAGAGTCCTTACTTCTCTTGCAGAGGTCCTGGGTTTGGTTACCAGCACCCAGGTGGTGGCTCACAATCACCCATAACTTCACTTTCAGGGGATCCGGTGTCCTTTCTGGCCCCTGTGGGCTTCTGTACTCAGGTGGTGCATATAAACTCACACAAGCATACACCTATCCACATAAATTTAAAAAATACATACTTTTTAAAAATTAATGTAAAATATCATTCCACTGAAAAATTTCTCCTATGTTCTTAAACCAAGTTTATGTGCTGCAAGGTCTGTCTTGGTCAATTCATCTTGGCAACATTCAGTTAGATCAAAACATGTTTGTTTTTAATTGTGTGTTGTTGCTTAAATTTTAAATTTTCTTTTGGTTCAAAAGGCATTGAAGCATACAAGCAAAAATAAAGCTGCAATCTAGAATGTGAAGATAGAGAATAGTACTTTGGTGTTCATGCAGGGTCTGGGTTTGTATGTGGGCAAAAGTGGTACAATTTGCACTGCCAATCACAAATAGAAAACTTCAGAAATGAAACATATAATGGGAAACATTAGAAATTACATGTATGGATGTGTCCCTATTGCCCCACCCTCCATGCCTCTTCTCAGAAGAGTGCCTAGTCTCATGGAAGCTACAATTGGAATAGGAGGCAGTAAACTAAGACTGTTGGGTCAGATTCTCCCCCACCTCAATTTTTGTAAAGGTTGCTGTACAAAGAATGGTTTCCCCTTATTAAATTATCAGAGAAAATACCAAAATGATTACATTCTGTACCATGAAAATGATAGGAACCCCAGATTTCATTGTGTAGTTTTACTGAGTCATAACCACACTCGTGGATTTGTGTGATAGTTGTCTCTTGATTGCTCTCACTCTGTAGCAGTGGGCTGCAGTCTTCTAACAGTGACCATATGGCCTGCAAATCCAGAGAAACTTCACTTTGATCCATCCTGTTTATTCTTCTTACCCCAGGAGTTCCTCTGAAGAAGGGGCTCTAAAAACAGATTTTGGGGTTTGTTTTTCAGTTTTGTTGTTTTACTGTGTAAACTTTTCAGAAGGTCAAGCCAAGCAAGTGAGCTGGTGCTTTTTTGCCAACCTAAAGGCAGAGCAGGGTAGGGCTCACAGTTCAACCTGAAAAAAAGATTGAGTAACCTTAGGCATTATTTCAGTAGGCATTATAGGTGATTATAAAATGAGCCATTTGGTGGAAGCTGGGAAGTAGCTTAGCTAATAAAGTGCTTGCCTAACTCAAGCACATATAAACTACCAGAAACAACAGGAGGACCAAAAAACCAAGGTCTTTCTTGTGTCTATAGCAAGTCCAGGCCAGTCTGGGCTACAGGAGACCTTATCTCCAGAACAGCACCTACTGCAAAGCAAGTTAACAATTTGATGGCCCGAGCTCATGATCCTAGCACTAGGGAGACCAAGCCAAGAAGGTTGTGAGTTCTGGGCCTGCCAGCTAGTGCTAAAATAGAAAGCCCCTGTCTCAAAGAAAATTAACCATATATGCTATCAGAAACTTAAAAATTGAATAAAGAAATAAGAAACATTTTTCCTTATACTGTTTAAAATATTTTTCTTAAAGGTAAAATTAAAAAGAAGGCATTCATTTCATATTCCTGGTCTTGCACTGAGTTCCATCAAATAGGGAACTCAAGGATATAGTCCCCCAAAACCTGAGTCTAAGTCAGGTGTCTCTCCTGTCCTGTAACATTCTCATATATTCCTGTTAATTGTCTATTTTCTCTGGATAAAGCTATAAGTAAGCTTCTTTGGTGTCTTCTTCATTTAGACAAGTGGTTCTCCACCTTCTTATTGCTGCGACCCTTTCCTCACATTGTGGTGACCCCAACCATAAAATAATTTTCATTACTACTTCATAACTGTAATTTTGCTACTGTTATAAATCGCAACATAAATAGCTGTGTTTTCTGATGGTATTAGGTTTTTCACAAGGGTCTTCAACCCGAAGAGTTGCAACCCACAGGTTGAGAACCACTTACTTAGATAGCTAAAGGAGTTTCTCAGTATTCATTTATTATAATATTTCATAGTGTTGGCTTTGTGGTCAAGCTCTTTATTCGATACCATCTCTCTGGCTGAGTGAACTCTTGTCATCTAGATAAGGGAATAACA
Source organism: Bramus lutescens (assembly GCA_001685075.1). Classification (NCBI taxonomy): domain Eukaryota; kingdom Metazoa; phylum Chordata; class Mammalia; order Rodentia; family Cricetidae; genus Bramus; species Bramus lutescens. Next base: position 236,493 of record LOEQ01001088.1, on the reverse strand, counting down.
CTAACAATGACAAGGTAAGAATGCCCCTAGAACTCGTAGTCAGATGGTACAAGCCAAATACTTAAGATTTTGCCACAAAGTTAGCTGTGTCAAAGTTGTCTGTACCAAACATATGTCACTCATGCCTAACCCAAGCAAAACCTTCCCTGGAGTCCCTTTGTGTGCCTTATAACTATGTGACAGTGACAGGCGCTGTCACAGAGGATTCCCCCAAACTAACGTTTTCTGGTTGTGCCAATTCTGTGTAGACCCTCCTCCACTAGCCACAACCTGCAACACCTGTAACCAGTGGTTCCTTGGGCCTTAAAACCCTTCCTTGCCCCAACCCTCATGTTCACCATGGCACATGAGTACCCCAGATTCCAACACTCTGAGGGGGTCCACCATGGCACAGGAGCACCCTAGATTTCAATCCTTTGCTATTCCTGAATAAACTAGGGTGCTTTTGGAGAGTCAGTTTCTTTCTTGCCCACCTTAGTTTGGCAGCTCTGTTGCTGGTTTTATGCTGTCTCTAACACTGAATTCCTAATAGATTTTGATGTTCTTGTTTGTATTAAGATTGGGGTATTTCACTGAATGGTATCAAGGCTTTTTTAAAAAAGATTTGTTTATTTTGTGTATATGAGTGTTTTATATAGATATCTGTTTACCAAGTGCATGCTTGGTGTCTGCAGAGGTCAGAAGAGGGTGTCAGATCCCCAAGACCTGGAGTTAAATTAAGCTGCCGTGGTGGCTGATGGGAAACAAGCCTGGGTCCTCTGCAGGAACACAAGTCTCTTAATTGCAGAGCCATCTCTCTACCTCTCAAAATTTCTTTATTTTACTTTATATATGTGGATGTTTTGCATGTATTCATGTGTGTGATTGTTGGATTCCCTCACACTGGAGTTACACATGGTTGTTAGCCGCCATGTGGGGCTCTGGAAATCAAACTCAGCTCCTGTGCAAGAACAGTAAGTCTTGACCCCTGAGCCATACCTCTAACCCCTTAAGAAGTTTTTTAAGTTTTAAGCATGTTACCCAATTTTTATTTAGAAAAGTTGGAAGGTTAAAATTAATTTTTGCTACTGATCCATGGTAAGTTTCTCAATAAATTTTCATCTGATAGTAGCAATATGTTTCTGTTTAATAGAATTGGGGTGACTTGGTGTTATGTGACAAAACTTTTCCTGGGGAAACGCCACCCAAGTCTGCTCACCCCAAATAGGGAGCCCATGGCAGACCAAAGTACAGATACCACTGAAGTAGTATTTAGGGAACCGATGCGCTTTATTGAGTTACTTAAAGGAGTATGGGTGAGGGGCTCCTTACAGGGACAGAAATGACTCATGGACAGCTGCATCACCAAAGCCCACCACTGCAGGGGTGACAGCTTACAAAGCTGGGGACCTGGAGCACACTGCACAGCCTGCAGGCAGCTCAACGGGTTGGAGTTTTCCTTCCCAGCTGCCTCAGGTGGTCTAAAGCTCTCCAGACATCTTGACTGGTGTCAGCTTCTCCCCCAGTCTGGTCTCAGCGTGTCCTTACAGCTTTGCTCATCTAGGAGTCTTCTCTGCTGGTCTAGTGAATTCGGTCAGTTTTGGGGACTTCCTGAATATATGTTGAGTTGTTTGGCTCCTTGCTTAGAGAGCTTCCCTGCAAAGTACAACATCTCAGTCTTGGAGGAAACTGTTACACAACGCTTGGGGCCAGGGCCAGGGCTCTCTGTTCTGTAACGTGTGCCGTTTCCATATAACTTACAAAAAGGTGTATGCCGGGGACTATTCTAAGTGCTTCCTGGGTTTGTTGTTTTGTTTTGTTTTTGAGACACAGTCTCACTATGTAGACCAGGTTGGTTTAAGACTCAAGAGATCACCTGCCTGTTTCCCAAGCACAGGGAGTAAAGGTGTGCACCACCATGTTGAGACCTCTGCCTTTGGTGTAAGTATCCTGTCCTTTGGGAGACAGCTGAAGCATCTGTGGTTTGTAAATTACCACAGATTACTTAGCTAGTAATAGTCAGAGTTAGAAACTGATACTTAGCTAGTAATAGAGTTAGAAACTGAACCTAAGCTTTGCTTCCAGAGTTGGGTTTTTTTTGGGGGGGGGACGTAGGGTGTTATATCACTCCCCATGTCAAAATGTTTGTGTTGTTACCACTGTGACCTCATGCTTATTTTAAACCAACCTCTCTCATCTCTGCATTATCTAATATGTGAATGAGAACTTTCCTAAAGTAACTTCAGTTGTTTGTAGTATCAAGTATGGTGGGTAATAGGCATGTTAGTGCTTAACAAAGTAATAAGTGTGTTATGTATAACATTACACATAAAATTGTAATGAATGTATTTAATTCTTGGCTTTAAATAATAACTGTATCACTCCAGGTCCTCTTAGCAGTTATCAGTAGCCAGCACCGCCTGTTTGGAATGCTCTACTTAAAGACAACAAAAATTTGGATTAAAAAATTGCTTAAATCTATTTTTAATTTTGAGTTCATTTTTCTTGCTAGTGCTCACTCAAAAAATGTGTGTCTGTTTAGAGCTTTTCCTTTTTTGGTCTTTTTGTTGCATGTTGGTTGATTTATTTGGTGTTCAGTGGGACTTTAATTAGCAGATCATTTCAGTTTTCATAAGAGAAGCCATAAAAATGTGGTATAAGCTGATATTCAGGTGTGATTCTGAATTTGATCCTAAAACTTTGGGAACAACAGTGACTGTGAGATTTGCCTCATTTTCTGTTTCTTTCAGAACTCTCCCCTTTACCAGTACTTACAGGATTTGGGACACACAGATTTTGAAATATGTTCTTCTTTGCCACCAAAAACAGAAAACTGTTTGCCGACAGAGGGACCTCACAAGCCTCCCACAAGAGTCCTACCAAACGTAAGGAAGCATGCTCCACTTTTCTGCCTTAATCTTTTATTCTTTACTTTAATGAGTAAAATACCCTTTAAGGCCAGAGATGTAGCTCAGTGGTAACTGCTCGCCCAGCGTGAGAGGCCCTGAATTCAATTCCTCCTCACACTGATAAGACTTCCTTATTTCACTGATAGAATACAGCTGTCAAAGATAAACTTCAGTCTTTCTGCTGCTCTGGAATTTTTTTGTGAGCAAGTTGTATGAACTGAGCAAATGAAAATGATTTGAGAATTAGCATATATTACTTCTTTAAATATTGAAATTGTCTGAAGAGGATCAAAGAAATGTACTAAAACCTTAGTTGGAACTTTGCCAGTGATAGTTCTCTATTAAGTGGCATGTTCATTAAATTGTTTTGGTTTGTTTTTTTAATTCTCTTTTCTATACTGACAACTTGCAAGGATCAGTTCTCTCCTTCCACTGTGGGTTCTGGGGACCGAACTCAGGTGGTCCTGCTTGGCAGCAAGAGGCCTTATTGGCTGAGCCATCTTGCCCAGCCAATTTCTGTTGTTCTTTGGGTTGTTTTTGTTTTGGTGCTGTGGCTTAAACATGGCTCTTTTTTATACCAAGCAGACATTCTACCATAAACTTGTACACACACACACACACACACAGCCCTACCGGGTTTTTTGGGGTTTTGTTTTCTGTAAACTTACATGTACAAGTTGAACGGTTAGGTGCCGTTGCATGGCAGTATACCAAGATGTTTCTGGTGATGTTTAAGCTCTAGGCCCTGACCACACTCACAAGTACCCTCAACCCAGCAGAACATGACAAAAATCTCTGGAAATGCAAAAGGCCCAAGCCAAGGGGTTGATCATAAGATCCTGGCTTAAATGGAAGTATCTGCTTCAATGGCCCTGAACACCATGCCACGACACATCTACTTTGACTCAACTCATACAGTATCAGCAAATATCTATCCCAACTTCCAGCCCACTCTCCAGAACTCCCTCTTACAAGTCAGGTAGAATCAGGTTTTGTGATTTCAAAACAACAGTTGGGTGAGACGAATCCCAGAGAAGTCGGACCCAACATTTAACATCTTGTGTTAAGTTTGTCAAGGAAGCCTCTCTGTTCTTGCATAAAGAAATAGTCTATTAATCATGGAAGCAAATGAACGTATTTATGGAGTCAGTACATCTTCTAAGCTTCTTTAAATCTCCTTATCAATCATAATTGTCCTAGCTCAGAGCTCCTTAAGCTTTTTCCACTCATGACCCCTTTCACCCAAGAAATATTTCTGTAACCATGAGTATCTAGGTGTATAAAACAGATATACAAATCAAATGTTTTCTGATAATAAACCATAAATAAAATAAAATTTAGTTTAAAAAACTATGTGCACATGGCTTGGCTGTGTATTAAAGTCAAAAGTGCTGGGCATGTAGCGCATGCCTTTAATCCTAGCACTTGGGAGGCAGAGGCAGGTGGGTTTCTGAGGCCAGCCAAGTCTACATAGGGAGTTCCGGGACAGCCAAGGGCTAATTAACAGAAAGACCCTGTCTCAAAAAAAAAAAATATGAAAGCCAATTTATATACTACTGATTGATGTGCTTGTTTATTTTTACATAAGAGGTAAATCTTCACTGAATATTTCATATTCTAGGATACAGAACCATATTCACCCTTTTTCAAGATGTGTTGATATTTTGATTCTATGATTGTCAATGCTGAGAACCCTCCTATCATAAAAATACCCAAAATGGCAGGCAAATGGCTAGGGACATTTAGAAGGTTTGGGACATGACAAGAAGATCCACAGAATCAACTCACCTGGGCTCATAGGGTCTCACAGAAACGGAACCGACAACCAAGGAGCCTGCATGGAACTGACCTAGGCTCTCTGCATATGTGTTGCAGTTGTGGGACTTGGTCCTCTTATGGGACTCCTAACAGTGGGAGCAAGGACTGTCTCCGACTCTCACTGGCTTTCGGGACCCTACTCCTCATACTGGGTTGCCTTGCCCAGCCTCAATACATGGGGAGGTGCTTAGTCTTACTGCAACTTGTTATGACACATTTTGTTGATCCTTCCCTTTCCGAACATAAACAGAAGGGGAATGAGTTGAGGGGGGTAGAACGGGGAGCTGGGGTAGGGGAACTGTGGCTGGGATGCAAAATAAATTAATAAATATAAAATTATTAAAGAAAAGAAAAAAGAAAGAAAGTTTAGGAAGTCTGTTCTGATCCCAAATGGAAAAAATCATTCAGAGATGAATGACTACGAAAATATTTAAAGTCTTTGTTTTCTGTAATTACCATCATTCTTAAGTGTGCAGGAATCAAAATAGTATAACTATATAACTTACATAGTCAGAATGTTTGGCCTTAAAATTGGTGATTGAGTTGCTGGTGAGTTTTATAAATATATCACAGTGATTTTTCATTTGGGATGAGGACTTAAATTGCTGTGAGCTGTTTGCTCTGTCTTTACTCCTTTGTGAAGGTCTTTAAAATAGCAGTTCTGTCCATTTATCTTTGTTCCCGTGGCTATTTGCAGTACCTGACACAGAGAAATCACTAAATGATTATAATTTTGGTTGTGAGCCTAGCTTTTAACGGCTAAACTCTCTCTCCAGCCCTACTAACTGGTTATAAACTGCATTTACTGGCATGTTCAGGGAATGGGGCTGTTAAGGTAAATTACATATTTAATTTATTCATTAATAAAACTTCTGGTACATGACAATTTTTTAAAAAAATTAAAATGTCTTTCTGCTTTATTATTTTATAACATAATCTTAATACTGAGACTTTGTACCATGCTATAATTTCATTCTGAAATAAATACAATCATCTTGTTGGTAGGCAGAGAGCCTTTTGTCTTCCTAAGATAAATGCACTACATATTGTGACTTCTGACTAGTTTTTTAAGCATTAGATTTATAGGCTTCGTTTCGATTCATTGAATTGAACTCTAGTTTAAGGACCCAGGAAGGTAATTCCAAATATAAATTCTAGGTCATTCTGTTGCACAACTAAAAGTGAAAATAAATGAGGAGACTATGGCACACTGACACTTGTGTATAACCTGAACAAGTGTTTTTCTTTTTTGTTAAAAATTCCAGTTACTTAGAGGTAAGTTGTTTAGTTTTTCTGCCTTTTGAGTATTTTATTAATAACTCGACACATATCATTCATAATCTTTAGCAAGGCATCCTGTTCAAGCTGGCAGAAAGCATCAAGAGCTGGACGTTTTCTTCTCAGTACAGTAAGAAGGATGACTTACTCCACAAGTTGGTGAGTGTCTGCTGGCTTTCATCGGTTTTGGTCTCTCCAGGGTCCTGCGGAACACGGAGCACTGAAAGATCAAAATCTGTTTTGCTATGGCCTTGCTGTGATCTGTGATTGGTCTTTATTAGACACTCACTACAATAACTGGGACCTTCAAAGGGGACTTGCTGGTACTGTTCCTATTTCTTAGAAAAGGTAGCCAGTGTTCTGGTGTTACTGAGGCCTTGCTTATTAGACTGTTAATTTACTGCCATCTCCATCATTGGCAGGTATTTCTCTTAGGAAGGAAGGAAATTAATGCACCAATTGACACGACCAGCTCAGTCCTGTGGGACTGTAAATCTTATTTCCCAGAGTCAGTACTGATGGCTTCTCTGGTTCCTGTAAACCTCCCTGCCCACCTCTGTCCATCTCGTTCTCTCTGCTGCAGTGTATCTCTTGCTTAGCCCAACCTCTAGAGGAGTACAGTCAGCCTTACAAACTACCAGTGTAGCATCCAAAACGTGATAAAGTGCTTTCACATTTTGATTGGATACTCCAAACCACATTATAAGATTTGATCTTTTGTACCAAATCTTATAATTTGAGAGAAGGCCAAGGTTTAGACAGCTTTGCCTAATCACTTTTTAAGTAAATTGTCCAAGAATGTTCAGCAAGGAAATGATAAAGGGAGAATTTGGACCCAGATCTGAACCGAAAGTCTGTGCTCTTTCCAGTAAAACATACTGCTTCTCTAGCTTGAGTATTGATACTTTTTTATATAATTTATTTGCATTTTATGTACATTGGTGGTTTGCCTGCATGTATGTCTGTGTGAGGGCATTGGTTGCCCTGAAACTGAAATTACATACAGTTGTGAACTGCCATATGGATGCTAGGAATTGAACCCCAGGTCCTCTGGAAGAGCCGCCAGTGCTCTTAACCCCTGAGCCATCTCGCCAGCCCTGAGTATTGATACTTTTTAAGAAACCAAAATTGCTATAATCCATCACATCAGCTCAGCATCGCTTCTTACCAAAGAGTTTGCACAGTTTAACCCTAACGTCCGTCCAGTGCCAGCTGGTCGTTGTTATTTCCAGTCAGTCTCATCATGCTTTAAGGGGAGCTCGGCTTCCCTCTTTTATTCACTCTGACTTCTGTGTCACCTCTGTAGCAGCTTCTGTCCCCCACTGCCCTCTTGTATTGTAATTGTTTACTTCGGTGTAGAGACTTAGAGGCCAGGGGGATGACTGGGTGACAGAGCACTTGCCTAGCATGCCAGAGGCATGATCTTCAGCACTTCTGGAGGAAGACACTGTGGAATCTTTTCTGTTTTGTGTCTTCAGTGTCTGAGTGTTTGTTTTCAGAAGGCCTTGGTCCCTCTGACAAAGCTCTTAGATTCTGGCTATATTAGTTACTTTTCTATTGCTGTCACAAATTTAATTCAGCTTATGGTTTTAGAGGGCTAGAATCCAATACAAGGTTCACATCTTGATCCTCAAGCAGGAGGTAGAAAGCTCGGTGAGAATGGCCCAAGTCTTTTGAGACCTCAAAGCCCATCCCCAGTGATACACCTTCAATAATGTTATACTCCCAATCCTTCCCAAACAGTTCCACCAATTGAGGACCAAGTGTTCAAACATAGGAGCCTACAAGGGCCATTCCCATTCAGATCACCACACTGGCTCTACTGGTGCAGTGTCCAGAGTCAGCATCCTTTGTATTATTGTTTTCTATGTATATTATAGTTTTCACATTGCATACCAGTAATTTAACCAAACAGGCATAAGTGACTAAGTTTATGGATCTGTAATTACTTTATATCTCATTACTACAAATTTACTCTTCACATCTAGTAGCCTAATAATGTCCATCTCAATCTCTGTTTTCTATTTACAGTGAAAGTACCTGTCACACTAAGGAGAGGTTGAATTGTTGTTTCTTCTAGGAGTCTACTTTGTAAATAAATACCTGCCGCTGTAATTATATTAAACTTAGCATTTAATGCAGTCTTACCTATGTATTAATTCATCTCCTCTGTTTTGATGGCAAGGACACTGGATTCCGACTGGACTCACTCCATATCATCCTGCAACAGGAAGTCCTGCTACAAGAGGATGTGGAGCTAATTGAGCTACTTGATCCCAGCATCCTGTCTGCAGGGCAACCTCAACAGGAAAATGGACACCTTCCTACACTCAGCTCCCTGGCAACCCCTAATGTTTGGTACTGTCCGGAAAACATTTCTATTTTGTCTGCTTACATGTAGAATATTGGCAGAAGAAATCTACCATAATATTCTCTATTGTAAAGGCCTTATGAACATTCCATATATTTAGAATTACAGCAAATATAGTGATATGTCAGAGATTAAAAACAAAACAAACCAAAGTTCTGGGGGAAATTACCATGTAATTAGTTGTATGCTTAGCAACTCAACTGTCAGGGATAAATATACCAAAATATCAATACCACAGTGCAGAGTGCATGTCAGCCCTAGTCAGCTAGTACCATGGCTGTGTCACAGAGGCACTAATGGCTGGGACACAGAGATAAAACAGCAGTTATTGCTGTGTTGGCTGAGAAGAGATCATAACTGACAATGACTTGAACTATTTCAACTTGGGAAGTTGAAACAGGAGAATCACAGGCTCCCAAGAGTTAGGGGCCAGTCTGGGTAATCTAGCAAAGACCTTGTCTCAAAAGACAAAAACAGTCCTGAACCCTTTCAACTACTGGAAATACTTGGGTCTAATGCAAAAGTCCTAGGTAACAATGTGTCTTAAAATAGTTTTTTTCAACAAGGAAAAGATAAATACTAAAAGATTTTCTGGATGTACGATTGTGTATGGGAATTGTTGATGCCTTTCTCCTGTTTTTATTATGTATGACAGAGAAGGGATGAATGAATCAAATGTACAAAGTCACTGCCCGAATTAGTCAAGTTACATTAGCAGCTAGGCTAACTGTCCTGTGTTCTGAATCCCTTTCCTGTCACGTTGTAATGGATAGCCAAGTGTGTTTCCAAGCCAGCAGTCACTGAAATACCATCATGAGAAAATAAACATTGTTCTCTTTAAAAATAGAAGAATTTGCCTGGCACAGTGGTGTGGAGTCCCACAAGTGTGATTATAGTGTAGGCTGCTAAGACACTTGCTTAAGCCCAAGAGTTCAATACCAGCCTGGACTACACAGTGAAGACCTCGACTCCAAAAGATGCACAAAATAGATATTTATGTGCATATTACAAGTATTTATATAAGCAAATTGAACCATAGATGTTACGTATTTATAGGGCTAGAGACATAGCATTTGCTAAACGTTTGCCATGCAAGCATGAAGACCTAAGTTCAGTCCCAGAACCAACCACATTTTAAAAAGCTTGGCATGGTAGCATATGTTTGTAATGCCACTGTTGGGGAGGCAGCTGTTGACTGCCAAAATAGCCTGTCTGGAAAGATTAAAAGCAAAAAACAAAATGGGCCAGTTGTGATGGTGCAGACATTCAGGAAGTAGAGGCAGGTGTTCTCTAAGTTCAAAGCCAGGTTGGTCTACATAGCAAATAGCTTTTACTCAAAGTAATAGATTCTAGAAGAAGTTAGGGCTCCAGACTGGGAGGTGACTCAGTGGGTGAAGTGCTTGCCATAGCAGCATTAGTGCCTGTGTTCAAGTCCCTAACACCCACATGAAGTCTAAGAGCCAGGTGTGGTGGGTGGTGTGCAGCTGCCCTGGTGATGAGCAGGTGGAGATAAGCAGGCCCAGAGGCCATGCTGGCCAGACAGTATAGGCGGAATGATGTGCTTCAGGTACAGTGAAAGACCCTGTTTCAGAAAGTGAGAGCCACATGCAACACATAAGAAGCATTCGCACAGGACTGAGCGTGCCTGTAACTCCAAGGATTGCTGATGCTGTTTTCACGGATCCACAGATACACTCGCCTGTATTTTTGTCTTATGTGTATACATTTCACCAAAGTTTTCATTGTTTAATTGACTCAAATAAAAATTTTATGCACACCTTTATTTCCATTAATGTAATACAGAAGTACAAGGCTTATCTACTTCATGATCTATGGCAAAAAGTGTTTTCTCAAATTAGTGATGATTATTAAATTAGATGACCATTCAGTTATCAACTATGTTTCATTGCTGTTGTTTTGACTTTCAGTTATCAACTATGTTTCATTGCTGTTGTTTTGACTTTGATCTTTTAGCGACAAGGTTTTATTGTATAGCTTATTTATATCCAGCCTCCTAAATGCTTCAGTTGTGGGCATGCACCACAATGCCTGCAGGTAAAGCACAGACTGGCTGTGCAGAATATGGTTTCTGTGCAAAAAGCTTTGGGTAAAACAAACTCAAACTATCTTTGAGATACTATTTTTACTTTTAAATCTAATCTGTAAAATTGGGTTGTTAATCTATAATTTGCGTGTTAAATACCGAACTTTTTAAACCAGTTGTAAACAACACTTCTCACCAGTGCTCTTAACCTAAATTAACCTGCTGGATTTTAATACCCAGGCAGCATTAGCCGACATGCTCAATGTTGAAAACTGTTCCTCATCACCCTATTGTGTGCCACATTTTAAAACTATTGCTTCATAAAGACTCTAGCATTTTGTTTTAATAAACTGAAATCTGCATTGTTTCTACCAGCTCAAGTAGCCGACCTCTCTCTCTAGTCAGTCTGACAGCGTCTTCTTGGTTTCTGTGTTCACAGGGATGTCTCGCTTCTACTTGCCTTCATTAGTTTGCTCATTATGCTTCCCACGTGGTGGATTGTGTCTTCCTGGATGGTATGGGGAATAATTCTGTTTCTTTACTCGATCATACGAGCTTTGAAATTATGGAGGACAGCCAAGCTGCAAATGACTCTGAGAAAATATAGGGTCCGTTTGGAAGACATGGCAGCGAATAGCCGAGCCTTCACTAACCTTGTGAGAAAGTCCCTGCGTCTTATTCAAGAAACCGAAGTCATTTCCAGGGGATTTACTCTGTGAGTTCATTTCTCACTTTATTTTTTAAATGATTCTGTATGCTATTTACTTCAAGAAGAATATCTTGTTTTTATTTCTGCGTTAAGTTATGGCAGGGGAAGTCCACGTAGTCTGTTAATGAAGGGACAAAGTTGTTATATGCTAGATATATATAGCGTAGTAGTATATAGTATAGTAGGGCTTTGTTTATCTACTTGGATTCATGTTTCGTGAAAAACGTTTTGAGAACCATACTGGCTCTGGCCTGTTACTGTGTGACTGGGTGAGACAGTGGCAGTGTTTAACCCTGGACTGCATGTGCAGTGGTGACCCAGGAAATGTGTGCTTCCTTACCCCCTACCAGAAGCCTCATTGTCCAGTTCAGATGGCAGATGCATCTGATGTGATTTCATGTTAAAATCTAAACATACATTAGTAACACTCCCTGGGTAACCACTAGCAGCTGCTGAAGCACTAGAACTTTCATAGTATCCTGTTAGTAATGATGCTGCATGTTCCCATGAGAAACTGAACGGTTAGCAGTCTAGCTGTCAATGCTTATGCTCCAGGACATGCTGGACCTTACTAGAAGGAGAATTGCAGGACTAGGGCGATGGCTCAGCAGGTGAGAACATTTGCTCAAGTATTAAGGGCTTGAGTTCACATGCCCAGCACCTCTATTAAAAACCTGGCATGCTGTACCTGTAACTGCAGTGTCGCAGGGAGTCGCAGGGGCATGGCTGAGGCTTACTGGGATTTGTGATAGAAGCATCTCAAGAGAATAAAGTGGCTCATGAAAGAGCATGACCCTGACCTCTTGAATACCCTGGCATCTCTATCTACATAGACAAGTGCCTACATCACATAGCGCACACACAGGGCAGCTATGTTCCATGTGCTGTGCTAATCAGTTTCACATACAACTAGAGGTATTCATAGAGCGATTATCCGTATCCATCTTATCTGACTTCAGAAGCCCATTTCCAGTACACTAGGCTTCCTACAAAATGTTCACAAGTGACAGTTAGGGGTAGACTATAGTATATTCAATAATTTAGGTAATTTTTAGATGTGTTAATGAGCACATATCATCTAGTGAGTTTCATTGTGACATTTTCATACATATACATAATGTATTTCGATCATATTGCCATCCCCTCACCTCTCTTGTCCCCTTTCCACTATATAACATTTTTCTCTTGCCATTTATAGTTAGGAAAAGTAAGTCTGCAGTGAACAGTAATTGATTTAACTTAGTTGAGGTTGGAAGATAGTAAAATTCAGGAGGGAGACACCTTTTGTAGCCTTTGCATCGTTCACTGTGCTCTAGGCTAATACTTGATCTGGCCCTAAAGGCTCTATCTAAACAGTCATGGAGTCACCATGGTCTTCACGCCCTGCGCTCCTCATAACAATCCTAAGAGTATAGATGACATGGAAGAGCCTCATGCCTTCTGTGCTTGGTGCAAAGCGTGACAATCCTGTGCATGTTGATTTTGTCCTTCTGCTAGGTTAGGTTCAGTCCTTGCTAGTCAATAGCAAATTTTTAGGTTTTTGTCAAGTTTTAAAACATTAAAACAGTCACACCTAAATTAAGTAGTATCTCCTTCTCATTGTCGACATAACAGCATTTTCTGGAGAGGCCTGAGTGGTAAGTGGCTATGTGCCCAAGCAGTGCTTAGACGTGTGTGCAAGGCGCTGTGACTTGTCAGTTTTCTGACTTTTACCCATATCCGTGAACTTAACTTGAAAAGGTAAAGTGAGGCATTAAGCATGGCTCCCCCCCCCAATGCCTTTGTGCCATCCAGGTGGCAGGTGGGTAAAGAGAAGTGTTGGAAGAAGTCATTTCATTGTTTCCATCCAACCGGACACTGGGCTGAAAAATGGCAAGGGATTATAGACCTTGCCTCACAGTGTCTTAGAAATATTTCCATCTATAAAATGGATTTGGCGAAGCCCAAGCCCTAATGCTTCATGGTTTGTTTCTGCCTCAGTGTTTCCTTCTAGCAACTAATTTAGTATTTCTTTTCTTGTGTTCCCTTACTTAAAATTAAGTCTGTCCATCTTTGTCCATATGTTTTACACTGTCAACATTCTAGTTCAATGTCTGTATTGTAGATTTGTGGTTTTAGGAAGAAGGTTTACAAATGCTGACATTTTGTCTTGCCATTGGAGGAGGTTACTGATCAGAATAACTGCAGCATCTAGCCCTGCTTACCTCAGTCATGAAATAGCACATTTCTTGTCGGTGTTGCAAATGCTTTCCATTGGCCTAGGGAGGGCCATGAAATGTGAGAGCCCGAGAGCAGCTGGCTTGCCGCATCGTAATCCTTACTTTGCCTTTCTGCTTGCATTCCCCTGTTGGCCACTGGTCCTGTTACCTTTCTGCCTCCCCTACTTGATTGTGAGTAGGTAAGTGCCAGTGGCAGCAGGTGGGTAAGTAATTCTCCCTACTTTTATGGATGTACAGAATGGATTTACGTATGATAGTTAAGTGCTCTGTACATTTGACCAAAGAAGTGATTAGTGAACATAATGTAAATGCATATTAAGCATGAGAAAGTATTGATAATTAAGCCCTTCATAGAACCTGTAGATGTGGGGTTTTGAAACTGTAAAGTAGTTCTACTGTAGTGTATTTTATCTTTATGTAGAAAGTCATAAATCCTTACAGAAATGGTCTTCACCTCTATTCTATGTCAATTAAAATTCATGTTCTCTATATTTGACTAAATATTGTGTGAGCTTTTAAATTTTCAGTTGTTTTTGTTTTGTTTGTGTATTTTAGTGGTTTGTAATGTATCAAGAAAAAGGAGGCAACACTTGATTTGAGATACTTAAAATAATTTTAAGAAAGAATTTTTCTCTAAGTTTAATAGAATTATGGATTTAGGAAACACAAACTTTAGGACACCTGTACAGTTGTATCACATTTTACTTTTCAAGTTTGCTTGACAGGGTCAGTGCTGCTTGCTCATTTAATAAAGCTGGACAGCATCCCAGCCAGCATCTCATCGGCCTTCGGAAAGCCGTCTACAGAACTGTAAGAGCCAACTTCCAAGCCTCAAGGCTAGCTACCCTGTACATGCTGAAAAAATATCCTTTCCTATCTCTGTATGAGGCTAACGGTGTTTCCAAAGCCCTGGATTAGATATTACAGTTGCATCCTGAGGCATGAACTGTAAATTGAGATCACCTGTTTCAAATCTAATTTCTCTCTTCACTTCTATTTCAAAACTGGAAGTGCATTGCAGGGGGATGACAGTCACAGTCAGGAAGACATTCTTGGACGGACCATTACAACGGGGACATCTCGAAGTCTCCTCACTGGTCAAAGAGCTTGGCTGTGCTAGATGAGACCCTTTAGGAAATGAGCGACTGTGACAGATTTGTGTCGTCACATGGTAATAACCTGGCAACAGACTCCAGAGCTGGATGTCTTGAGTTCAGAATGTGGCTATATCATTCTTTACTGCATGGGTGACTAGTGAATTTAAGTTAGGGTTTTTTTTTAACTATTCTCTGCTTTACTCTCATCTTTTAAATGACAGTATTTCATAATTAATAAAGTAAGTTTCATAAATTTGTTAAATTATGAGTAAATAAAAGGCTAAAAACATTCTATGAGTATTTCCTGAACATGAACACAGGGATAGGCAATGTGCTGGTTGCTAACTCTACCACTGTTATATACACAGAGATAGTATCTACCTCCTGGAGCATGAGCTCAGAGTAGGGAGAATGAGAGAAATACTTCACTAGTGAAGTTTTCTCAGTACTGAGGGCCTTGTAGTGAACAAGGTAAAGGACCATTGTTCCAATAAAGCTTTATTTCTAGTGGATCAGATAATAAAAAATGAGCAGTTAGGCTTTGCAGATGTAGCTGGCAGTGGTGGTGTGCACCTTCAATCCCAACTCTTGGGAGACAGAGGCAGGAGGATCTCTGAGTTCAAAGCCAGCCCCGTCTACAGAGTGAGTTCCAGGAGAGCCAGGGCTACACAGAGAAATCCTCTCTCTAAAAGCAAACAAAAAACCAAAGATTTGCAGGTATAATTACTGTAAAGGAGAAAGTCCAGGCATATAAGGTAGAGAACTATTCATGAGGTGCTACATTGACTGGGGGTAAAACGCCTCTCTGAGGAGCTGGCACTGACGCTAAGACGTGAATGTTCAGAAAGATGAAAGAGAATGTCTGTTCAGATGGAGCAGAAAGTATGAAGAGCCTATGATAGTAGTAGCTGAAGTATAGTGGGAGGATTGCCGTGACTAGTGAGCAGTCTGCCAGGGTATGGAGTGTGAAACAAGCTACAGAGAGGCAGACAGGTTGTGTTTCCTAGACAAACCCCAGGAGGTAAAATGACAGTGAATCTGCCAACCCTTTATTTTCGAAGAGTAGAAAGACAAGTAAAACCCAGTATCACTGGCCAAAATAAGCAATAAAAATATACAAGATCAATAATTAGAACATAATGTAAGCATGGGTGTTAGACTTTTAAGAGGGTGGTTCATGCAACTCCTTGATTGCAATTTAGGAACTACATGAGTAAACAGCCCTTCCCTGCTTATCAGAGTGCACATCTCCAAAGCTGACCCCCCAAAAATTAAAAACTTAAACTAAAAATGTGATTTTAAAATGTTTCTTTTGTGGGAGGAAAAAAAAGTACCCAGTTTGATGGAAAGCATGGAAAATAAGCAGTTTAAAATAACAGTAAGGCTGGGTGTTGTGATTGAGATTCATGCCTGTAATCCCAGCAGGGCATGTATTCAGAGGTCAGCCTGGGCTGCACAGTGAGATCCCATCTCAAGAAATAAGGATCTGGGCAAACTACTGTAGAAAGATCTCCAAGTTACATTTAAGTGGGGAGAGGGGTAGCCCAGTGCCCAGAGCATTGTTTTATAGTACCTTTCCATTTGTACCTAGGTATTCTGCACATACGCATGGACAAATACATTTATGTTTTTGTGTGCATGTAGTTAACATTGCAGATATCCAAACACCCACAGCTTTATGCATGGATTCTTTTGTGGTATATGCTGTCCACGAAAGATCTTGAAGTCTGCAGATAAGGAAACTGAGGACTGTCAGTGCTTTAGGACAGGTAAACAAAACAGGAAGAAGAAGCAGTTTCCTGTGATTTTCTTAATGCCTCATGTATTTCCTATTCTAAAACTAATTGAAAAGAAGTACACAGGGCAGAATGGCACATTCCCCAACACTCAGGAGGTTGAGGGAAGAGAATGAAACATTAAAGGCTAGCTGCCTGAGCTATGTAGGAAGTTACAAACCAGACTGGACTACGTAGTAAGACCTTGTCACACTCAGTGTGGTGACACATATTTTAATCCAGTACTCGGAAGTCAAACGCTTGTGGATTCCTGAGTTCTAAGCCAGCCTGGTTTGCATAGCAAGTTCCAGGCTTGCCAGGGATATGCAATGAGACCTTGTTCACAGCCCAACCCCCATGAAAGACCTTGCCTCAAAACTACAAACAAAAATAGCTGTCAGTAATATAATTCATCTATAAATGAATTCTAAGTGAATTTATAACTAATAGAAAAAATTCTAACCCATAGGATTAGAAAGCTCCATGCTATTATTTTACTTGTGAAAATCTTGGCATCAAAACATAGTATTACAAAGACTAAAAACTATAGAGTAGGGATTGTAGAGATGGCTCAGCAGTTAAGAGCTCTGACTGCTCTTCCAGAGGACCAGGATTCTGTTCCCAACACCCACATGGCAGCTAACAACCATCTGTGCCACTAGGTCCAGAGTATCTGACACTCTTGTCTGACCCCCAAGGGCTTGGCAGGCACATGGTGCAGAGACATATATGCAGGTACAACACCAATTCACATAAAATGAAAATGAATTAATCTTTTAAAAAGCACAAAATCTATAGGTTAACGTCACAGAGAAATATCCAATAGAATATTTGTTAATATATATATATTAATATATAATAGTTTAGTTAAGAACCGAATCCAAAGATTATCATAATATGTTCAATTCAAGTGGGTAACTGATAGAAGTAGTCAGAGAGGTTCAAGAATTGTGTTGGTCTGGGTCTGTGGAATGGCTCCATAAGTAAAGGCGCTTACCCACCAAGCCCAAAGACCTGAGTTTGCTCTGTGGGACCCTCGTGGAAAACGGAGATCACTAACTCCCACAAGTTGTCTTCTGACTTTCGTATTATTCCTCCACCCCAACTGTAATTTTAAAATGTGATTTAAAAAAAAAGTGTAAAGGAATTGTGTGGAACTTCCCATAAAGGACCTGTGAAATGATTTACTACTCTTTTGATCTTAAAGCATCTTCTAAACCTATGCAGATCGAAGTTATATATAGACCTTGGTGTTCACTTTAAGAGCATCGGTGAAACTGCCCAGGCCATCAAGGGTATGCGTAGCTGAAAAGTAGATGAACAATGTCACTTCAAGGAATCCCTGTGTGCTAGTCCGGTGGTGTAATGGTAGAGTCAGTATGTGTTTCCTGGCCAAACAGTGTGGCTAGACACAAGGCCATTGGCCTGAAAAGAATGCTGGAGTTTTGCTTTCTGTGCTTAAAGTTGCCTAAAGTAATGCTGAACTTGAGGGTTTGGTCCAGATTGTATAGTCTTTGACCACATCTAGATGAACAGCACCCAAGACAAGCTAGCTGTTAGTGTTAAGAGTTCATAGTAGATTCAGTCATGCGTGAGCTCCCTTACCACACTGAGGTGATTCTCACTGAAAAGGAACCATTTGTTCAAAGCCAGAGAGGAGGTAGCACAAAGAAAAAGATATCCCAGAAGAACTGGAGAGAGAAAAAAAAGTATGACACAGGAATAAATTCAGCAGAAATAAATGCAAGTAGAAGGTTTTTTATATATGGATATATTATAGAAAAGCAATTAAAGAGGAAAAATAATTTGATTGATACTGATACATCCATGAGTCAGATAACAAAATGGAATGGTGTATATGTAACAAGCCAGAGCAGGCTATGGGGACATGCTGAGCTCATGATGGCCGGTGTGGATTAGAAGGGCAAAGAGAAGACTTCACTGTGAGGGCCTGAGCCATGACACAATAAAGGACAAATATGGCTTTAGAAGGAAGGTGTCAAAAAACAACAGCATTTTAGCCGTTTTGAAGAGCTGAACAACTTGTTTTTATTTCTTACAGAATAGCAAGACTTTATGGAATACACAGAAGAAGGCAGCAAGCTGGGCAGTAGCTAGAGTGCTGCCTGCCTACTTTGAACTATTTAAACAAAAAAGGCTTATTCAAAGTACCCTATAAGATACCTGAGTATTATATCAATGTGTTAGCTCTTATAATTAATTTCTTTACAACAACTGGTGAAACGCTTCAGTCTAGGTTCAGAATAAAATTAGTAAATATAGTTTTGGATATTCTTGACTATGTGTTAATGAAGAGGTGTTGTTGATTGCCTTAACCTAATTTAACCTACCCCCTGAACTCTGAGAGTGACAATGTTACCAACTACATCTGTGTGGTGCCTTTTAAAGAGCTGGGGCTCGGCCTCAGTGAAGAGCAGATATCAGAAGAGGAAGCTCGTAACTTGACAGATGGCTTCAGCTTGCCAGCCTTGAAGGTAACCCATTTAGAACGGAGGACTGGGGAGTACTCAGGTCCTGTTTACCTCTGCATTCCTAGATGCTGTGTTTCCGGTGTTTTCGATGTTATGACACTGAGAGCTGAGAGAGCACACAGATCGGATGAGGAGGCCTTTGTATTTTGGTGTCAGTGCTCTTAATTTAAGAGTGCCATAAAGTATGTTTAGAAATAAGTGAATTACATGATAGGAAGCCCTCATGAGCTTATTTCAACAAGCCTGGGCAAATCAGTGTGTGTTTGGGGGGGTGTAGAGCCTTTTATAAAATTCCCCCAATTTTTTCCTCATATCTTAAAAAATTATTTTTTCACTAAAACAGCCTCATGAAAGAATATAATTGACAATATAAAAATAAATTTTCTTCTTAAAATACTATATACCTGAAGTACAATAAAGTAAAACGATGATAATTTGAATTCTTTCTGTATGAAGAGTTATAAGGTAACTAAAACTTAGAAGGGTAGGAGTTTATCTCAGTGGTAGGTTGCTTGCCTAACATGCGTGAGGGCCTTGGTTCCATCCCCAGCACTGCAAATGCAGTCAAGCAAACAAGAAAATAGAGCATACAGAACCTAGGAAAGAAGAATGGACTGGTAATTCACATTCAATGCAATAGAACTTTTAATAATACTATTGCAAGAAATACAAATAGAAATACTAAGTTGGGATTAGAGGGATGACTTCGTGCTTAAGAGCCTGCTGCTCTTCCAGAGAACCCAGGTTCAATTCCCAGCTCCTGCATGGCAGCTCACAACTGTTTGTTACTCTAATTCCCGAGGACAGTATAAGCTTGACTAGTGAATGCAAGTCTTCACAAAGTTGCATAGCCATTATCCTGGCAATTTCATCCTTACTCACTGATCTGAGGATGTAATCAGATATACCAAAAGTATGCTGAAAGCAAATTACAGTTCAGCCCTGTGACATCAGTAGTGACTTACACTGAAGATGGCCATGGGAGGGAAATATGTATCTTCTCCCTTTTGAAGCAAGGTTTTTCTTCCATAGAGCCCTGGCTATCCTGTGACTCTGTACACTGGGCTGGCCTTGAGCTCAGAGATCTGCCTTCTGAGTCCTGATCTTAAACATGTACACCACCACTGCCTGGCTATGGCCATAGAAGCATATTAAAGAAAACAGATAATGTGGGAACATAATTTAAGGAAAGTTAGAAAAGCCATGTGCACAGCTGTCATTGCAGCACTCAGGAGGCTGATGCAGGAGGATCACAGTGGAAGGCCAGCCTGGATTACATACATAGCATAACCCTGTTACAAAAAAAAAAGCAGATAACAACCAGAGCATATGATATGTGCAGTCAGTTTCCAGGGAGTTTTTAAGAAGTCATTCCTTTAAATGCCTTTAGTATTTAGCAAGCTCTGTGTAGATAAACGTCCCTTAATAACCATGCAAATCAGTTCAAAATGTAGTTGGCAGTATTTATCAAGATACATTTTGTGCTGAGATGTCTGTTTTAACTTTTATGTTTTCTAATCTGTGTACATTTTCTGCTTCCAGAAAATGGAGTACCATTCTCATCCCCTTACCCCGTCCTCACCTTAGCCACTGTTGTTGTCATCAGTCTCTGCTGTCTGTGTCTCCCTCTCTCTCTCCCTCCCCCTGTCTGTCTCTCTGTTTGTGTCTCTCCCTCTGACAGGTCTAGCTCTGTTGTCCAGGCTAGCCGTAAACTTGCAGTTCAACCTCAGCCCTCCAAGTAGCTGAATTGCAGGCACACACCACTTCTCCTGCCTAGCATCTTATATGGGCCACTGCAACAATTTCTCCCTGATTTCTTATGTTGTCTATCGTTACTTGTTTGACGGTACAATCTGACACATATTAGAACTATTTGCAAGAGATTTATGCTTTGACTTAGCTATCCCAACTCCACAAATCTTCCTTAAGGTGATTATTCTATCTATGCCAAGCCTGTGTGCCCAGTTACTTAGTAGCTCTGTGTAGGGGTGAACACCGCCGGATGTGCTTTACTCTAGGACCTGCCTAGCAAATGCAGAGCTTTCCGGAGGGGACAACTATGACATAATAAAGAAATGGCTGCATGGGTTATGATAGATCTGCACAGTATGCCTTTGTGCAGAGCTATAACTTGCTTACAGACTTTGGAATAATGTCTGCTTCCTCTGCATATTCAGGTGTATAGGCAGGGTGACTAGAACTCTGATTTCAGAGAGGAAGAGTAGGAGAAAGTACTAATAGTGCTCACTGCGGTGCAGGGACTTTAAGCAGTTTCTTTTATTTCCAAGGTAATTCTCATAATATTGCTTCTACTATTATGGAATAAAGTTCCATGAAACTATTATGGAATTACTATCATGGAATAAAGTCTTCTCAAAAGGATAACTTAAGAGATTTTTAATTGAGCAGAGGTGAATTTATATTTTAACCCTGACTCTAAATTGGCCTCAGATAAACTATTATTTAAATTTATCTCATGTTTAAAAAGGGTTACCACAACTGCTTTTTAAGGTGTTAGATTAAGTGAGAAGACTTGCAAAATGTCTAAACAGAGCTGACCATTTAATGGGCCTTAAAAACAGCCATTGCGTTTTGTTTGTTAGTTATATAGCTATTTATTTTGAAGTTCACAGATTCTACATTTTCCTATCTTTTTCAATTTATTTTATGTATATGAATATTTTGCAAGCATGTATATCTGTGTGCTATTGGCAGAAGTTTCTGTCCCACCTGGTCCCACAGCTTTTCAGTCCTAAAGAAACACACAAAGGTCTACATGAATTATAAACTGGTTGGCCTAGTAGCTCAGGCTTCTTATTAACTCTTTCTTAGATCTTATATTAACCCATAATTCTTGTCTGTGTTAGCCATGTGGCTTGGTACCTTTTATCAGTGAGGCATTCTCATCCTGCTTCCTCTGTGTCTGGGTAACAGCTGCACAATGACCCTTTCCTCTTCCCAGAATTCTCCTGTTCTCATTGCCACACCTCTACTTCCTGCCTGGTTGCCCCACCTATACTTCCTGCCTGGCTACTGGCNTTGTCTGTGTTAGCCATGTGGCTTGGTACCTTTTATCAGTGAGGCATTCTCATCCTGCTTCCTCTGTGTCTGGGTAACAGCTGCACAATGACCCTTTCCTCTTCCCAGAATTCTCCTGTTCTCATTGCCACACCTCTACTTCCTGCCTGGTTGCCCCACCTATACTTCCTGCCTGGCTACTGGCCAATCAGCATTTTATTGAAATACAAGTGACAAATCTTTACAAAGTACAAGACCATTGTCCCACAACAGTGTGCCATATATGTTCACAAAAGTTAGAAGAGGGTGTCAGAGCTCCTAGATCCTGGTTAATTTCAGTTTCCAGCACCACATGGTAGCTCACATGTGATACTGTTAATCAAAACCATGTCCTCTGCAAGAGCAGCAAGTGTTATTAACCACATATTAGACCATATCACCATCCTTTACTTTGTCCTTCATTGTTATTCCTTAAGGACTCAGAGAAGCAATTTTGATATTTCTTCATCTCTTTAAGGTATTTTTTATTTACTCGTCAAGATGTCTCACTGACTTTCCTATGTATGTTTTGATATAGTTTTTTGTTTTCTATTTTTTTAAACTAAAATATAATTAATTATATCATTTTTCCCTTCTCTTTCCTCCTTCCCAACACCTCCCCTTGCCCTGTATTGAAATTATAGCCTCTTTTCCCTTAGTTGTTATTGTAATGTATGCACCGGTGCACTTGTGTATGCGGGTGTATGTTGGTCTGTAAATGCCTAAATATACAAATATAACCTGCTTAGTCTATTGACCACATAGTACTGGACAACCAATTAGGGAACTCATCTCCGGGGCAGACTATGACCCCCCACTCTCGGCATTTCTTAGTTTCCTGTAGTTCTTTGTCTAGGGCTTGGAGGCCTATGAAATTCTCTCCTTCCATGTTAGCAAGTCTTCTGCTGTCACACTTCTTCAGGTCTTGTCTGAGCAACCATGTTGCTAAGGTATCGTGGGTGAAAGCCTCCCTGTGGTTTCTAGGAGACACAATCTCACAGCAGCTTTTTTAGGGCCCTCCCTCTTCCAGTCTTTCTGCCCCTTCAGCAACGTCCTCTGAGCCTCAGCTGCGGGAGTTGTGTTAGAGACAGATCAACTGGGGCTTGGTACCCCATGATCTCTTGTTCTTTGTATTTCAACCCGTTGAAATTTCTATAAGGGTCTTCTGTTGTAAAAAGAGACAATAAGAGGTAAGAGCTATGCTTACCTATGGATCAAAAGTAGATATTTAGAATGAAGTTAGGAATTATGCTGGTTTAGTAAGGTAGTAAGTTCTCCTCGAAGATCTTCACTAGCCTAGGTGGTTGACTGGGTTTCCAGTACCAGGCATAATAATTCCTTCTCTTGAGTGGACCTTAAGTCCAATTAGAGATTTGTTGGTTAATACCAAGATATAATGCCATTATTGCAGTCTTAAGGTTATCATATCATTCTGGTTGTCACTGTGGTTCCCAGGTAGGACTATTGGTAGTTTTCCTCTTGTGGAAGCTTGCATGGCACCTTCCTATACTATTGGGACTAGTGTTTGGGGAGGAGGTTTGCAGGTCAGATCAGCTAGGATCGTCTGGGTTCTGTGTCCAGAGTGCAGGGTGTCTTCAACTGTAGGGACTTACCTACTACCTTTGGGAAGCAACAAAGGGAAACAATAATAACCTATATTGCTTTGGGAGGCTCTTGGACTTCCCTGGCCAACAACTCAAAATGCAGTGTCTCATGCCTGATATCGGGAGTTTTGTTAGATTGTCTTTGGCTGTAGGTGGAGGTTCGGGGGTGGGGGTTACTATCAGCCCAAGGAGACATGTTCATTTGAAACACACACACACAGAGAGAGAGAGACACTCATATGTGTCATATATAATTTAGGTAAATAAGTAGTTTGGTTCCTTATGGCTTTTTCAAATCTGTTCAGTGTTCTTTCACCTCCTCCTTTTCTCTCCTATCCTGACCTCCCCCTCCATTAGAAGCCCCTCCAGTTTGCTCAATGCCCCCCTTCCAGAGTACTTGTATTGTTAAATCCTAAAAGCTGAAGAGCAGGCAGTAAAAAGAACAGAGGGCCGCACATGGTCAGACTCGAGATTTCACACGGCTGCATCCCATGACTTCTGATACACTCTCGAGCAAATCACCGTCTTCGCATTTATTACAATGGGACCATCACAGTCCCTAGCTCCAAAATATGAAATATTTGCCATCCAGTCCCTGGCACAGAGTTAAAGCCCAGTGGATGTTAACTGAGCTGTTACTTTGCAGCAGGTGTGACCTGCTCTGAAGTGTGACTTCTCTGGTGTCCTCTGCCCAACCTTTCCCCGAGTTACACTGATTTTAACTGGATCCTATGTGTTTACCCTTACAAGTCTTCCAAGTTGGAAGTTTTTACATTTATTTATTTTGACATAAAGCTAATTACTGAGTTACCAAACTCAGTAATTGTATTGTGTTTGTGCCAGGGTCATCAAGCTCCAAAAGAGGCCTTGTTTTAAGATCTATAATGTTCATAACCATGAAAGTTCAAAGAGATCTCTCTCAGAACAAGTCTCAAGCTTTATTTAAAAAAAAAAAGTCCAAGTGAGGAGTGGTTTACTGGGTGGTGAGGTAGCGTGAGTTTGATCCCAGAACTGGCATAGTGGAAGGAATGAACTCATTCCTACACACACGCGCGTGCACACACACACACACACACACATGGATGATTTACAAGTAAGTCATGCTCTTTTGTTTTCCTTTGTAGTTTTCATTGTGTCCTTTGAGGAAAACACACTTGGGTTTATCCTTTATTATTAATAGCTCTTCCCTCTGAATAGCTTAGTAGTTCCTAATATTGCACTGTCGGGGAGTAGAAAGCCACCTCCGTAAAGAGGTGATAAAGCCCTTAGTATTCCTGAGACAGGTGCGGGGATGTGTGCCTGTAGCGTCAAGCCACTTTGGGAAGCTGAGCTTTTGGAAGCTCATCTGACCTGGAGGTGTGAGACTAGCCTGCATGATAGGACACCATCTCATAGATAACTAATTAATTCCTAGTATAGTGTACTTAATCTTTCTAAAAGGAGTAAAAGACTTTTGTACTCTTAAGTTTTTGTTGCAATGTTTTGTTTGTTTGTTTGCTTGCTTGTTTTTGAGGCAGGGTCTTACTATGTCATTCTGCTGGTTTTGAACTCATGATCTCAAATTATCCTCCCATCTGCTGAATACCCAGGACATAAGTATGTGACACCATGTTTGGATTCTTTAAGTGTTTAACTAGATGATGATGATGGTGGAGATGATTATGTACTATATTTTCTGATTTAAGAAATCATTCCAGGGGGGCTGGAGAATTGCTCAGCAGTTAAGAGCACTGTCTTCTCTTCCAGAGATCCTGAGTTCAATTCCCAGCCACTATATGGTGGCTCACAACCATCTATAATGAGATCTCGTACCCTCTTCTGACCTGCAGGCAGAATATTGTATACATAATAAATAAATAAATAAATCTTTTTAGAAAGAGAGAGAGAGAGAGAAGGAAGGAAGGAGATGAAAGAAAGAGAGAGAGAAAAAGAAGAAAGAAAATAAAGAGAGAGAAAGAAGGAATCCAGATGCCATGAAAAAAATCAAAAATATGCTACTCAACCCTAAATTTTGGATATTCCCTTAGCCAAAACAACTTATCCAAAAGACCAAGCAGAAAAAGAACATATACATATATACAGTATCCAAAGAGCAAACAGGAAAAACATATTTCTGAGCTTTGGTGTGTGGCTTTGTGACATGACAGAAATTCAATAATAAATCCATCTTTTTTAAAGCATCAGTTGGATGCCAGCTTGCTTCTTTTTAATGCCTGTCCCAAAACACTGGAGTTGCGCTCCTCTTAGGCACAGCTTCCTCAGTTCTGCCCTTTCAGGGGCTCTTGTGCCAAGTTGGTGTCCTCCTTTCCCATCTGCCCACGGTGCAGCTGCTGCTCACCTTCCGACCACTAAGGTACATGAGCTAGGATAATTTTGCTGACTTCTGACATCTACTTTTCTTGAAATCTCAACAGCTGGAAAGAACTTGTTAAAGCTTAAGTCATTGTATTCCTTTTCGTTTTTTGTTTTGTTTTGTTCCAAGACAGGGTTTCTCTGCATAACAGCTCTGACTGTCCTGGAACTCGTTTTGTAGACCAGGCCAGCCTTGAACTCACTGAGATTCACCAGCCTCTACCTCAAAGTGCTGGGATTAAAGACATGCGCCTTCATCGCCTAGCAAGTCATTTTATTCTTGTGCTCAGTCAGTAACTCCCCATTTCTCTCCATAAAATCCAGAATAGTAAAATACACTGTGCTCCCTCCTGCTTAAGCTGGCCCCAGCCACAATGACCTTGCTCTTCTTTAGGTGTGCCATGTACCTTGCTGCCACAGGACTGTACACACACAACTCCTGCTTCATAGAATCCTCTTCCTTCACGGACCACTGTTTCCGGATTACACTTTTAGAGACTTTCCTGACTTTGCCCTCTTACTTTCTTTCCTCCCCCTTCATGTATGTGCATACCCTCATATATGTGAACATAAAAGTAGAGCCCCATCACCATTTGCATACTTCATGTATGTGCATACCCTCATATATGTGAACATAAAAGTAGAGCCCCATCACCATTTGCATACTTCATGTATGTGCATACCCTCATATATGTGAACATAAAAGTAGAGTCCCATCACCATTTACATACTTGTGAAATTCATTTGATAAAATCATCTCAAGAAGCTCTGTTTCCAAGGTTGTGGGTAATTGGAGTTTAACTTTTCTGAAGTGGTTTGGTCTGTTGTCTGTCACTTACTGTTCGTGTGACAGTGTTTCTCTATGTGTTTGCTTTGGGGCTCCTGTCCCTGGGTTGCTACTGTGCCTGGAGAGCTCCTTGGCTGTCTGCTTTTGGTTGTGTTTCTCATGCATAAGTTTACAGAGACTGGAGATGTGACTCAGCCGTTGAGAGTGCATGATGTTCTTGCGAGGACCCAAGTTCACTTCCCAGTACCTATGTTAGGTGGCTCACAACCACCTGTGACTCCAGCGCCAGGGGAACTGACACCCTCTTCTGGACTCTGTAGCCACTTACATTCTTAAGTGTGCATACTCACACACATGTACACACATAATATTTTTTGAGGTTAATTTTTAAAAAGTAGGCTTGCAGTTTTCGTGCCAGGCATACTAATTCTTAGAACAAAGTAGTTGTCTCAATTTAAGCCCTGTTTTTTTTGTTTTGTTTTGTTTTCTTTTTTTTAATCTTTTCATTTTCTTGAGCTAGGGTCTCACTGTAGCCTTCACTGTCCTGGAACTTGCAGAGATCTGTTTGCCTCTACCTCCTGAGTGAGATTAAATGTATGAACCACCCCAGCTGGCCTGAATCCCACATTCCTGTTTCTCCAGTCTGCATGGATGTTTTGCCTGCACGTATGTCCCTGCACCGCATGTGTGCAGTACTTCTGTCCCAGGATTGCCTGGAACTGGAATTACGGATGGTTGTAGGCTGCCTGCCATCTGAGCGTTGGGAACTGAACCCAGCCTGGCTGCCCTACAAGAGCAACAAATGCTGTTAACTGTTGAGCTCTTCAACCTCAAATTCTTAGCGTATGTATGTGTATGGATGCACACATACCACAGCGTTCCTGTGGAGGTCAGAGGGCAACTGGCAGGAGTCCTCTCCTCGTATCATGTGAGTAGTGGAGATAGAGACAAATGGCCAGGCTTTGTAACCAATGCCGTTGCCTGCTGAGCCGGCTCATCAGCCTGGAAGGTTTTGAAAAGGAAAATTCATTTCTAATAAATTCTTGAGGCAGGGTCTATCTGTATATATCCCTGACTTCTGAGATTCACCATGTAGACCAGGCTGGCCTCAAACTCAACAGATCCGCCCACCTCTGTCTCTCAAGTGTGGGATTATAGGCATGTGCCACCATAGCCAGCTTTACTTTATTTTTTTTAATTATCTGTCTGGGTGCCACGTGAAGTCAGAGGTGTCCCATTACTCTGCAGCTGCAGTTACAAGCATTTGTGAGATGTCATATGGGTGGTGGGAATCAAACCCAGATCCTCTGGAAGAGCACTGAGCCATCTCTCCAGCCCTCCATCCATTCTTAGATCATTTCTATCTAGGGTAGAACTGTGCTAAATGACATATAGGTTTTGGCTTTTGTATTAGAATCCTAAATCCTGCATAATTCCAGATAGCATCCTTGGCTAATCCTAGAACTCATTCAAGTTCAGTTTAGTCATCATTTAGGATAATGGTGGGGGGTTATTTAGGATAATGTGGAAAGTTAAAAGTTGGAAGGTAAATAAATCTATAGTTTGAATATTAACAATATTTGTATTGATCAGTGTGTTCTTGCTCTCCTTTTCCCCACCCCCTTCTGTCTCTCTTTCCCTCTCAGGTTTTGTTCCAGCTCTGGGTGGCACAGAGTTCAGAGTTCTTCAGGCGCTTAGCCCTATTGCTTTCTACAGCCAATTCGCCCTCAGGGCCCCTACTTACTGAGGCACTCCTGCCTCACCGAGTTCTGTCTGACGTAATTCAAGGTCTACCTCATGCTCATTTTGCCTGCTTGGAAGAGCTGAAGCGCAGCTACGAGTTCTTCCGGTACTTTGAAACTCAGCATCAGTCAGTACCGCAGCGTTCATCCAAAACTCAGCCAAAGTCGAGAGAACTGAATAATGTTCACACGGCAGTGCGTAGCTTACAGCTCCATCTGAAAGCATTACTGAATGAGTAAGTGTAGAAACTTGGAAAGGAAACACCGCCGGGATAAGCAAACGTTTTCATCCCATTTTGGCTGTTTCTTGTGTCCTCATTAGAAAGAAGAAACACAGTGAAGCATGAAGGAAGGTTTGTGGGTGTGAGGTATCAGGGAGATTTAGAAGCACCGTGGTTTAAGTTTTCCCTTTGCCTGTCTTCAGCAGAAAGCAGATGCTCCTTGTCTTGAGAGATAAAGTAGAGAGGATTATCAAAAGTGAGCATCTTTTTAACCCTCGTAAGGTAGGACTTTAAACTGGAACCCACAGTCTGGAGAAGTATGCGTGAGAGGCATCATTATGTAAAGGGTCATACTTTACTACTTTCTCAATACATCACAGCGCGTTTGGAAGTATTTCTATAGCACAGAATTAGCTTTTGGGCCTCAGTAAAGGGTAGTGTCCGTATTTTTGTATTTTTTTATCTTCTACTTTTCATAATATTGCCATTCAGCTATAGTTTCCAGATGTTTATAGTCTGCTTTGGTGTACTTTTATTAGTTCTAAATATTTTTCTCATCTGTTTCTAAATGGAAATTTTCGCATTTTAAAATTTTAATGGGCCAGGCCTGGTGATGGATGCCTTTAATCCCAGCACTCAGAAGGCAGAGGCAGGTGGATCTCTGTGATTTCGAGGTCAGCCTGGTCTACAGAGAGAGTTGCAGGACAGCCAAAGCTACATGGAGAGACCCGTCTCAAAAAAAGAAAAGATAAAGAAAAAGAAAAGAAAGAATTGATGAAAATACATCTGAATGTAGTCATTCCCACTGAATTTCTCCAACAAATGTGAAATTTTCATAGTGTAGGGCTGGAGCGAATAGGTGGTCAAGCTGCGCTGGCAGTCAGGAAGAAAGATCACTGGGATTTACTGAAGTGATAAGATTGCCGTTGGTAGACTTATCAGTCAAGAAGTCGAAGGGAAAATGCATAAATCACATGTGAGCTAAAGTGGGCCCAAAGGCCTGGACTATTCCACAAACTAAAAAGACTAGCTTAAGTGGGATGAAGGGAGACAAGATAGACAAAGATAGACATGGAAGCCCAAAAGCATATTTGAAAAGATGAGCTTTGCCTCAGTCCAAGGCCTTTGAGAGATTGATAGGAGACACAGGAAAGATAGGCTAGGAAAAGGGAAGAAGCTGAGGTGGGAACATCCCAGTGACATATATATACAGAGCTACAGAGAAACCCTATCTCTACAAAAACAAAAAAAATTATTACTTATGCATATGTCTGTGTACTTGTGTGCAGGTGCCAACAGAGGCCAGAAGAGGGTGTTGCATACTCTAGAGCTGGAGTTACAAATGGTTATGCGCTGCCCCAAATGGGTGTAAGCCACTAGTACTGTTAACCACTGAGCCATCTCTCCAGCCCCATGAATATAAGCTGTAAGAGAGCTTTTCATCCATAACTCCAGTTCCAGGAGATACAGCATCCCTCAGACTCAGCAGTCATCAGGTGCACATGTGGTGCAGATATCCTTGCAGCAAAATAGTCATACATGTAAGATAAGTCTACAAATAATTTTAAATATATTTAAAATATTAATGTATATGAGTTTAAATATATATAATTTCAACATATATATGTATATATATAAAATTTTCTTGCTGTTAATTCTCAAAAGTAGGAGATGGACTTAATTTAATTTTTTAGATCAGAAATTGTCTAGTATGTGTGTAAGAAATACTTGTGGACTGTATCACACACTACTCCATATAAATTTTCATTTGTTTCTTGGGGGAAAGGGTTGTTTAGGGTGCTGACCACGTGCTCTGTCACTGAGCTACACCTCCAGCCCCACTCCATCATTTCTAAGCCTGCAGTCCAGTGGTAGCAAATGCACACACTGTTGAACAACTTTTACTACCATCTGTCTCTAGAACTGTTTGATTTTATGGGCTTGATTTCTTAAAATAGTCCTCTTAAATGATAACATTTCCACTTCATACTTTAAAAATATTTCTGTTTTCCTGTGTTGCACAGAGTAATAATTCTTGAAGATGAACTTGAGAAGCTTGTTTGTACTAAAGAAACACAAGAGCTGCTGTCAGAGGCCTATCCGGTACTAGAGCAGAAGCTAAAGCTGATTGAGCCCCATGTGCAGGCTAGCAACAGTTGCTGGGAAGAAGCCATTTCCCAAGTGGATAAACTTTTACGGAGGAATACAGAGAAAAAAGGTAGATTCCTTTCAGCATGTGCTTGTCAGATGTGCTTAACTTCATTCTGCTGGGGTTCTCTTCTGTGGCCTGTCTGTTGACATCACACATACAAACACAAAATGAATCCAAAGTCTTGACTCCTATTTTAATATAAAATACACAATGATTTGAATTTTCAGGGCATCGTGTCTCCTTTTATAATAACTGAAAGGAACAGAGAAATGTCGACAGTATTTCTACTATCAGAACTTCGGAAACTCTTACAAGTTGAGTAATAAAGGAACTGGCTGGGCGGTGGTAGCGTATGCCTTTAATCCCAGCAGAGCAGGTGGATCTCTTTTTTTGAGGCCAGCGTGGTATACAAAGTGAGCTCCAGGACAGCCAGGACTACATCGAGAGACCTTGTCTCAAAAAAACAAAAAGAATGGCTTTGGCTGGATGTGGTTTCAAGCAGGGTCTCTTGTAGCCCAGGCTGTCCTTGAATTCACTAGCTGGAGATGACCTTGAACTCCTAATCCTTCTGCCTCCACCTCTGGTTTTACAGGAGTATGCCACTTCTTTTTAAGTATATAATGATGAAAAGTATAATTATATATAAATATGTAATCACATGATTATATAGCAAATTGAAATTCAGTTAATTAAAGGTAAACTCAGCTTGGGTGAGCCCATGAAAATATCTACTTGTGTAACTCATTTCCAATTCTGAGTTAAAATAATGGAAAATGAGAAAATAAAACTTATAAGATCGATCTTTTTTTTCTTTTATTATTTTTTGTTTGTTTTTTGAGACAGGGTTTCTCTGTAGCCCTGGCTGTCCTGGAACTCACTCTGTAGACCTGGCTAGCTCAAATGTGGGGATCCACCTGCCTCAGCCTCCCAAGTGCTGAGATAAAGGTGTGCACCACCGGTCCCTGTGTTATTTTTTTTTTATGAGAAAGAATAATGATCTGTTTTAAAGCCCTCCCAACACTGTGAACAAAATATTTCATGGGAGTTGGGCATTTGTGCGTCCTCTAGCATGTGACAGATACTATGGCCATTCTTCAGAGTTTAACTTAAAGCCATATGGTAAATATACTGCTGTTACTATTAACTTTGGTGTCTTCAATCTTCACAAATTAGATATTTTTACCAGAATGATTTGGTATCCAGATATGGACGTACACATCAAAAATCTAACACTCATGAACCTAAGATACAAGATCATTAGTTTAAGACTAACCTGGGCTCCTAGGAAGACCCTACCTCAAAACAAGAAAATTGGGGAAAACAGAAAGTTGGTCTAGCAAACTAGAAAGTTGGTGCCAAGGATGTCATATCGTTAGATGTTCATTCGTTTCTGAGGGCCTGCTGCTCATCTTCATTCTGCCCCCACCCTCTTCTTAAAGGCAAGCCTGAAATAGCGTGTGAAAACCCACACTGCACTGCAGCACCCTTGATACGGCCTACTCTGCACATTGAGGACAGAGACCCCATCCCTGAGGAGCAGGTAAGGGTGAGCGGCGTTGGTTTCACCTGAAGACGAGATCCACATACAATTTGCCTACTTTTATTTTAGATGACATGGGTACTATCAGATATATTGTTGTGTTTCTGCTTCTAATGAGGTTACGACTACAGTGTCATATAAACTTACATCACAATATCAGCTCTTCATGCCTTGAATGTGCTTTATCGACTCAGAGTAGAAAATAGCCATTGACAGTGTTAACTTTCTCATCTAGAACCCTTTGTAACATCCCTGTTAGGCTTTTGGAAGATTTTAATTTATCAGTGGATAAGTTTGTTGCCTTCCTTCCTCTCCAACTGCCGTAATGATTGTCCTAAAAGAAAGTCCTCCAAAATGCGTAGGTCAAGTAGTGAATCCTGTCTGCCTGAATTCCTTTGTCTTTGGCCCATTTTCAGGAGCTAGAAGCTTATGTGGATGACATAGACCTAGAAAGTGAGTTCCGGAAGGATGATTTGTACCACCTATCTCCGGAGGACAAAGAGAGGCAGAAGCATGAGCAGGAAGAGTCCAGGAGGGTGCTGCAGGAGCTGAAGTCTGTGCTAGGATTCAAGGCGTCAGAGGCAGAAAGGCAAAAGTGGAAGCAGCTTCTGTTTAGTGACCATGGTAAGCTCCGACTTCAGAGTCCAGGTTATTTCAGTGACATAACCTTTCTTTCTGAACCATAAATGCTGCCTTAACTGTAGAACTCGGCATCAACCAGTTAGTGTAGTACTCTCATATAGAAGCAAAATCGATCTGATCCGTAAAAGAATGTCGTATACTTACACTGAGATTATAAAGTTACACTTTTTTGTCAGTTACTTAGTTATTTGATAGATTTCTTTCATAGTGGGCATCAAATTGAATATATTGAGCTAATCATGATGGCACTGTAATTCCAGCAAGGAGGATCTTGAGTTTGAGGCCAGCTGGTGCTGCAAGTTTGTGCTGCCAAGACCCTTTGGGGGTAGGAGGGATGGATAAAAGAAAGTAATAAATTTGAGATTCTAAGCTCTGTTCTCTATTTAAAGTATTTCAATAAGACCCACCATTAATAACTGTTTAATGCTAAAAATGCATAAAGATCAAGGCCCCTTGGGCACTTGGGTTAAGTTTCTTCAGTAGTTGGAAGCAGAGGAGGTATTTGTGCGTGCTGACTCCACAGTCAGGCTTGGATGTTGTTGACTGGCCTTAGCCTTCTTCATGTTGCTCTGACGTTTTTCTCCAGTCATGCTTCATGGGAGGCAAAAGACGGAATGAAGAGAAACTTGCTATTGGCAATGTCAACTGAGTTTATCCTCAGTTGAGTTAATCCCTGTGGACTTAGAAGAAGGTAGAATGGGCCTTCCGTCCTTTTAGAGTATCCTTTGGACCCTCAGATCCAGTCGCCTGCCTTTCCCTTTCTCACTGGAAGTGTATAGGTCATCTAGTCTGCAAAGCTCATTGAGGTTCTCCAGTCTTCTCTTGTGAACCCTCACCTTCTCTCCAGCCCAGTCTACACTTGTTGGTTTCATTTTTCTTTGCGTCCCATTGGCTCCCTTCAGAACCCAAATCCCCACTAGATTATCCTTGTCCATTAGAATAGCCCCTTAGCTGACTTCCATTTCAGTACTTTTTTCCCCTAAGCTATCCTTGAACATATTCCAGACTTTGTTCAAACTCAAATAGCTCATTAATTCTGTCTCAAAACTACAATAGTTCCACCTTTCTTATTATATTCGCCTTTCCAGGATAAGAATCCATTGTGTCCACTTGTATTTCCCAGTGTTTCTAATAAAGGTGCCCTCTTCAACTTAGTTGTCTGATTAAATAGTCCCACAGACTTGCTGTTTACACTTGCGAAGAAAATGGATGCTGGTCTCTGACCAAGTCTGTCTTCTCCACCAAGCTGTCCTCTCCGAGTGCTTCCTCTGTGACCCCCCCACTGCCCAACCTCTGCTGCCACCATAGACTTTCACCCTGGGGTGTAGAGGAAGGCTTGAGCGTGAGAGCAGAGCAATGGTGGCCACTCTAGAAGCACAGCAGGCTTCTAGAATCAGCTTGCTCATGAATTAGAGATTGATGGCCAGTTTCTGTGTTCAGGGTTTTCAGTCTCTAAATTTCTGTCCTTTTTTTTCTAGGTTTTATTCTCCAGCAGTATTCAGTCAGCAAACTTTGATCCACAAGTAGTTATCGAGTACCTGTCAGACCCCGACACTATTTACTGCTGTGTGTAGCACATAGATCAGCAGACAAAACATATCTACTCCCCTAGAGACTTCCGTTCAGACACTGTCCTCAGCTAACCCTTCCCTCCACATACTCTGTCTCCCACATTCAGTTACCAGCCATCGTGGCTTGAAACATGGTACACTTGTGAAGACCTAGCTGACTTCTGAACAAGAGTGTGCAGACGTGCTGGGGACAGCATTATCTATATGCTTGTAGCTTTTGTGACTGCCAGTGTTTCCTTCATAGTATTTAGCTGTAAAATGACCTATTGATTGACATTGTGGGCAGATGAGAGAAATGGGTCTCATTTTCAGAAACAAGCTTCTGATTCCATTTGCATTTGAAAAGGCAATAATGCTGTATAGTCGGTGAAAATAAGTAAAACTCTACTGATGCCAGAAAAATGCCTTCCCGTGAACAGTTTCAGTGTGTCTTCCAGAGTTGTTTTCATCTCTACCTACAGGGGTAAAGTCCGAATGGAGTTAGAGAGGGAGAGCCTGCTCTGGAACCTGCTGTGGCCATGTGTCTGTTGCTGCTGCCTCCCTAGTGGAGTAACTGCAGCATAGGGATGTTTCTTGGAAATGGACACGTTTTACACAAGTGCTTTTTAAACATACGCCAGATCTCCAGGATGCACTTTTTCCCTTCTGCCATGCTTCATAATATATTGTATTGTACTAACCCTCGTGCTGGGAGGAGAGACTGCCTAGCAAGCAACCCACTGCCTACTAACACCAAGAGGGCTAACTAAACCTTCATTTTTCTTGCAAGGACAACATCTACTGTATGGATCTACATGATATTTATGTATTATACTTTGGTAGTTGATCTTGAATGCAGATTTATTTCATCTGTCTTCTCTGTAGCACAACGGAATGTAGAACACTTCCTTTCAGGTTCTGTTAGGTGGTGGACAAGTAAGTTGGATTCTCTGTAACACTTTCCCATGCTGTTTACCTTGTGAAAATATGTGTGATGAAGCTGCTGTTGTCTGGGTCACGTTAGGCTTTTTATCTGTGTGGCGAAAACCACACTGTGTATCCCTTTAATGCCAGTGTCCCCAAGCTTTAGTGTGCATCAGAATCTAGTGGGCCGCTTGTAAACTTACCCGCCCCAGCCCCAGTGTCCCTGCCTGTGATCAGACCCTAGGGTCTGTTTCCAGCAGCTTCCTCTGGGATAGATGGTCCTGCTGATTCCAGGGCCATGCTTGGAGGACCACTGCCT
This sequence comes from Bramus lutescens, assembly GCA_001685075.1. Classification (NCBI taxonomy): domain Eukaryota; kingdom Metazoa; phylum Chordata; class Mammalia; order Rodentia; family Cricetidae; genus Bramus; species Bramus lutescens. The sequence continues at coordinate 200,912 of LOEQ01001088.1, read as the reverse complement.
TTGTCTCATTTTTATGTCATGACATTCCCCATTTTACAACATTACATTTATTTTACTAGAAAGTTTTATTGAATATTTATTATTTGTTGTTCCTTTTTTAAAAAGTTACTGGGAGTTTAAAGTCATTGGGTCCTTAGTTATTTTTGTTTTTTTTTTCTTTTCTTTTCCTCTTTTTGTTCTTTGAAGCTGTGTTGAAATCCTTGTCTCCTGTAGACCCAATGGAATCTGTAAGTAATTCAGAAACACCCATGCATTCAGAGACAGGAAAAGTCAATAGGAGTGGTACTGAAGAGGAAGGTAGTGAGCCCTCTCCACGTGACCCTGAAGGAAACAGGACTGAGTTTGTATGTGACAGCCCTCCAAAGGATGAAAACAAAGACACGTGTAGAAATGAAGCCTACCTCCGAGGAGCTGAAGAAAGAATGTTCTACCAGTGTGAGAGCGAAGCTGAGTCTCCCCAGGCTGCTGCTGCTGCTGGGGCCGCTGCCCCNCTCCCAGGGACTCGCTCCAGCTCTCCATTAAGCAGAGGCTGGCCCGACTACAGTTGTCACCAGAATTCACCTTCACTGCTGGCCTGGCTGCAGAGGTGGCTGCCAGATCTCTGTCATTCACCACCATGCAGGAACAGACTTTCGGCGATGAGGAGGAAGAACCAACAGTTGAAGGAAGTGAAAATGAGGTGGGAGAGAAATAAGGACCGAGATGAAGTGATTTCTGGTCGGCCCTCTTACAAGTGTTTTAGCTTCAAGACTGGAAGGGAATGAGTGTGTGTTTACTCTATATAAAGCTAATGGATTACACCAAGAGGACAAGTAAGTTGGTGTTATGATTTACAGGGTGAGCACTGCTTTGAAACCTGACCTGAAATTAGCAGCCATCTGTGTAGGCAGGTCTTTTAGGGATAGGAGAGGGAGGTAAGGGCATTTTTGAATAGACTGCTGTTTTATTTACGGCACGACTGATAATCTAGGCAATTCTTTAAGTACTTTTAATAAGAAATGAATTTATCTTTTTTTTGCCAAAATTTGCTGCCATAAGGTAACTAGGATGATTCTCTTGCAGAGCATTAGAACGAGCTCTTTCTGCTGTGTCCTTGCAGTTTGTAACTGCAGCGATCATGTTAATATGTTGTTCGTATTTTATTTTGTTTATACCACTCCTAAAACAAAGATACAGGTTCTGAATAAAAATATTTAATTCCTACAATTGATGTGTTCTGGGGTTTGGAACTTTAGTTTCAAAGGTGTTTGGGCTGTGGCATATTTCATGTTTCCTTATTTTCATATGTGTGTTCATTTTAAGGTATCATACACCTTCAAAAGGGAAATACTGTGCCATTTTAAGAAACACCCTTGTAGTTTTTGTTGTTGGTGGTCCCTGTTGCAGCTCAAAGAAACAATGTCAGAGAGACGTCCCTACATCAAAGGCCCCCTCTCCAACCCCGCAGAAAGTTCCTTCTATCATTTACTTGGAGACAACTGTGCCTCTGCTTCCGTAGGTCATGGCGCCGTTTTCCAGCCTGGCCTATCTTACTAAGACTCAGGAAACACGTCAGCTTTCTTGGAAAGCATCCTTGTCCCTTTGTATTTTGTGGTGAATCCATTTTACAGCGATGCTGTCCACATACCAGCCTCATCTGCTTAGCACTTTGATTGTGTTCTCAGTGATATTTTTGGGAACATTCTGTCACTGGAACCTGTCGTTGCTGTGTACTTACCGAGTTCGCAGACATGATTTGGGAGGACTGTAAGAAAAACTAAATTTATGCTGCAACTGTTCTAGGAGGAAAGGGTGTGAATTCCTGTAACTTACTGTCTGCTTTTAGTGAGGAAATTTACTTATGTTTGTCTCACTGTTGTAGCTTTAGTAACTGTATTTTACCCTGAGGAAAATCTTCTACTTTATATGAATAGGCTTTGGACTGTTAGTGATTTTGCATGTTAGTGATCTGCATGACTACTAACATGTCAGGAGCAGTACCTTCAGCTGGACAAGGAAATACTAAATCTCAAGAAAAAGGGAGCCTCCTCTGTTGTAACTGACTTCTGTATTCCTAAATAATAGTCTTACTTTCTTACTTAAATTATTGTTTCCAACTCCTAGATAAAGAAGTTATTAGGGATATTTTGTTAAGAGTTCTTTTAATTTATAACACAGGGAAAATTGGAGTTTAATCATTTTAATTCTTTTAGTCTGTTTTGAGTCAGTCACACCAGTTTAACAGAAACCTGTTCACACTATTTTACCAGTGTTCTACTCCCTGGGCTGATGCTTTCAGATTCTGAAATACGAAGTTTAATCAGAATTCCCAGTCTTCCAGGCTCATCTGTTTTGTTCACAGGCTCTTATTTAGTTTCATACAAACTGCTTTCTGAAGTCATGATGAAGGACATTGTGATGTTAAGCGATATTCTTTTTAGATAATAGTTTTCATATTTCTTTCATCATTTAAAATATTTCCAACATAAAGCTCTTTTTTCTCTGTGAAATTTTCTTAATTAATTTTCTCTTATAACATTCTGAGTTGGTATTCCTTGGTTGTTTTAGTGGGCACCTGAGTCATAATGAACCAGAAGTACTGTTTTTAGTGCAAACTTTAAGCCATGCTCTCTGTCATTCTTGGATGCTTTGATATGAGACCGAGGTACTGTTTATGCCCAATAAAGTCTAAGATCCTTCTTAGGTACTTCTTGCCACGAGTTCATTTTGTGTGTAGACAGGCTGATGGGGTACAAGTGGACGCCCTTACGTGTGTTTTCCTAAGGCTACCTCACTTTTTCTTGACTGGGTTTAATAGCTATCTTTCGATGAACAGAAGAGCCTTCTGGAAAAAAAAACCCACATTTTTGGCAGATAATTTATAACTGTGTTTTCCAGATTTTACAGCATGATTAATCTTGTTGGGAATCATATTCTGACAGCTTCTAGTACAGAAATTGCCAAAGTTTGTTTTACCAGAACTAACCTAGAACTCAGAGGGAACTGCATGCCATTTAGGACACTCGTGAAAACAGAATGTTTACCCTGTGTGTCTATAGATGGAACGTCAGGACAGTAAGTGACCCGGAGTCCGTTGCCATGCCCCAAAGCCTTTTTCTCTGATGTCTGGCAGATCTGGGGCCAGACTGTTGTTTCATTTGCAATTCTCGGCTTTTTTCTTTATCCCTTGTAAGCCTTGTATGTTATCTAAGGTCCTTGTTGAAGCTAATTGTAGTCACAGTGTCTGGATCCATTTCATTGGGACCTGATGATAAGCAAGTCAGGAAAAAGACACACATGTAAAGCAAGTTGATAAGAATGTTTAAGAATCTAGATTTCAGAGCATGGCCTGACTAATGCTTGTAATGCCAGCACTCCAGGTGCACATTCAGGAGGATCACTGGATGCACAGTGAGAACCTGTATCAGGACAGAGAGAGAGAGAGAGAGAGAGAGGGAGACAGGGAGAAAGAGAGAGANGAGAGAGAGAGAGAGAGAGAGAGAGAGAGAGAGAGAAGCAGGGGCCAGGCTTTACTGCACACAGCAGTTGGAGTCTGAATCCCAGGCCTTTCATTCATGGGACATGAGTACATAGGATCGTGTTGGGGAAGTTTTCTCAGGAAAACTCAAGTTGTCAGAATTGCTAAATGATATTTCTGATTTCTTAGAAATTTAAAAAGAAATAATGCTTTTCAGGATGAAAAGTAAGATCTGGTTACAAATATATATCTCAGTTTACTAAAATAGTAACATAATAAAAATTGATTCATATAATAAAAGTCACAGTGCTTGCATATTAAGCATAGGAAAAGTCAACTTCTGGTGCATTTAAAAAGCTATAACTTGACTTAGTGTTGATTAGAAATGGCTCTAGATCTCATTTTCACTCCGCTGTTTTCTTCCCATGTAAAACAGGAATCATGTTTCATGCTGCTAAATGAACAGAAATAATATGGGGAGCCACTGGTTGGTTTATCATAGTATATTGTTCTTATGCCCAACTAGAACAAGGATATAAGAACCAGATACTGGAGGCTGAAGTGTAACATAGCTGAGCCTGGTTGAACTAAAGTGAGTAACAATGCTTGAACAACAACCAGACCGAGCATAAGGATTGATTTTTTCAGATCTGTTTATGGGGACATGTCTGTGCTTTCTATGCTTAGATTAAAAAAGCAAAGGTGGTAAGAGACAGCAAAATGCCTGGTACGGTGACCATCCAGTGTCCTCATCAACGGGTGACTAACTTGAGTCCCTTCATCTTTCAGGGAATGGAAGCAAATCCATTTAATCCCCGAACTTAACAGTCTACTAATGGGACTTACTTTATACTTCTCTCCGTTAATTCTAGCATGTACAGGAAATAGTTTAACCTTTTCTTTGAGAATACCAGTTCCTCTAGTGGAAAATAAACAAATCCACACTCAGGGACAACGGAGACATAAAATGTCAAGCACCCCTTTGCTGCCTAATTTCATACTGCTTGCTTTTTCAGCTATGTCTGTTTTCTCCACAGTTTCTCTCTCTTCCCTTATAATCAACTGTCACTTTTGCCGCTGTGTTGTGTGCCTGCCTTCTGCAGTAGGCCCTTAATTTGCTGCTTATAATCTGCTGTGGACTGAGAAACCAGATTGCCAAGCTTGCTAGAACAGTATCTAAACTAAGAGTAAGTAGACTGGAAAAGGCTGAGAGCTTTTCTGTCGGTCACGTGCATGGACTGTGTCATGCATGTTTGGCTGCTTATCATTCCTGTGTGTGCATTTCGTGTCTTACTAAAAACTTGCTAAAAATATTTGATTGAAAATACAATTGCCATACATTTGAAATATTAATTTGGTGTTTATGTGCTGATGTTTCTAGGACCCCTCGCTAATGAATTCAACTGCAAAAGAAAAATTGTCTATCATCTTTGTATATCATTGTATTTCGGGAAAATGTTAGTCATTTGTTCTTGTTAATTAGTCTTCATTCAGTCCACAGGTCTAAAGTTCATGTCATTATTGTGAACCCTGCACAGTAGTTCCTGGCTGGAAACTAAACATGACTCCTGTAGTAAGAGTTGGTTAGGGACAGGGAATGAATCATTCAGACAGCCCCGGTCTCTAACAATATATGACATACACCTTAATCTTTCCTATATTAAAAATAACTATTCCTGAGCTGGGAAGATGGTTCAACGGGTAAAGTGCTTGCTGCACAAGCATGACATCGAGAACCTTCATTCAGATTCCCAGGGTGCATCTGTAACCCCAGCCCAGGGGGTTGGAGTCAATGGTCTAGGGAAACACTCAACATCAACCCCTGGCTTGCTTAACATGTGCACACACACACACACAAATATGTGTACACACACCCTCATATATACATGTATACACAACCATGTATACACAAATACACAAAATTGTTTTTATTATTATCATTATTATTGGTTTTTGAGACAGGGTCTCTCTATGTAGCCTTGGCTGTCCTGGAACTCACTATGTAGACAAGGCTGGCCTTGAGATCTGCCTGTCTCTACCTACCAAGAGCTAGGATTAAGACATGCACTACTACATCTGGCTCAAAGTGATGGTTATTAACATTGGCTATTATACTTTGATACACTGAACACTGAGAACTTATTAACACTGACTATTATACCTGGATACACTAAACACTGAGAACTTGTTAACATTGGCTATTATACTCTGATACACTAAACACTGAGAACTTATTAACAATGGCTATTATACCTGGATACACT
>LOEQ01001088.1:112023-123449 GCA_001685075.1 Bramus lutescens | reverse complement strand
TTGGAAGAGCAGGCAATGCTCTTAACCTCTGAGCCATCTCTCCAGCCCTATCCTATATTCTTTTATGTACTGAGGGAAAACCTTGAAGTCACTATTTTTAGTCTGTGTGTACAGGTGCTTTGCCTGGACACATGGAAGTGTACCAAGTGCATGCCTGGTACCCGTGGAGGTCTAAAGAGGGTGATGGATCCCCTGCAGCTAGAGTTGTAAGCTCCTGTGTGGACGCCAGAAACTGAACCTGGGTCCTCTGCAAGCTAGCTCTGTTAAACGCTGAGCCACCTCTCCATGCCTTGAATTCACCTCCAGATACAGCAGAGGGGAAACCATTCGCTTCACCTTGTAATACCGCTAGAACCCAACTACCTATTACCTAGTCTGCCACCCACCTGATCCAAACCATGATCACATTTCCCCTAGATCACTACAGTGAGGCTCCTAAGTGGTTTCTCCACTTCTGTGCTCATCAAAATCAAAACGTTATATGGCACACAGGGGCTGAACGGACAGCACAGAGGTTAAGAGCACTGGCTGCTCGTCCAGGGGACCGGGGTTCAGTTCCCATCACTCACGCGGCAGCACACAAACCTGTAACTCGAGTCACAGAGGACCCAACATCCATTTCTGGTTTCCATGGGCACTGCACACAGGAGGTGCACAGACATACAGGCAAAACACTCAATACATATAGAATGCAATCTTTAAAGAAAATTAAACATTTACTTCCCACAGCAGTCTCTAGACCCAGATAACCAGAGCCTACACCCCACACTTCAGATCCCCTTTTCATGTGGAGTGGGCGGGGCCAAAGGGATGGATGAACACACATACACACAGACCTCTTTTACTGCCGCCTGGGTCTCGCCGGATTCCCAGCCTGCCTCATTCCCCAAACCATCTACGGGCAATGTAAAGTCAGCAAAGAATTCTGGGAAGGCGAACAGCATGCTCAGGAGGTTGACAGCAGCCCGTGCTCTGTCGGCAAACAGGTGGGAAGACTCTAAGGCACTGACGGCTGTAGTGGGACAGTATGCAGGAGGAAGCAGAGGCAGAATCGGCGCTTACTAAACACGGGTATGATCCCACTTAGAAGTCCGAAGAACCTAAGGTTCGCTCATACCTACTGTTACTCAATAATGGATTGAATAAAAAGATGTAGAGAAGATTCTGCTACCCAATTCCCGTGGAATGCCCTCTGACCTCCACATGCACGAACACAGGCAAAGAATGTAATTATAAAATGAAGAGACATTGCAAGCACTGGCTTTTCTTAAGACCCAGGTTCAATTCCCTGTACCTACAGAGTGTCTTACAGTCACCTGCATTCTCTAGTCTCAGGGGATTCAATGCCCTCTTCTGGCCACTAAGGGCACCAGGCATGCATGTGGTACACATCCGCACATGCAGACAAAATGCTCATACACATAATGAGGTTTTAACATTTTAATAGGGCTGGCAAGATGGCTCAGTGGGTAAAGGTGCTTGCCACCAAGTCTGAAGAAGACCAGAGTTATATATTGGGGACCCAAATGATAGAAAGACAGAGTGTACTCCCACAGACTGACCTCTGACCTTTATATGGGAACCATGACATACACACATGCCTACATGCAAAATAAATAAATGTGGGACTGGAGAGATGGCTCTGAGGTTAGGAGCGCTGGCTGCTCTTCCAGAGGACGCAGGTTCAATTCCTAGCACATGAGTGGCAGCTCACAACTGTCTGTCACTCCAGTTCCCTGGGATCCGGCACCCTCACCAGACATACATGTAGGCAAAACACCAATGCACATAAAATAAATTATTAAAGAATATAAGTTTAAAATGCTAAGAAAACAGCTACAAATTAGGTCTCTGGGGGGAAAACAACCAGACAATTACTATTAATTTAAATCTCTGAAGAACTGAAGAAAAATTCTATTTATATCAAGAAGTTATTTCTGTTTTAGAATTTTTTTTTTTTTGAGACAGGACCTCACCATTAAGCTCAGGTTGGCCTTGAGTTTTCAATTCTTCTGACCCAGTAGCCTTCTAAACACTGGGATCACAGGTGTGCACCATGAAGACAACTCCTTATGAGAAACACTCGTCTTGAGGTAGGCCAACTCGACCTACATAGAGTTTTATTCCAGACAAGGCTATATACTGTAAGACTTTATCAAAAAAAAAAAAAGACTGAGTTCTACACCAAACATTAAACTTTTCTTCCTCCATCTTTGCTATTCTGTAATGGACTCCCACGGCTACCAGCAGATTCGCCTATTTCGTTGCAGCTACTACTTTTAAAACCCATTTAGAGGGCGTCAAGTTTAGATGCTCGTCAATGATACTTTGGTCAGACGTTATTTCTGACATATGAAAGCATGGGAGAGGTGTCACAGGAGGTGGTTCTTAAATGCATGTTTTGGAGTCCAAACTTTCGATGCTGCCAGACAAATCACTGGGGCTTAAGACCCAGCTCTGTCAGCTGTGGCTCCAGGCAGGCAAGCAGACTGAATCCCTGCAGCAGCTACCACTTTGTCATGTGTGTGTGCATGTGTATGTGCATGTGTGTGTGCATGCGTGCATGTATGTATGTGCATATGTGTGTGTGCGAGCATGTGTGTATGTGAGTGTGTGTGTGCGTGCATGTATTGTGTGTGTGCATGTGTGTGTGTGTGTGTGTCCCGCTTTCCTCCCTGCTCGTCTTCCCTGAGGTGTCCACCATTTACTGCCTGACAAATCCACATACCCAAGTTGTCTTATGGTAAAATAATTCTGGCAGGAATATTAGTGACGTCATAAACACATTTATGTCTGTGAAATACAGAACATTTCCTGGCAATTAATAACATAGCTCTCAGTACATATGAACTGCTAATAGTAATTTAAAATATCTCAAAGCTCTGGATTCAAACAAAAACCATTAATAATAAAATGCTATGAAGTAAATTCCTTCAAGTTGACCACTTTTCTCAGTGGCTCCTTCTTAGTCATCTCAGGATTTAATTCATGGATGTCGAGATGCTATGAAGAAGCTGGGTTTGGTGGCACACGCCTTGAGTCCTAGCAGACAGGCAGGTCTCTGAATGCAAAGACAGTTTGGTCTACATAGTGAATTCCAGACCAGCCAGTGCTATGCAGTGAGTGCTTGCCTTCAAGCAAACAAGCAAAAAGCTATAAGCGCTAACCTCTGCCATGGCTATTTGCACTTTAAAAGGGATCGTATCTTTTTAAACTCTAACGATATAGGAAATAGAAGGTGGAATCGCAGATCTTGAAAATTGTAAGACCAGAGAGAGGTGGCACACGCCTTTAATCCAAAACTTGGGAGGCAGAGGCAGGTGGATCTCTGTGAGTTCGAGGCCAGCCTGGTCTACAGAGTGAGCTCCAGGACAGGCTCCAAAGCTACAGAGAAACCCTGTCTTGAAGAACAAAAATGAAAACAAACAAACAAACAAACAAAAAAGCCAGAAAACAAAAATTAAAAAAAGAAAATTGTAGAGCAGGGGACCTATTTATGCTGCCAACTATGAAAGAAGGAAGTAATTGGTAACAGCCATGGGGAGAGCAGAGGTGGAGGCAGGGCCCACAAGGTAGCTGTGCACAGAGAATGCAGCCTGCTCTCCTGCCTGCAGCTAGGTCACCAGCCCCAAAGGTCCCATCTCACAAAGATCTAAGAGGCTGAGGAGAGAGGAGGATGGGAGCATTTCTTGACCCTTCTTATTTTCCTCTCCGGGGTTCAAATCCCTTCTTTTCATTTGAGAATCAACCGCTCTGAGAGGAGACATTAACTCTGCTTGGCTCCAGAGCATCAGATAGATGGTTTGGGTGCAGTCATTTGAGAGAGTGATGACAAAACAGAAAGCTGGCATCACTCCCAGATTCTGGGAAAATATTACTTGTGTGTATATAATGGCATTAAATACTTACAATGCTCTCAGTGAAAGATGCATGTAGGGACTTAAATCATCGGCACTATCCTCCTACACATTTTTAAATATGTCACGCATTACATAAGTGGCCATTAGATGGCTGTTTAAAACCACATATATACTTACAAATGTTGTAAAAGCTTTTGGTTACTTTCCAGGGGTTAAAGACAATGAATTTTTAATTTGCTCACTGCATTAACGTGCTGTTTCGTGACCCAATGAACAGGGTTCAGACCTAACAAACAGACTCGAGAACAAAATTTTATAAGCAAATCTTATAAGAACAATGAAGCCTGAACATTTTCTATGCAAGTTCATTTCTTAAAAAGTGCTAGTCATGGGCCTGGAGAGAAGGCTCAGAGGTTAAGAGCACTGGCTGCTCTTCCAGAGGACCTAAATTCAATTCTCAGCACCCACATGGTGGATCACAACTATCTGTAATGAGATCTGGTCTCCTCTTCTGGTGTGTGTATGCAGAAAATATAAATCTTTAAAAAAAAAGTGCTAGTTAAAAGATAAAAGAGATAGCTCAACAGGTAAGACAGGCTCTCTTCCAGAGGACCCAGGTTTGGTTCCCAGTGTCCACATGACAGCTCACAACCTTGGTTCCAGGGGATCTGACGTCCCCTTCTGGTCTGAGGGCACCAGGCATGCATACAGCCTATATAATTACATTCAGGCAAAATACCCATACACATAAAAAAATAATTAAAAAATGCTAGCTGTGACTATTTTCATAAAGCAGATTATGAATGCAGCAAGAAAAGTAATGTATATTTGTCAGTCTTGTATTCAAAATTCTTTCCATCATGTGTATGCCAGCCAAAAGAGCCACTTCCAGTTAACTTCCAGAATTCATCACCATTCCATAAAGACTTTCCGGGCAAGAGTGATGGTTCCCCCTAACTTCCTAGGGGACTTCGGTTGCGTCACTGCTCCAGGAGCCAGTGGCAACCTGTGTATTTACCTGCACACATTCCTACTTTGTCACCCACTGGAGGTGATGGAAGGGCTACCAAACACTCTTTAACATGGACTGGTAGAAGAAAACCAACTTCAGAAAGTTGTCCTTTGACCTTTGTACATGCCTGCAAGAACATGCACACACACATGCATGCACACACAAAATAAAATTAAAACCAAGGGGCTTAATAAAAGTATACAGCAATATTGTTTTAGCAAATTCTTAGAGCGAGCGAATAACTTGAATTGCAAATCTGTTTTGTTTTTGAGACAGGGTCTCATTACGTAGCTCTGGCAGTCGTGGAGCTCAGTGTGTAGGCTTTGAACTCACAGAGATCCTTTTGCTCCCACCTCCTAAACGCTGGAATAAAGGCGTGTGCCACCTTGATTGCAAATCAATTCCTTTCTAACATTACACCAACGGCTGAAAACAGGAAGTCATTGTAGTTCCGGGGTTACTCTCAAACATCAAATACTTCTGGACAAAGCTGCCACTCTCCCCCACAGTCGGTCCTCATCAGTTTCTGGATCTTTTCATGACACGGTAATTCTACTTTGTTTTAAGGGGCTTCTACGGTCATACCAAACTAAATATGCTCAATCTCATCTGAATCTAGAATTTACTATCATTCAGGTTGGTCTATACTTTGTGGTGAGCTTCTTGCTCAGTCCAAGTTCTGAGATTACAAGTATGGCAACCACAGCCATACTTCTCTGTCTTAAATGTGATCTTAATCTGTGGTCCCCAAGGGCTGGGATTACAGATAGGGGCCACCATGCCCAGAATTACATTTCTGCTTGTCTCATTAACCTCAGCCTAAATTGCCCCCAGTACCATTGCATGCTTTCAGACATCCAAAACAGATTTCATACAAAACTAAACTGTACCTTCTTGTTATGAGATGTGAGCCTGTAAGTAACTACCCATGTCCTTAAGAATGTTATTGGTAAAAGAATAAGAAAGGTGTTTGTATCAGTTCCCCATAGCTGTGATAAAAGCAATAAATACATTAGAGAAGAAGGGGTTCGACTCACGGTTTGTGGGTGCAGTTCATCATGGTAGGAAAAACAGGGCAAGAAAGGTCTGCAAAGCCAGCACCATGTGCATGTGCTGGCAAGGACATATTACATACTACACGCTACATGCCTTTTACTCCAGCTGCACTTGCTCTGTGCACCTTAGTGCGTCCCTACGTGGCTGTTTTGAGCAGAGCACTCTACCAAGGGCGTTTTTTAGTTCAGTCTATTGCAAATGAATTTACATCTTCACAGGCTGGAGCCTTGGTGGGAAGCGCCTTTCCTACAGTCCCAGTACAAAGCACCACATGATTTTTGACAAAGATGTCAAAAACACTCACTGAAGACAGATCTTTAACAAACGTGCTGGGAAAACTGGACATCCATCCACACAAGGATGAAGCTAGGTCCCTTATGTCTTAGCTTGTACAAAAACCTATTTAAAAAAAGAGAGAGAGACCCGAAACTTTGAAAATACTGGAAGAAAAAGTAGGGGGAACACTTCAAAATTCAGGCATAGATAATGCTTTTCTAAACAGGACTCTGGTCACTTAGGAAATACGACCAACTATGCCCAAAAGGGGCACATGAATTAAAATGCATTTGCAAAGCAAAGGAAACTGTTGACTACGTTGAGAGGCGGCCACAGATGGGAGACAATCTTCACCAGCGACGTATCTCACAGAGAGGATTTCTATCTAGAACATGCCAAGAACTAAAAAAACTAAACAAGAAAATAAACCAAATTAAAAAGATGTAGGATAAGTTGATGAAGAGAATTCTCAAAAGAAATTTGAAATAAAGGGCCAGGTGTGGCTGCACACGCCTTCAATCCCAGCACCCAGGAGGCAGAGGCAGGCGGATGTGAGTTTGAGGCCAACCTGGTCTACATAGCAAGTTCCAGGACAGCCCTACACAGAGACCCAGTTCTTCTTGCTATTATGACACGCATGTGACAAAGCAGTTCAGGAAGGAAGGTTTCCTGGCTCTGAGTTTAAAGGCGAAGACCATCACCATGGGAAGACAGCAGAAAGAGCTCTCAGCCTGGGCTCACATCTCAGGGAAGAGGAAGTAAACAGCAGCAAACGCTGGGGGTGGGGAAAGGGTGTTATCTGTAAGGTGACACAACTCTGGAAATTCCCTCAAAGACATAAAGATGTACATTGTTGTCTCCCCTAAGTGATCAAAGCCACTCAAGCGGACCATGAAGATTAACCATTACAGTAGCTACCTTTTCTTCAAAAATTAGTGTTTCAGGGGGCTGAGGAGATGGCTCAGCAGTTAAGGGCACTGGCTGCTATTCCAGAGGACCTGGGGTTTAGTTCCCAGCACCCACAATGGGCAGCTCACAACTGTAATGCCACCGCCTGAGAATCTAGGGTTTATGGCTTCCAAGAGCATTTGCATTCACATGAGTGTGTACACACGTGCATGCGCGCACACACATAATTAAAAATAATAAAAAATTAGAAAAAAAAACAAACTAATATTCCGCCAGGCAGTGGTGACATGCTCCTTTAATCTAAACGCTCAGGAGACAAAGGCAGATAGATCTGAGTTCCAGGTCACCCTGTTCTATAGAGCGAGTTCCAGGATAGCCAGAGCTACACAGAGAAATCACGTATCAAAACAAAAAGAACCCCCCCAAAATAAACCCAACTGCCCAAACCACCACCACCACCACAACAACAAAACTATTTCACTGGGGCTAGAGAGATGCTTAGCAGTTAAGAGCACTTACTGCTCTTGCAGAAGACCCAAGTTTGGCTCCTAGTACCCACAGCTCAAAGCCAGCTTTAACTCCAGTTCCAGGGGATTCAGTATTCTCTTTCTGGCCTCTGTGGGCACCAGGTGCATACATAATATATATGCATACATGCAGGCAACACGCACAGAAAATAAAAATACAATCTTTTAAAAAATTAAAAGTATATATTTCACTATATATTCCAGTTTTCTGGGAGTCAGAGAGATGGCTCCGGAGCTAAGAGCACAGGTTACTTTTGCAGAGGACCCAGGTTCAGTATCCTACACCTACGTGGTGGCTCACCCCCACCCATAACTCCAGCTACAGGGAATATGACCCGCTGACTGCCATGGGTACCAGGGCTGCACATAGAGCAAATACATATATGCAGGCAATACACTCACACACATAAAAAATAAATCTAAAGACAATTTTAATAATTCTAATTATCTTCAACATAATGACCTTTCTCGCTGGCCCTCCTTATATAAGTTTCTCTACACACCTGGAAAGAAAGCAGGGTGTGGGGGAATATGATTACAAACACTGGAGGCGTCCACAAGGTCAGGGACCAAAGGTCAATACTATGGATAATACAATCTAAATCTTCTAATTATTTTAACTATTGGCTCTGTCTTCAGATTCTTTGAAAAACATTAAAATGAAAATCAAGAAAATACCATGAAGAAAACCTAGAAACACGAAATAGACAAGTAAAGCGCCAGTCAATAAGGGCCAAGGGTAACAGCTAGCATGTAGTCCTAGAAAGAATGAATCTATTGGAATCAAAATGCCAAGAGTCCCTAAATTACACTGCATTAACTCCTCCTTAGCTCATATCGTCAAATAATTACATTAAATTGCATTTATATTTTATGTAATTACATGTTATAGAAACAATTTTTATAATTATTACAAAATGAAAGTCCCAAAAGACCAAAGAATTAATTTTAGAGTCCTTTACATGGTATATTACTCAAATCTCAACACTGAGCTCACTTTTCTGCTCTCATCTGTCTAGATAGTTCCCATATATCTGTTTAAGTGTTTTTATATTGAGATGGCCATGCTGACTTCCATTTTTCAAAGATCTTTAGAACTGGAATGTGAACTAGTGTTTTGCAGGAAGCAGGCACGCAATTTTATATAAGCATACACCTTTTACTTCAAGTAAGAAAAGACATGTATAGGGATATACCATGGACGTACAGGGCTTGCCTAGTGTACAGAAGGCACTGGGTTCAGACCCAGGACCACCATTACGAAGCAGGTGCCACCGTCAGTTAAACAGAGAAGAACTGTATTAGAGCCATTCTGAAAGTCAGGTGCTGTGTGCATGCCTATTTTTCAAGGCTGAGACAGGATATCAAGTCCGACAGCAGGCTGGGCTGCCTGGGAGGGAGACCCTGACTCAAGGGTTGGGGAGATGAAAGAAGAAATCTGGAGACTTCCCTCAGGGAACATATGTTAAAGCAGGAAACATACTGCATCTCTCCTCTGACAAAGGTGATTTTTATAGTAAGTTCTGTCTTTTAAAGTTTTACATTATTGTTGTGTATGTTCACATGTCTGAATGATGTGGGATGGGGACCACACGTGAACCACATGTGACACAGTACGTGAAGGTCAGAGGTCTATTTTCCCTCCGACTTCCCCATTCCATTATGGGTTCTGGGGAATGACGCTGAACTCGGATCCTGGTGTGCTGAGCCAAGCTGCAGGCAGGAGTTTCTTTTTACTGGTGGTAAAGACAGTTACAAGCAGGAAGATTAGCATTTTCCCGCAGGAAAAATAAGAGGAAATGGCCATTTCAGTGGGTGGTAGGCTTCAGGCATTATAGACGGCAACTGTTACGTGAAATAACTTTATCCATAGTTTATAGTTAAGTAGGTAAACCCTGCCCACTCCTTGTAAATAATTTTCAGTTTTCTATTTACTCCGTGTGCAACCACTGCAGAAGCTCGCCCTCTTAAAGGGATGTTGGTGAAATGTCGTCCAGGGTCAAGGCACAGTGTTTGGTGGACAGAAGGGGGTTCAATATTTTTGAAGGGACAAATTATTGAGTGAAGTGAACACAATAGGCTCTCTAACTCTCCCTGCTCCCCTATTATTCCTATTGTGTGCGTTGGCACCTCTCCATGCCAATCATACTGTATCTCCTTCCCTTCCCTCCAAAAGGTTTTGGCTATAGAAATCCAGGATCTATAATTACCCTGCTCCTCCTCATTAAGCAGTGAAGAATTAGCCTTTCCCTGGACCATCCTAATATCCTAGCTGAACTCTGCCTCCAGGATAGTTGAATTCCTTTCTCCTGTTCCAACTTACAAGAAATTAATTTGGGGCCAATATTATCAGTGTCCCACCAATAGACAGACATCAACTTCCTGCGGCAAACTTCAGCAACAATAGCGGAAACATTAAAAACCAAAAGGAAACACTGCATTCAACTATGGGGCTAATAAACTGAATTAAGATACGTTTTGTATAAAACGTATTTTTTAGTGTGCTCATGATGTGATCTAACAAATACATCTTTATATGACAGAAAAAGGTTTTCGTCCCTATGACTGACAAAAATCACATTAAGAATGAAGTCTTAAGTTCTCACAGCGTCTGAAAATGCTGTCAAGAGCTAGGCAATGGTGGCACTGGCCTTTGATCCCAGCAGAGGCTGGTGGATCTTTCAGTTTGAGGTCAACCTGGTTTATGGTGTGAGTTCCAGCAAAGCCAGGGCTACAAAGAGAAACTCTGTGGAGGTGGGGGTGGGGAGAGAGTGGAGAGAGAGCAGGAATAAAGCTCAAGAAAAGTAGCCAAAACATTCAAACTTTCTGTACTGTACTCACTGAACTATTTACTCAATATCAGAATGTTTCATATTCAATTTGGGATAGCAATAAATACTAGAACGAAAAATCCAACACCATTGCATAAGGCTGGGAGTGCCAACTAATCTCTGTGAGTTCCAGTCCAGCTGAGGCTACCCAGTGGGGTTCTATCTCAAAATAACGGCAAACAAACAAACATGTAAACAAAACTTCGGGAATCTGGAACTCAGAGGAGAAACCCCGAATTGCCAAATGTTTAAAATCTTTTTCAAATTACCCGAGATGCTAAATTAAAAAACAATTACGTGTTCTAAAAAAATACACTTTTAGGGCAACTAGGTACTGAATCTCATTGAGACTGTGAAATCTTCAAAGATGCGTTCAACTCCCATTTGGCTATGCATATGATTACAAATGCAGTCAATTCTTTTGTTTACACTATATACTAGTTTTGAAGAAACCTCACACTTAAATTGCCAGCTCAAAGCTTTCTCCATCCCTGCTTCGGTCCTACAGAGAGACCTCACTGGTCTCAGCAGATAAAAAGGAATTGAAGATCGTACTTCCATGATAATTTCACAGCTTGGCTATTTGCAAAGTGTTATAAATTACGGTTTAAAAGGGTGGGGCATCTTGAGGAAGTGACCCTTCCAAGCTACTAATGCTATCCTACAGGAAATTATCCAGCTATCAATAAAATTTACATCGGTATAATATATTCCACTTGAGACAATGACTATTTTTCACTTTTTTTCTTAAGGTTGCGGCTCGGCGCGACCTGTCCTCTAACTCTGAGCAGCCGTTTCCCCTCCTCACGGGGACGTCACTCCTACACCGTCCCTTCTCCTCAAAGACGGCGGAAATGTTTTTAGAAAGCAGGTATTCCAAAGTCCGACCCGACCCAGGGTCGGTGGGTGGCGGCAGGTGCTAGCTGCCGGCCGCACTGAGACCTGACCCGTGCAG
>LOEQ01001088.1:95104-107061 GCA_001685075.1 Bramus lutescens | reverse complement strand
CCTCCTCCTCCTTCATTTTCTTTTTACTTGTTTTTTTTTTTCCCCAGACAGGGTTTCTTTGTATGTTCTTGAAACAAGATCACCGATAGTTCCTTTCTTGACAAGCTCAAAAACCAGAGTTCCTACATATTTGCTAGTTGATGCTACTTTCCTTCTCAAAATACTTTCCACTTATTTTTCAATTTATATTGACACCAGTAAAATTCAGATGGGCATTGAATGATAATGTTACTAGGTGTGAGACAGCTACATAGTGCTTTAATAATAGTATCCAATAATGCTGCTAAATCTTTTGTTTTGTTTTGTTTGTAGACACAGGGTTTCTCTGCATAGCCGTGGTTGCCCTGAAACTCACTCTGTAGACCAGGCTGGCCTGGAACTCACAGAGCTTCACCTGCCTCTGCCTTCCGAGTGCTGGGATTAAAGGCATGTGCCACCACCGCCTGGTACTGCTATTACACCTACACCCATTTCAAGTCAATTGGCTCCCATAGGAATGGGAACCCAACCCTCGGTTTCTTGGCATAGTGCTGTAACACACAGAAGAAACCAAAATGTGTAATTACCAGAGTTTACCAGATGGCAGCATTAACTTAAAATTAAGCTACGTGGGTCATGTTGAGACCCTGTAATGACAATTATAAGATTTAGTTATAAGCATATTTCATTTTCTGAGGTAAATATGTAAAAACAATGCAGTCTTTCTACAAAAGATTTCCTTAAGGTTTTGCTAGCATGTGAGTGTTATCAACTAGGAGTTGGGAGTTTTAGTTTTCATGTGAAATCAGGGGTAGAAATACAACAATAGATAGGTTTACTGGTTGTCATCTTAAATTAATATAACATTAACCCCCGAGTATATTAGACTATTGCTTTGTCTCTTAACTGGAAGACCTGAAAAAAAAAAGACATGATATCCGTTTTACAATATCAATTAGTTCTTAATTTTTATCTTTTAATGTACTATACTGATTTTCACAAACATTTGTTCTTGTTCCCTTAGCAGATTTTTGTCCCTAAATATTTTACCTAACTATCAAAACGCCTTTAGCCATTTCATTTGTAAATCTAATGGAGAGAAGCGAGAACTATGGGTTCCCTAGAGACATGTGAAAGGCTTTGTTTCAGTTAAATAAAAGGGTAAAAAGAATTGTGTGTTAGTCAGGCAGCGGTGGCGCATGCCTTTAATCCCAGCACTAGGGAGACAGAGGCAGGCAGATCTCTATGAGTTCGAGGCCAGCCTGGTCTACAGAGCTAGTTCTAGGTCAGCCAGGGTCACACTGAGAAACCCTGTTGCGGAGGAAGTAGGGAAGAAATTGTAGGCAAGCCACCACCAATTACATGCTTTCTTTTCTAAGTTGATTTGGTCATGCTGTCTCTTCACACAGTAGAGAAGTAACTTAAGACAGTTCATGAGGGTAAAATTAGAAAAGAATTGAATTAGAGAATTTTGCTAGCAATTTCTCTTCTGTTAGAGAAGCTCCCACCCCCAAAGTGATTTAAATATGCATTTCAAGGTGTCTAATCCATTCTGAGAGGCTCTTCTGTTATAATTTATTGATGCTCTTGTACAATGATTGTGCATTTGTAGTTAAACTCATGACTTTTGGAGACTAAGCTCAAGTTTAGTGTAGGTCCAGAGGTAGATCATGTGACTAGCCTATGGAAGGCCCTGGGTACAGTCCCCAGTGCTGCAAAAGGAAAGCTAAAATAAAAGAGAACGTGACTCTGGGACACGACTGGGCTGCAGAGTGCTCACCGAGCATGGTTGAAGCCCTGGGTTGGGTCTCTGTCACCACATACACAGGGCCTGGTGACATAGGCCTCTAGACCCAGCACCTATGGTGCTGGAGTTCAAAGGCAAGGCTTTGTACGCATCCGGGGAGCTAAGGTCTCCTCATTCCCCCCTCCCCCGCCTCCTTTTCAAGTCAGTTGTGACATGGGAGCTGTATGCTGAAATAAACCCTTTCCTCTCCAAGTTGCTTTGGTCATTTCGTTCTACCACAGCCATAGAAACCCTAACCAAGACGGAAACAGCTGTTTTCATGCTGGCATCTGTGACAGCTCTCACTGTGATACCCAAGCTAGTGCCACAGGCAATGATGGATTCTAGTTATCCTTTTACTGATCTATGGGTTGTTATCAGACACATCAGACAGAGACACACTTAACAAACCCCCTTTTCCTAAAGATGAAAACGATCTCAAGCTGATTCAAATGAAGGAAAGAGGACCAAAGCTTGTCATGGTAACTTTTTCTGTTGCTGTATTAAAACAGCAAGACTGGGCTGGAGAGACGGCTCAGTGGTTAAGAGCACTGGCTGTTCTTCCAAAGGCCCTGAATTAAATTCCCAGCAACCACCTGGTGGCTTACAACCATCTGTAATAAGATCTGGTGCCCTCCTCTGGCCTCCAGACATACAGGCAGGCAGAACATTGTATACATAATAAATGAACAAATTTTAAATAAATAAATAGATAATCAAGACCAAGGCAACTTCCATAGGAAGGCATTGAAGTTGGCTTATGGTTTCAGAGAGCTAGCATCCATAATGGTGAAGCAAAGGCACAGCTGAGAGCGCACACCTTGTTCCACAATCAGGAGGCACAGAGAGGGACAGTGGGACTCTCACGAGTCTTCTGAAACCCCTTACCTTGTCTCTGGTGACTCACCTCAAACAAGACCATACCTATTCATCTTTCCCAAAGAGTCCCAAGTATTGAAATATATGAGCCAATGGGGGCCATTTGCTTTACGCCACCACAATCATTTATGGTTTCTCTGGTAGGCAAGGACCTGGTGGAGTCTCAGTTTACCATGCTTCTTTATACCTCCTATGCCTTATGTTAATTATCTGGTAATACCTCCTATGCCTTATGTTAATTATCTGGTAATACCTCCTATGCCTTATGTTAATTATCTGGCTTGCAGTATAAGTTTTGCTATTATACTAAGGTAGAGGTTATTACAATACAGCCTAGTAACTATTGTATATTCATGTGGACTCAGCAATTTTAGAGCAAACAAAATTGATTAAGTGTGTTCATATAGACCTATATTGGACTGCTAAACTATTTCTAAGCCGCTGTTAAGTTAATCATTTGAGTTAACGACAACTTACTTTTTTTTTCTTCGTCCTCTTTATAATAGAAAATTCAGCCCATAATAACCCCATACATAGGTAACCACATGTCAACAGTAGCTAGTATTTCCCAGCACTTACAACATATACCAGCAGCTGGGGTGAACTGCTTCTTGTTACTCAGTGGAAACAGGTAAGTTCCTGTTACCACTAAGAGATGAAAATCTAAAGACACACAAAGACAGTTAGTGCCTCACTTTGGTCGTGTAGCTACTAGGTGGCACTGGGAGGCAGAAGCAGGTGCACCTTTGTGAATTCCAGGCCAGCCTGTTCTAAGAGTAAGTTTCAGGATAACCAGAGCTACACAGAGAAACCCTGCCTCAAAAAAAAAAACCCAAATAAATAAATAATGCAGCTTTTGCATTTAAGAAATGATGTGTTGGAGGCAGGCTGCTAAGACCCTTTGATAGTGCTTTGGGAAATAGTCCTGATGTTGAGTCAAAATTAGTCTTTGGGCAGCTTCTTGTCAGTCCTGTAAGTGATTGA
This sequence comes from Bramus lutescens, assembly GCA_001685075.1. Taxonomy (NCBI): domain Eukaryota; kingdom Metazoa; phylum Chordata; class Mammalia; order Rodentia; family Cricetidae; genus Bramus; species Bramus lutescens. Next base: position 103,433 of record LOEQ01001088.1, on the reverse strand, counting down.
AACTGTGGTGTCAGTACATGGGGGGGGGGNAAAAAAAAACCCAAATAAATAAATAATGCAGCTTTTGCATTTAAGAAATGATGTGTTGGAGGCAGGCTGCTAAGACCCTTTGATAGTGCTTTGGGAAATAGTCCTGATGTTGAGTCAAAATTAGTCTTTGGGCAGCTTCTTGTCAGTCCTGTAAGTGATTGAAACTGTGGTGTCAGTACATGGGGGGGGGGNNNTAGCGGTGTCTACATCTGGGGCAGGTCTTTGTGGTGTCATTAGTACATCTGGGGCGGGTCTTAGTGGTATCAGTACATCTGGGGTGGTTCTTAGTGGTGGCAATACATTTGGGTTGGGTATTAGTGGTGGCAATACATCTGGGTTGGGTCTTAGCGGTGGCAATACATCTGGGTTGGGTATTAGTGGTATCAGTACTCCTGGAGCGGGTCTTAGCAGTATCAGTACATCTGGGGCGGGCCTTAGCCATGTCAGTACATAGCGGGGTCTTAGCCTACTTCGGTGTGTGTGATAGCTGGTGAGCTCTCAGTATGTTCTCAGTATGGAGTCATTAATGTTCTTAGTGCCATGGTTTGTTTTTCAAAGTGCTTTTCGTATAGTAGATTATCTTAGTCTTACTTTCTTGTCTGAGAGCTGGGATAATTTACAGATAAGTATGTGCTGATATTTTGTTTATGATCTAACAAATAAAGTTTGCCTGAGGATCAGAGTGCAGAGCTAGCCACACTAGTTAGCGTATCTCCGGTCCGTCACCACGCGCCTGCTCTCGGGAGACAGAGGCAGATGGATCTCTGTGAGATTAAGGCCACCCTGGGCTATATGAAATTGATCCAGTCTAAAAGAGAAACAGAGCCAAGCGGTGGTGACTCACATTTTTAATCCCAGTATTTGGGAGTCACGATGCCTTTAATCCCAGCATTAAGGAGGTGGAGACAGGAGGGATATGGCTGGGCAGAGAGAGGAATATAAGGCAGGAGGAAACAGGAGCTCATTGCAGTCAGTCTAAGGATGCAGACTGAGGAGACAGGCTGAGGACAGGATCAGCCCCTTTGGTCTGAGCTCTGGTAGAGGTAAAAACTCTAGTGACTGGCCGCTCTGCTTCTCTGATCCTTCAGCTTTCAACTCCCTGATAGCTGATTCTGAGTTTTCATTATTAAGACCAATTAGAATTCATGCTACACAAATACACATATGTATATATGCGTCATCTGTAGAATAACAATTATTTCTTAATCCTTACGAGGTAAGATATTCTAATTTTACAAATGATCGAATAGCTCTTCAAAATCCCCAACAAGAAAGTGACTATCAAGGCATTAGACAGAAATCAAACTTCCTAGGGAATGAATACCTGACTATATTTTATTATTTTTTATTTTTCATCTATCCCTGGTTAACCTTAAAATAACTATGTAGCCAAGGATAACCTTAAATTGTTTCTTGAGACAAGCTCTCATATAGCATAGGTTAGCCTCGAACATGCTATGTAGTTGAACACAACCAAATCCTGATCCTCCTGCCTCCGCTTGCTCAGTGCTGGGATTATGGGTGTATGACACCAGGCCTGGTTTGTGGAGTACTGAGATTTGAACCCAGGGCGTTGTATATACTAGGCAGGCACTCTTAACAACTGAGCTACATCCTCAGCTGGCCTTGAACTTCTGGTCCTCTGCCTCCCAAGTGCTGTGATTACAAGACTTGTTCATGTCATGCCGGAGATCAAACCCAGGGCTTAGCATGAGCGAAACAAGCACTTTCCCGCCAAGCTATATTATATCTGTCTCTTAGCCCTGGCTTTTTAAATCCTTGTTTTGTGCTGTAACCGACTGTGAGGTTCAGCGGCATGGGGTGTCTGTGGTTCACGTCAGACAAGAAATCCAAGAAGCCACATAACTGCTTTTGGAAGTAGAATTGGCCTCTTGGAAAAAGAATTTCTCTTTCTTATCTACTTGCCCACTGTACCAGATCCTATTGGTCTGAAAACACCAGCTGAATGCTCGCTTTCCTCCCAGAAGTTCTGGAAGTCTGGTGCCTGCTCCTTTTTTGGAGACAGTCTTGCCGCATACCCAGGGATGGTCCTGGAGCTTGCCCAGGCTACCCTCAAATGAAATCCTCCTGCCTCCGACTCCTAACAGCCGTCATTACAAGTGAGTGCCTTGTACTTACTCATCCTTTGACTTAAAAACTTGTTATTTTGATGGCCCTGTGGATAGTCAGCTGCTCTCGGCCTGATTGGTGCTGCCGGTTCCCTTAAAACATTTGCCCCGTAAGACGTCCGGTCTGCTCTTTAGTATGTGTGTCTGCCACACATGTGCAGGTTACTAGGGGATGTCACATGTTGGGTCTCCTGGAGCATGGGTCCAGGGAATAGACTAGAGTCCACTAGGAGCTGTAAACTCTAACTGCCGAACCAACGTTCCAACCACTCCAATTTGCTTTTAAACACAGTGTATGGTGGACTATTCCTCCCTCATGCGTGCCCAGTCCAGCTGAACCTGAAGGGAGAGGTGCAGCCGTTGCCCCTCTTGTCGTGTGCACGAATACCCAACCCTTTCTTCCAGTGGATGGGACTCTCACTTGGTGTTCTTAATGAACTGCTTTTGATCTATTCGTAGGAAACGTCAGGAATTGCTGTATGCCAGAACATAGGCCCTTGTCTTTAAACAGACCTTGAATTCCAAACTTTTCAGAAAGTTAATCGAAGCGCACATTGAAGACTACGTCTTTTGGCATGTTCAGCAGTCATTTTTCTGTGGGTCCTGCATGTCTAGTTCATACAGCATACCGTCAAGCAGATCAGGCAATAGCAGTTTCTTGCCCAAACGGCGAGCCTTGTCATAGTGAAGTCAAAGTCCATAATGAGTTTCTTCAATGCTCATCAACCTCTCTGAAGTAATTGGTGTGCCAGAAGCAGACATGTCTCACTGTCAAGAAAAGTCTAAGTTCTTACAACCTTTTAAGTGCCATATTCTGTAGGTCTTTGAAGTGTTGAAGATTATCTAACATATCTCTGTATATATAGAAAACGTAACTAAAGTGATTAAAAGTTTGATTATTACTGATGACTATTAATCTCTTTTTTTCCTTTTTTTNTTTTAAAGAAGACAGGGTTTCTCTTTAGCTTTGGAGCCTGTTCTGAACTAGCCCTTGTAGACCAGGCTGGCCTCATATCTTTAATCTTTATTTCTTAACTATACATTAAATTTTAAATGAGCTGCACAAACACAATACTTTAAACAAGAGTAGAAATATATATACACAGTGTAACAAAATCAACCACAAATTTGTATCAATACACCCAGATCTATACCAATGTAAAATATTATCTCTATATCATAGCCCCCTTATTTTTTAGAAATTGACTGTGACCATTAACTATTTAAAATCATTTTTAAATTAAAATAAACATTTATAAACAATCATTTTGGGAACTTGGATGTAGTTTTTTCCTAACTGCTTCCTGCTATTTGTTGGGCAAAGTATTTTTAGGATTTGCAGAGACCTTTCAGAGGGTCTTTTTCCATCAAACCACATTATCCTGGAAGGAATCCACAGGTTTCCATCCTCTGTGGAAACGAAAAGAGAACCTCTTTTCCAAAGAAGCATATCCTTAGACCCATATTTTGAAGTCAAGATAGCTTTAAAATATATATGTTGGTTTAGCTTAGCAGCCCATGCGATGAAATGTCTCTCTGTAGCTAGCTCATTCACAGTCAAAAAAAAAAAAACAAAAAAACAAAAAACAAAAACAAAGAAAGCACAATAATATACATAATTCTGATTCTTTATTCTTGTAGGCTCTGTTTGCTAGAGGCATGCAGAGGTAAGGCTCATTTAAGAGAGGCTTCTTGGCTCAGCATTAGCAGCAATAACTTTGCAGCTTTTTAAAGATGCTCTGCCACCAAACACTTAAGTGATGTTTATGAACAGCCAGCAGCAGGCTTTGTGATGGTGGCATGGATCTAGAAATTCCACAGAGTTGTGGCAATTAATGTGGTTCCTGTCAGTATCTCTGGCATGAAGTTAGACTCTCAAAAAGCTAAGGAATTGGGTAGAGCTAGCTGCCAAGGCTGAAACTTTAATCCTAGCCACATTACTTAGCAGATTAAATATTCATGTGGTCAGAAAAAGATAGATATATACAGTAAAAGACAGATTCAGACAAAGAAAAAGCCTCTAAGCAGTTTACAGTATGCTTAAAAATATGTGTAGGCTTGGGAGAGAAAAGAAAAAGGATAGAGAAAGTCCTTTAAAAAAGAAATAGAGTAGTCAGGTGTGGTGGCACACACCTTTAATTCCAGCACTTGGGAGACAGAGGCAGGTAGATATCTGTGAGTTTCAGGCCATACTGATCTACAGAGTGAGAACCAGGACAACCAAAGAAAACTGAGAAGTCCTGTCTCAAAAAACCAAAAATTAAAAATAAAAGAAATACGGTTTGGTTTTTTTTTTAAACAAAGCCACATAAAGATGGGAAATACACAGAGAATCTGGATACTTTATATTATTGTGTTGTCTTTGAATTGTTTGATGGCTGAGGAAGGAACAACAGCTGTTAAAAGACATTTGATTATAAATGTTGCTGGATTAATCCAACCTATATATTCTGAAAATGCCTTGACTTCAAAATTTAAGTCAAAAGATGTGTTACTTTGCAGAAGAGGTTTTGCTTTTGTTTCCATAGGAAATGAGAGGCAGTGGATTCATTCTGGGTTAAGAAAAAATCAGGTGTGATTGAGGAAGACCCCCTGAAAAATGTGATAGGAGCAGATGGCCCAGATGATCCAATGTTTCAGAGCCCCTCTGCTGCAGTTTCCTCTATATCCAGAACGGCCTCAAGACTGCTGACTGAGATGACCCAGCCTCAAAGAATACTCCAGTCAGGAATAGACTGTAATCCTAATTTTTCTTTGGGTCCCCATAAGATTATCAGTACCCAATCAGCAGGAAGTAGCCTAAAAAACTATGCCACATACCCCAAAACTGAATCATAGATGTTTTTCTTTTTTTAGAGTGTTGGCTACTGTAGTATGACAAGTGGGCTGTGTCCCACCACCCGGCTAGCTTAACCCCTGAAATAACCACACAGAAATTGTATTAATTAAATTACTGCCCGGCCCATTAGCTCTAGCCTTTTATTGGCTAACTCTTACATCTTGATTAACCCATTTCTATTAAATCTGTGTATCACCATGTGACCGGCAAGATTCTAACCTACATCCATCTCAGTCAGGAGATTCATGGCGTCTGCCACACTGCCCTTCTTCCCAGGATTCTGTTCTGTCTTCCCAGCCTACCTGAGTTCCGCCCTATCAACTAGGCCAAGGCAGTTTCTTTAATAACCAATGAAAGCAACACAAGTACAGAAGGACCTCCTATACCAGGTTACAAGTTGTTGTGGATAATGGTCAGAAAAAAAGCTAAATAAAGGAGATTAGATTCAGAGTTCTTGTTTTGAAGAGAAAACAGGAGATGTGCTGTGGGATAATGCTCTTGTACCCTGTAAAGATTTTTCACTTGTACTGGTTAAATAAAATGCTGATTGGCCAGTAGCCAGGCAGGAAGTATAAGTGAGGCAACCAGACTAGGAGAATTCTGGGAAGAGGAAAGGCTTAGTCTGCAGTCACCAGCCAGATGCAGAGGAAGCAAGACAAGAATGCCTCACTGATAAAGTCACGTGAAACATAGACTAGAATTATGGGTTAATTTAAGTTGCAAGAGCTAGGTAATAAATAGCCTGAGCTAATAGACCAAATAGTTTATAGTTAATATAAGCCTCTGTTTATTTCTTTGGGCCTAAATGGCCACAGGACCAGGCGGGACAAAAATTTCTGTCGACACTCTTAACCTCTGAGCCATTTCTCTAGATCTATTTTTTAAATGTTTTTTAATTCTTGTATATTTGTGTGCTTATGTAAATGCATGTGCTCAAGGAGACCAGATGCATCAGATCCCCTGGAGCTGGAGTTATAGATGGTTCTGAGCCACCTGAAGTGGGTGCTAGGAATTGAACCTGGGTCCTCTGGATGAGCAGTAAGTGTTCTTAACCACTGAGCCATCTCTCCAGCCCCTGCTATTTATGCTGTACCCTATGCATTTGTTTCACAAGTGACCTCTTTCTGGCCTTGCTACCATGTTGAACTCGTGGATTCCACCTCCCTTTGCAGTGATCAAGCTTCTGTAGTGGAGGTGACCTCTAAGGAGAAACTCTGCTAGGACAGAGCTCATGCCATAACTAGAGTATGAAGTGATAATAGATTAATAATCAGAATGTTTCTCTTAAGGATAAAGGACTACTATTCTCTTGAACACCACATGACACTATTCAATCAAACTCAGTCAAAGAGAAAATTTTTAAGGATTTGTTTATTTGTTATACATACAGTGTTTGGACATGCAGGGCACGAAATCTCATTACAGGTGGTTGTGAGCCACTGTGTGGTTGCTGGGAATTGAACTTGTGGACCTCAGGAAGAGCGGTCAGTGCTCTTGATCTCTGTGCCATCTCTCCAGCCCTGAGAATTATATTTTTAAAGATTTATTTATTTATAAGTACTCTGCATGTGTGGCTGCGTGACAGAAGAGGGCATCAGATCCCATCATAAATGCTGGGGATTGGACTCAGGGCCTCCTGAAGAGCAGCCAGTGCTCTTAACCACTGAGCCACCTCTCCAGCCTCCAAAGAAAATTATTATTTTTTTAAAATGATTTATTTACATTTATTGTATGCGCATTGGTGTTTTGCCCATATTTACGTCTTTGTGAGGGGTGCCAGATCACTTGGAGCTGGATTACAGTCCATTGTGAGCTGCCATGTGAGTGCTGGGAATTCAACCTGTGTCCTCTGGTTAGTGTATCTAGTGTTCCGAACCACGGAGCCATCTCTCCAGCCCCAAAGAGAATCATTTTTAAGGCATGGAACACTTGAAAGGTTTCAATCATGGGTTGAAAGTTAGTAGGGAACAGTCTGGCACAGTGGTATCTCTGATAGCAGCTATGAAGGAGACTGAGGCCAGAGGATCATTTTTATCCCAGGGATTTGGAGATAGCTAGGGCAGTATTGTGAGGCCTTGCCTCTTACAGAAATAATAGCAGCAGAGCATGGTTGTGCATGCCTGGAATCCCAGGGCCAGGAAGGTCAAGACAGGTGAACTGTGGATTTAAGGCCAACCTGGGTTACGCACAAGACCCTTTCTCAAAAACAATAATAGTATCAACAACCACAGCAAAACCTCGAAACAAAACAAAAACCTCCAAATAAAATATATCTTTAAAAAAAGATGTCTGTGAGCTCAAGACCAGCCTGTTCTACAATATCTACAAGAGCTAGTTCCAGGACAGGCTCTAAAGCTACACAGAGAAACCCTGTCTTGAAAAACNGAGGGGGAGGAGGAGGGGGAGGGGAGGAGGAGGAGAAGAAGAAGAAGGAGGAGGAAGAGGAGGAGGAGCAGGAGGAGGAGAAGGAAGATAACATCAAAAAGGGCTGGAGATACAGCTCAATGGTAGAGATCGTTCCTAAGTATACATGAGGTCATAGGTTCAATTTTTGGCACTACTAAAAGCAAAACACGAAACAAAACAAAAGCCAGGGGGAGAGTTAAATGTGACGTTCCTGGCACAGACATGACGAGAGGCATTTGTTGTGGTCTTGGGTGAGAACTCTTATTTCTTGCCTTTCCAGCTGTACCCACCCCCAGCATGCTGCGGCTTTAACAGTCAGAACCCAAGGTCTTGTTTAGCCCAGAAGGGCTCACTGTTGCTAATGAATAACAGCTCCTATGATGTTCACAATAGAACTGGCTGGGAGGCTGGCACTCAAGAGCAGTTTAAGGGGTTAGTGGGTGTGAATGGCTTTAACGAAAGATGACACTTCACAAAATACTTCAAGCCCAGCTGCTGGTGGAAGAAATCCATCTGGGAATTAGCCCTTCAGGAGTATAAAAGCTGGATTAGTTTAGATCGCCATCACTGGATGATTCTGAAATGTAAGGTTGCACTGTCATCTAGAATGAAAGGAGTTATTTATTGCAGTTGTAGGTAAACATACTTATAAAAGGAACTGAGACTATTGTGTTGGGGGTCAAGGTGATTTCTAATCACTCATAAAAAATGGAGAATCGGGTGTATGAGGTGGATCAGCAAGTAAAGGCACTTGCCACCAGGCCTGATGACCTGAGTTCAATTCTCCCACCCCTCCTGACAGAAGCGAACCAGCTCCCAGAAATTGGACTGTCCTCTGACTTACATCATGGCGTGTGCATGTGTCCCCGACACCCAATAAACAGGCAAATATTTTTAAAAGGAAAAAAATCACACATACACGGGG
>LOEQ01001088.1:77484-89055 GCA_001685075.1 Bramus lutescens | reverse complement strand
CTACAAGATCTTAGTTCCAGGACTGGCACCAAAAGCCACAGAGAAGCCCTGTCTTGGGAAAGAAAAAAAAAAACCAACCAACCAACCAACCAAACAAACAAACAAACAAACAAAAAAAGAAGTAAAGAAAGGTATGCAGAAATAGAAATAGAGGCAAAAGATAGATGGGATAATTTATGTTAAGAAAAGCAGACTACAAACAAGCCAAGCTAAGGCTGGGCATTTTTAAGGAAGAATAAGCCTCCATTTGTGATTTATTTGGGAGCTGGGTGGTGAGCTCCCAAAGGGCCAAACGAGTCCAGAGTTAAACCAAGTACAAGTCATTCTCTTTCTCTAGCAACTCCTGTTGTGCTAGAGGCTTCATGAGCACCGAGGCCATGGTGGCATAGGTGGTTATGCCCAGGCTATGCAGTGGGATTTCCGTCCACCAAGGCAGACCTGCTACAGCGACCACTGAGTCCTCGATCAGCCAGGGGCAGAGAACAACACCAAGTCCTCATGAAGGCTGGTTCACGGTGATCAGCCAACCAAACGGTGGCAGGCGATGACACTGGACTTCTTCCGGAGCAAAGGCCATCTGATTTTACTGGGGTAGATACTGATTATAGATTTCCTTTCTTTGCATGCATTGCCTCGGCCATAATCACCGTCTCAGGACTTACAGAGCGCCTCATCTACTCTCGCCATGCTTTCTACATCATGTTCCTGACCCAGAAACTTAACAGCAAGTGAAGAATTACAGTGGGCCCACATGGAATCCTGAAGCGTTACAGTGGGCCCACGTGGAATCCTGAAGTGTTACAGTGGGCCCATGTGGAATCCTGAAGCGTTACAGTGGGCCCATGTGGAATCCTGAAGCGTTACAGTGGGCCCATGTGGAATTCTGAAGCATTACAGTGGGCCCATATGGAATCCTGAAGCGTTACAGTGGGCCCACATAGAATTCTGAAGCATTACAGTGGGCCCACATGGAATCCTGAAGCGTTACAGTGGGCCCACGTGGAATCCTGAAGCATTACAGTGGGCCCACGTGGAATTCTGAAGCGTTACAGTGGGCCCACGTGGAATTCTGAAGCGTTACAGCAGTGGGCCCATGTGGAATCCTGAAGCGGTACAGTGGGCCCATATGGAATCCTGAAGCGTTACAGTGGGCCCATATGGAATCCTGAAGCGTTACAGTGGGCCCATGTGGAATCCTGAAGCGTTACAGTGGGCCCATGTGGAATCCTGAAGCGTTACAGTGGGCCCATGTGGAATTCTGAAGCATTACAGTGGGCCCATATGGAATCCTGAAGCGTTACAGTGGGCCCACATAGAATTCTGAAGCATTACAGTGGGCCCACATGGAATCCTGAAGCGTTACAGTGGGCCCACGTGGAATCCTGAAGCATTACAGTGGGCCCACGTGGAATTCTGAAGCGTTACAGTGGGCCCACGTGGAATTCTGAAGCGTTACAGCAGTGGGCCCATGTGGAATCCTGAAGCGGTACAGTGGGCCCATATGGAATCCTGAAGCGTTACAGTGGGCCCATATGGAATCCTGAAGCGTTACAGTGGGCCCATATGGAATCCTGAAGCGGTACAGTGAGGGGGCTGGAGAGATGGTACCCTGGTTAAGAACGGGTACGGCTCTTGCAGATGACCAGGTTCAGTTCCCAGCACCCACAGCTGGCTGATGACAATTGCCTGTCTCTCCATCTCCCGGGGTTCTGATGTCCTCCTCTGACCTTTGTGGGTACCAAGCTTGCATATACATACATGTAGGCAAAACACTCAGACATGTAAAATAATTAAAAAGGAGGAACAAAATGTAGTTATAGGTAAGTGTTGTGGCAACATCTATCTATAATTTAGCAGTCTGAAAACCGAGGCAGGAGGATCAGGAGTGGGGTGAAACCTAGTGAGACCACCATTTTTTTTAAAGGTTTTTATTTATTTCTTTATTATGTATAGTGTTCTGTCTGCATGTATGCCTACCGGCCAGAAGAGAGCACCAAATCTCATTACAGATGGTTGTGAGCCAGGATGTGCTTGCTCTTCCCTTCAGTCTGTAGACAAGTATGCAGATTAAGAACAATGTTTCCAGGATAGTCAAGGCTGCACAAAGAAACCTTGTCTCAAAAAACCAAACCAAAACAACTAAAAAGATTAAGAACAATGTAACTTGTTTGAGATTCGGTGTTTTATAATTGAATTTAGTGACAAGTTTTTAATGATGTGATGTATTTAGTGTGAATAAAGATGACCCAGGAGCTGGGGTGACCCATGTCTACAGATCCAGCCTTCAGGAGGCTGAATTAGGAGGCTCAGAAGGTCAAGGCCAGTGTAGTCTACATAGAGGAACATGGTGAACTCTGTCTCAGGCAGAACTCAACACGAAGGATGTTTATTACAGAGTGCCCTTGGGATCAAAATTTGTAGAAGGTTGGGGAAGGAAGCCGAGGGATAAATCCAGCTGCGATGTGCGCCAACCACAGCCCCTATGGATCCCAGTAGGAGTTCTGGCACTACAAGGGCTCTTCATGTTGTCCTAAGTTGGCCTTAGATGACTTACATTCCCACAGTATATCCATTCCATCATTGATTGGATAGGAGCCACCCTGGAAGTGTGCGACCTTGGGCAAGGCTACCGACTGTTTCTGAAGCGATCCAAGGATGACTGAGCACAACCCAGGACAGTACTATGTCCCAACAGGACTGTGAACATCTGGGGAAGCAAGTCCTTCACTGAAGAGGAATCTGGGTGGTGCCTCCTCACCCTTCTTCTTGGATTTGGTCTCTTGGCTTTAAAAATTATTTGTGTGTACCTTTTAGCCCCCCCATACTTATAAAATGTGTACAAGCATGAGAATTTGAAATTTTTTTTCAAAATTGATATTGGTTTTGCATATATGTGCACACATGATGTGTGTGTGTGTTATAGGTGTGCATAAAATGCATGTGTGTGGAAATGCGTGACAAGCCAGGAGCACATTTGGAAGTGACTGGGCGAGTTTTTGGGTGAGTTCTCTCCTTCCACCTTTATGCAGTTTTAAGGTATTAAACTTATGTCCTGGGGGCTGGAGAGATGGCTCAGTGGTTAAGAGCACTGCCTGCTCTTCCAAAGGTCCTGAGTTCAATTCCCAGCAACGGCATGGTGGCTCACAACTATCTGTAATGAGATCTGGCGCCCTCTTCTGGTCTGCAGGCAGAGCACTGAGAATACTGTATACATAATAAATAAATAAACTTATGTCTTCAGACTTTGTCTGCTGAGCCATTCTGGCCAGCCCCAAGAGTGAGGATTTAATGAGACAAAGGTAGTAAGTACGTATTAAACACTGTCATTGTTATAATAATTATTGATATTATTATTACCTTGTTAGTATCTGTACTGAAAATGCATGATATTTTCCAGGTCTCATTTTTTTAAAGCATGGTTAAGATTTAGTCTAAGTAGAAAGGGACATCATAACTATTTATTTAACCCATCTATTTATTTTTAAAGATTTATTTTGTTAGTATGTGTACAGTGTTCTGCCTGCATGTGTTCCTGCAGGCCAGAGAGGGCGCCAGATATCATTATAGGTGATTGTGAGCCACTATGCGGTTCCTGGGAATTGAACTCAGGACCTTTGGAAGAAGAGTCAGTGCTCTTAACCACTGAGCCATCTTTCCAGCCCAGGACATCATAACATTTATATTGCACATGGATCCTATCAAGCTGGCTTTGAAAAGTTGACATCTTAAGTTGTATTTCCATAGTGTAGGTATTAATCCCTTTTCACAACACAAAGGAATTTAAATTTTCCATTTGCTTTTCTAAGTTCTCACTCAAAGTTACCCAGTAATCCCTAAGGAAGTATGTTTCCTGGATTATAAAGGCAGAACCTAGACCTAACATTTTAATTTATTCCCTTGGCAAATGGAATACCATCATAAATCTTAACATTAAATGGAAACATGGCTTCCTGTCTATAAAAAACAATTGCGTGAGATAATTTTGCTTGCACTGTTGACATAGGTTTTATATATATATTTTTGCTATGTTGATGAAAATTCACCGGTAACCAGGAGAAAAAGACTCTAAACAGTAAAGTAGAGGCTGGCACTTAGTGCTGTGCTAACTACTCCACTGGCATTGACTGAGTCACTGTGGCATTGGTTTGATCTAAAGAAGTCGATAGTACTGCTGAACCTCCTTCATAGACAGACAAAACTGAGATTTTATATATATATATAAAGTTTATATATAATATATCAGACCTATTACACAGACATACAGACACAGCTCAACACAGACATGTAGGATATGATTTTAAGATCTGTTGCATTTGTTTCTGCTGTGGAACATTTGTTCAATGATGCAAAGATGTGCTGCATTCTTTTATGTCGCATTTGTTTAACTCTGTGAAGCTGGGTTACTTTGCCTGTCTAAAACACCTGATTGGTCTAATAAAGAGTTGAATGGCCAAGAGCAAGGCAGGAGAAAGGATAGGTGGGGCTGGCAGGCAGAGAGAATAAATAGAAGGAGAAACCTGGGGACAAGATTGAGGAGTAAGAAGAGGAGAACATCAGAGGCCAGCCACCCAGCTACACAGCAAGCCACAGCGTGAGAAATAAAGAAAGGTATACAGAATAGAGAAAGATAAAAGCCCAGAGGCAAAAGGTAGACAGGATAATTTAAATTAAGAAAAGCTAGCTAGAAACAAGCCAAGCTAAGGCCGGACATTCATAAGAATAAGACTCCATGTGTGGTGTATTTGGGAGTTGGGTGGTGTGCCCCCCAAAGAGCAAAGAGCTAAAAAAAAAAAACAACTACACNCAGGAGAAAGGATAGGTGGGGCTGGCAGGCAGAGAGAATAAATAGAAGGAGAAACCTGGGGACAAGATTGAGGAGTAAGAAGAGGAGAACATCAGAGGCCAGCCACCCAGCTACACAGCAAGCCACAGCGTGAGAAATAAAGAAAGGTATACAGAATAGAGAAAGATAAAAGCCCAGAGGCAAAAGGTAGACAGGATAATTTAAATTAAGAAAAGCTAGCTAGAAACAAGCCAAGCTAAGGCCGGACATTCATAAGAATAAGACTCCATGTGTGGTGTATTTGGGAGTTGGGTGGTGTGCCCCCCAAAGAGCAAAGAGCTAAAAAAAAAAAACAACTACACNAAAAACTACACACACACACACACACACACACACATGCACACATGCACACAGTCACATGTAGCCCAAACTGTTTTCAAACTAAGCAGCTAAGAATGACTGTAACACTCTGATCCTCTTGCATGTACCTCCAACTTTGAGGATTACAGACAAGCACCACTGCCCTTTCTTTTCTAGAAAGAAAACAGGTTCAATGACTATATTGGGATGGGGGTGAGGGGAAGCAGAACAGATGATAACAAGAATCCTGCTCGCAGCTGACTGTAAACTCATTTTACCCATCAAAAAATAGTATTTGGAATTGTTAGAATCTTGTGAAGAGGCCTACCTTAACATCAGTGCAGCCATGACAGGCTACAGATTAACAATACTGGGACTGGGCCCCACCATTACAATAACTAGGAAAAGTCACAGAATTGTACCCTGTGGGGAACCAATCAGAACTGAGACAAACAAGTAGTAAATGCTTCAGAACATCGAGAATAGTTTACCTAACTTGTATATAGGTTGCTAATTTCCTTACAGCAATGCCAGCACCAGTCTCTGTTTAACAAGACTTCTATGACCTCACTCCTACCCAATCAGGAGTTCAACCTTCATCTGACTCTGGAATTCCCCTACCCCCCTTCTCATTCTTTACTCCTTAAAAACCATGCTGTAGTTGAGCCAGTCCTCTTCCTGTAAGATTAGGTTGGGAGACCTTATCCTAGCCCCAAGCATCCATCTTTGGAAGCCCCTCCCCTGGGAGTTGCCTTGGTCTGGACTCCACCTCTGGAAAAGCCCACCAAGCAGTGACCCCTCCCCAGGGAGGGTCAGGACCACCCCCACAGGCTATTTAGGCTGCCACTGAGAAAAAGAACATGTGGTCTTTGGGTTTTGAGTGGTTCCCTCGCCATGCCCCCCTGCCACCTGGGAGTGCTGTATTTATTAAATGTGGGCATTTTTTATTCGGTCTTATTTGGTCTGATTGGAATTATTTACATCGGTGGAGAGGCTCGACTTAAGAATTATTCCTAACACTTTCTAATCCAACTGCTGTGTCAGAATGGACAGAGAGGCCAAGCTTAAGCTTGCAATAAAGGCTCTTAGCTTTTGCATATGAACCAGGACTCCTGGTGGTCTCTTGGGGACTCATGATAGGGGCATAAGCAGCCAAGCATGCCTTTAATACCAGCATTCGAGAGGCAGAGACAGAGGGATCTTTGTGAGTTCAAGACCAGCCTGGCCTACAGAGTAAGTCCCAGAGCAGGCTCTGAAGTTACAGAGAACCCTGTCTAGAAAAACCAAAAACCAAAAAAAAGAAAAGAATCTTGCAGCCAGTTCATCCTCAGGGCCCATGTTCAGAATCACTCTCTCTTGCCTCTAAACCCATTAGCTTCTCTGTTTTGTTTTGGATTGTTTTGAGACAGGGTGTCACTAAGTAGCTCTGGCTGTCCTGGAACTCACTAGGTAGATCAGGCTGGCCTTGAACTTGTAGAGTTCTGCTTCTGCCTCCTGAGTGCTGGGATTAAAGGCGTGCTCTGCCACCACCCGGCTCTTAGTGTTCTCTTGAAGACAGAAATTATATTTGCTTGGTCATGCAGTCTCCTTGTATAAACACAGTAGCACTGAATGAAATACAAGGATAAGTTATTTAATCCCTTGCTCAGCATCCACTTAGCATGGACAACGATATTTAGATTTCTTTGTTGCATAGATGCTGTCAGGAGCAAGTTCTAGCCTCTGATCGTGGCCTGCTCCTCGCCCTCGGAAGGTAGGTAGGAGAGTAAGGTCAGAGGCATAAAGGCGTACCAGTGGCACAAGCATAGACACCTGGCACTGTAGAGCCTTCCCCAGGACACAGCAGCCTCCCGAGACCAACGGGGCCTCCTTCAATGCGCCAGCGGGGATACTTTCCTATACATTTGCCTATAGCTTCTCCGAAGGCTTTTTACAAAGACACTTTAATTTTTCCTTTCTCCCTATATTCCAGGAAATTCTTTCAGCCTACTCCTTACACAGCCAACTTCAACAAGCATTTTTCTTTTCTGTTTTTGAAGGGCGGAATTGGTGGAACAGGTTCATATACAATATAAACTTTGTGGATCTTTATGAGTTCATTTTCTACCACCCCCTTCTCTGGGCCACCTAATTTTTCAAAAATTTTTTTGTATTTTGTTGTTGGTGTTTTCTTTTCTTCTGCTCTTCTCTGCCTTTTCTACAAGATTCTTGGGTTACTTTGTGTAGCTGATTTGAATATGATCTTTACCTTAACTATAGGGTTATTATTTTTCTAGTTTTGCTTATTTTCTGATTTCTCCTTTTTCCTCTATTTTCCAAAGTCACAATAGAATAAAACCCCTCCTCATCAATTGTAGCAGGTAGTTAATGTTCACCTCTTTCCTGTGTTCAACTGAATACCCCTTTTGACATTTATAGCCATTGTATACTGCCCCCCCCGCCTTCTCTCTCTATCAAATCTGGTGGCCCCAGAACCTGCTTTAACCAATAGAAAGCAGAGGAAGTGACAGCGTTGGTTCCAGACTTGATTCTTACGAAGACCCGTTAGCGTCCTGGGGGAAACCGGCTGCTATGTCACATGTCTACCCCGTGACTGCCATGATGTGAACAGTTGTCTTCCACCTGGCCTTTCCACAAGCCCAACCCAGCCACATGTAGAGGCCGTAAGGTGAAGAACTAAAATCCTTGGCCAACGGCCCCAGGCGATCTTCTAGCTGACGCGAGCCCCAGCTTGCCTGGATGGGTAAGGCCATTTTGGAAAGAAAACCCGAAGTCAGAGCAACGTCATTCCAGCTGCTGCTGCCATGTGGAGTGGTGTCAAGCCCTTCTCGCCAAGCCCTGCCCAAATTACAGAGCTATGAGCAAATCACTTATACAAGCCAGGACATTTTGGAGTCATTTGTTAAATAGCAAGAGGCATAATTGACAAAGCATTTCTGGGAAACCCCACCCCCACTCCTCACCGTCTGTAAAGTTACTAGTCAGGAAAATAATTTCCACAGAATATAAACTACACTCTTAAGAGTGGGGTCTGCTTTGTTCTGCTTCTGGTCAGCATCTTTCTGTAGCCTTATGTTAGTCTGCTTAAAAATTTCAGAAGAAAAAAAAAATACCTGGTTTTGTTGACCTTGCCTCCATTTTGACTTTCTTCCTCATCCTTAGTTCCATGACTTCGCGACTTCACCCTAAATCCTGACTCTTGTCCCCGTTTGCTCAGACTGCGCCCAGCTAGGCCATGTGGCTATTTTCTAGTTACTTCTGCTTCATTTCCTTCAGCGCCCTCACAGCTGCTTCCCCACAGCTGTCCCTGCTGACTCACTGTCCTTTGGGCTTCAGAAAACCTTCCTGGTGTAGTTTCTACGGTTCAGAATCCTGAAACTTGACTTTCCCACCGCGTTGCTGTTTCTATCTCAAACATACCCCTCGTGGGACTTTTCCTAAGACATACATAGTGTGCCCACTCCTGTGACTTTCTTGTGAATAACAAGAGCTATTAGGAAGCTAATCAGATATTACTTTATTGGTGGAGTCTTGGCTCAGGATGTTTCTGAGGTCATCATCATCGGTTAATTATGCTTCAAGAATCCTCTGGTCGCGGTACATAACTAGCAACTCTGTCTTCACATCACTTTAGGTTCAGGAGCACATCTGTCCTCCTGGAGCTTAGATCATTCCAGAAGGAACATGCTTGCTAACATATATAATATTGTTTAGTCATTTCTGAAGGACTTTGAAGTATAGAGACTATTAAAGGAATTTATTCTTAACATTTTTCAAATTACTTTCAATTTTAGCCGCTGCTGGCCATCTGTTTGTTCACATCAGAAAGCGTTCCAAACATAACCTAGGTCACCATGAGTAATCCTAACAGGCTCAGTGGAGCGTGTGCTATAACCCCCGCCTTCCCAGGATTTTCAGAGTGCTTTAGAAAAAGCTTCAGGCCATATTAGGGACCAACTATCCTGTCTTACAGAAGAGGCAGTCGAAATGCCTCGAAGCCAAGCGTGCTATCTGAGGTAACAACAAAAATAGAAGCGTTGACTTATGGGACAGGCAAGCTGTAAAACTCACAAAACACAAATTCTCATGATGCAAGGTCACGGGTTCCAGGGCAAAATGCCACCATTTCCTCCTTCCACCTCAGTCCTCTCAAATTGGGAGCATGCTAATTGTCACGAGCTCCTCAAACGCTTGCCCAGACACTTTCGAGGTTACCACGTGTTACCTGTTTATTTTACCACCATGGGGAACTTTCTGTTGTCTTTGTCAACACCCCTTCCTTTAGGAAGCCTTTCTACTCCTACCTCACGTGGCTCTAAGTCCCAGGCCCCACTTACTCCATAACAGTAATAGCACATGAACCAGGCTTAGACATACGAGGAACTCTGTTGTTTAGACACCAGATTGGTCCATCTGTGGGCCATCAGTACCAACAGGATCCCTTAAAGACTAAAGAGAAAGATTGAATTGGATAAGATTTCTTCTGCAGAGTTTGCACATTCAGGCACCACATGGAAACACGTATGTTGTTTTTTCCCAGTCACACAAAGTCCATCTTTTTTATTTTATTTTATTTTTTTCTCTGTAGCTTTGGAGCCTTTCCTGGAATTAGCTCTTGTAGACCAGGCTGGCCTCAAAATCACAGAGATCCACCTGCCTCTGCCCTCCCGAGTGGAGTGCTGGGCCAGCTTGTTTTTAAAGCTACTCTTTAAAACAAAATTTTAATTAGATTTAGTCATTTTATTTTATGAGTGTTTTGCCTACATACATGCATTCAATAAGGACACATGATGGCATTGGATCCCCTGGAATTGATATTACAGATGGCTGTGAGTTGCCGTGTGTGTTGTGACTTGAACCCAGGTCCTCTGCAAGAATAGGAAATGCTCTTAACCACAGAGTCATCTCTCAGACCCTCCTCCCTTTCAAAAAATATTTTACCATGCATGTGAAGGCAGTGCCATAGGAGACCAAAGGAGAGCTGGAGTTATATTCAATCCTAAATCTCCTGATTTGGGTGCTAAAAACAGAACTCAAGTCCTTTGCAAGAGCAGTGTGTGCTCTTAACCACTGAGTCATCTCTCCAGCTCCCGAGCCCATTGAGAATAATGATTGCATGGGAACAGAGTGGAGTTCTATTATTGATTGGGCTCCTGAACCAGAACTTCTCAGACAGGCAAGGGATTTGCTCCTCTGCTTACGTTCACTTAAATTGTATTTGTATAATTAGTGATTCAAGTCATATCATATCCATCTATAGTGTTTGCAGAGGTTGTGGGGATCTGAACTCTGGTCCTCGCTGTTTGGGGGCAATCACTTTAACTCACTGAGCTGCTCACTAGCCCTGACAAACTACTCTTTAAGGAACTTATAGGCAGCCTTAAAAATAGCTTTTCTTTTGATTAGTTTGAAATTTTAGTTATATTCATGTGTGTGTATACACACGTTTACACATGTATGTATGTGGGGGGGCGGGGAGGACAGAGAACAATTTATGGGACTCAGTTCTACGGTGTGGATCAAGAGATTCAACTAATGTAGTAAGTGCCTTTACCTGCTAAGCCACGTGGCTAACCCTTAAAGTAGCTTGCAGCTTGGAAATGTGCTGCTGGCTGATTGAAACTTCAGGACAGAATTGTCAGAAGGTGTGAGTGCCAGAACGGGGAACGCTTTCCATAATCCAGTCAGGTAGGGCCTTGTCCGATAAGATTCTCCATCTAAATCTTCTAAGTCAAAACGAAACAAAAACAAAACCCCAAAGAACAAACAAGCAAACCCTCTCACCCCTGGGAGGTTTTCCTTCAGGACTCTATCCCTGTAGCTTAGCCCTCTAAAGTACTGGGAAGATAGGTCACAAGAAAGTAACCAGAATTAAGGCACTCTGGCCAGCGTGCCTCCTTAGGAACGCCTGCTGGGAGAGGCAACTTTGACTTCAAGACCTACGGAGGATAATGCGGTGGACGAATCCACTGAGCAGAAGCTATTTTCTTACGGGTGTTTCTGAGGGGTGGGAAGGCTATGTCTACGGACAGGCAGAGGACGATCGGTGGTTTGGCGGATGATCCGATTTTGTGTCTGGCTCATCTCTGATTCTCAGTGTAAGGTTCAGCGTTTCAATCATCATAAAGAGAACAGACTTTGCCCTCTACGGCTTCGCGGGCTTCAGAAGGTCCCCTCCTGCCTCTTCCCTTTTCCTCTTTATGCTTCGGTTTTGCCTCTTCATCTGGATTAGTGATCTTCAGTTTAACTGTCTCTGTAGTAAACCACCTCAAATTCCATTTGAAAGCGTGGCAAATGTACACAGTCAGCCATATACTAGACGGCCTGGGACCCTATTGAAAAATAGGATGAGGCCGGGCGGTGGTGGCGTACGCCTTTAATCCCAGCACTCGGGAAGCAGAGGCAGGCGGATCTCTGTGAGTTCGAGG
>LOEQ01001088.1:38303-56850 GCA_001685075.1 Bramus lutescens | reverse complement strand
GTGTGTGTGTGTGTGTGGGTTTGGCTCGAATGCTGATGCTATTTCTCCCCAGACTTTCTCCGTTTTCCAGTCAACTAGGGAATATCTGGCAGTCAGACGACAGGGAAGTAGCGCTCGTCGCAACCAAAGATGTATGTGTCGTGGGGAAAGGCATGGTTCTAGGACATCAAAGAAAAGTCCAGCCCAGATCCAACAATGACTTCTCAACTTTCACTGTAACTCACCTAGAAACACCACCTCTTCAACCTTCTGCAGCTCTATCACAAGCCCAGGAGTGAGAATGTGGGGGGGGGAATCTCCAAATTAAGTTACTATGTAATAGTTCTAGTGCTATTTCATTATATGAGACATGTATTGGCATATTTTCCTTTTAGACCTCTTGGAAATGGTGTGGAATGAGCCATATTGTGGCCATAATGACTGCTTGTCTGGGCTATTGCTTGTTTATCCATAACATCTTGCCATCTCAATCCCGTGCTGGAGTCGTTAAAGGGAACCAGAGAAATACGAAGTAGAACCAGCATTTGAACTAAGTGGGAGGGCCCCCAGATGTGCCAGAGGTTAGGGGCCCCACGGGAGGAAGAAGAAAGCATCTGCCAGCGTGTGAGGGCTGTTGACGTGTTCTGAATCCTTGGATATGTACTGTACAAAGGTGGGGCTGGGGAGAAGAGACGAGCTGTGGGAGACAAGGCTGGGAAGCACTTAACCCTATGAGGTTGCTCCAAAAGGTTAGACCTCCGTTCTCATTTGAATGTTGCCCAGGAGTGGAGATGGGTTCCTATGTGGTAACAGAAGGGACATGGTACTTCTACTCCTCCTTCATGAGTGGGTGCTGAGTCTGAGGGCAAGGAAGATCGAGATTAGAGCATCATCCTCAAACAACTGAGGCCAGGCTGGCAAGGAAGCAAGATGCCAGTATCTACACACACCGGAGTTCAGCGTAAAGGAATGGAAGTTTATAAATGTTTTGCCTGTATGCAGTACCTGCGGTGGCCAGAAGATGGCTTTGTATCCCATGGATCTGCAGTTATAGAGGGTTGGGAGCTGCCATGTGGGTACTGGGAACGGAACCCAGGTCCTCTGGAAGAGCAGCTGGTGATTTTAACCACTCAGCCATCTCTCCATCCCAAAATTCCCCTTTGGAAATATTCCTCTCTCCCTTCTCTCTCGTGTCCCGTGTCCCCTTAATTATTCTCCAGTTGGATTTGTTGCTCTCACTTTTCATTATTTTTTCCTTGGCTTTTTTTTTTTTTGAGACAGAATTTTTGCTATGTATCCCAAATTGGCCCAAACCATTAATCCTCCTGCCTCAGCCTTTGGAGTGCTTGCATGGCAGGCATTGCTGAGTTGCTGGCTTTCTTGGTGCACTTTCTAAACACTTGCTAGGGTTTTTCCTTGTTCCAGTTGATTGACAAATGCTGGATGCCTTAGATATTTGTGCAAGGTCCAGTTACTCTTTACCTACATTCTTATCCTGGGTGATCTTCTCTGTGGTAGGCTACGTTATTGGCCCTGGTTTCATCGTCTCTCCCACTTCTAGTCAGGTTTGTCACTGGCTAAGCATACTTCTCCTGCCCTGGACTTGGGACTTGGGACCGAGCATGTATAATAACTTGCTTTAGGTAATGATATATTGGCAGAGTTAAAGATGCATCATGAGCTTAGATCGGACCTCCCATACTTCCTCCTGTTCCCTTGGTACGGTGCCATAGCCATGGCCTAGCTGGCCTGTGGGAAACCAGAAGGATAAGAGATGGGCTTATAAGGATAGAGAGGTGCTTGTCTGACCCACAGACCTGCAGGCAGTGACAGAGATGTCCAGCTAGAATGTCAGCATCAGACACAGGCATACACAGATTCGTGTTAGCATATGCCACTGCGTGTTGGGAATGGCTGTGCGGCAACAGCAAGCCAACACACCATCTGTCTGTGTGGGACTTCCAAACGCAGGGCTTGAGCTTTGGCCTGGCTTTGTCTGTGCTTCAGACTTGTATGTTCGGCTTTGTACTTGGCAGCGCCATTCCATGCCTAAGAAGTGCTTCAAGCCAACGCATAAACAATAGTAATAAATAATTTTTAAAAATCAAGACATCACTATTTTTATACCTATATCTGCCTTCTCCCATCTAAGTAAACGATATGATCATCCTTCTGCTTCTTCAAACGCAAACTATTAGGAGGCATTCCTGATTCTCTTATTTGCCTCCTTTTGTATTTAGTCTGCTACCGAGCCCCGTGTAGTTTCCTGGGAACTGTTTAGAACACAGCCACATTCCTCTGCCTTCCTTCCCTGTATACCATCTCTTACTTGGAAGACTTCAATACCCCTTTGTTAATCTTTCCTGCCTCTGCTTCCGTCCCGCTTTCGGCCTCTTCCCCACATATCAGCAGAGGAATCTTTTGAAAGAGTAAATTGGGTCATGCCTGCCTCTTCCCCTCTTGCCATGCTCCTCACCATTACCTAGAATAAATTCCAGACTCCTCCAAGGCCCCTGTGTTCTAACCCTGCTGGCGTCACGGGTCTTGTTGCACGTACCTCAGATCCTAGATTGAGGAGGCCTTCCCCTTGCCATCCCCTTTTATAAGAGTATTTGCTCCTAGCTATTCATATGGCTGCTGCTTTCTCACTGTATAATTAGCAGCTTTAAGACTATCTTTGTTTCAGAAGGATGTCCACTTCCATCATCACATTTATTGTTGCTATGGTGCTGGAATCCTCCTGTGCAAAGGCCTGGTTATCTCAGCTTCTTGGACTGCTGTTGGCTGACAATTTTCAGCTCTCAGCCTCTCTAGAAGCTGTTTTGCTACAAGAAAGTTGCTTACCCGAGCCTATACCCCTGCCTGGGAGACCTATACTTAGTGGCACAGATGGAGGCCCGCCCACCTCAGTAGAAGGCTTGTACCTGGGAAGAGGGTATTTCTCGTGAAGTCGGAGACTGCTGTTGGGTGTGATTTACAGCTCTCCCCCCCCCGTTTTTAAAATTACATTTTTATTGATCGATTGCATAGGGTTAGGCACACACCATGGCCTGAGAGTAGAGGTCAGAGGGCACCTTGCCAGGGTCAGCTCTCTCCTTCCACCACGGGGATTCCAGGAACCAAACTCAAGTAGCTGGGTTAGCAGCACTCGTCTCTGCTGAACTATCTCACTGGCCTGTCAGCAACTTTTTTTCTCTTCTGAGAGTAAAGGAAACTCATTACTTCTGAGCCTTCACAATACAAAGACATGGACTTAGGCACGGGGATCGCTCGGTGGGTAAAGGTGCTCGCGGCCAAGACTAATGACCTGAGTGTGATTCCAGAACCCAAATGATGGAAGGAAGAGATTCAGTTCCTGCAAGTTGCCATCTGACTCAAACAGACACGATGGCATGTGCATGCCCACCCACATATACACTCACGCACACACATACACTCCCCAAAATAAATATTAAAGAGAGAGAGAGAGAGAGAGAGAGAGAGAAAAGAATGCCGCTTTTGTTAGTAATGATGACTCACTGTAGGAAGAAATATCCGGTTCATTATCCCGTGTCTTGGTCCCTGACTCATTCCAGGAAATGATCCTGAGGACCAGAAGGAATGAAAAGGTTCAAAAGGAACTGGAGTTGGCTGTCCCCGTAGTCTGAGAATGTGCGCGATAAGGGGGGATGCTTTGTATAGAGATGAAGAGCAAAGGCGGTGTGTGTGTGGGGGGGTCAGACCCAGCCTGTGCGTCTGCTTTGTTTATCTACCACACAGCGGCTTAGATGCTTAACGGAGCTTCCTTCGTGCTTCAAACAGGGGCGACCGTTGCATCTGTGTCCCCAGTGTGCAGAGGATTGTTGTGATGATGATTCATAGGAAACCGTTTTCCAAGGAGATAGCATTTGATTTTGGGAGAGTCTGGGCCTCCGAGTTTTCTTGGGCATCATCAAACCACAACACGGAGTTCTCGCCCCTCAGCCTGGTGGAATTCAAACGCTGAGAAGTTGGGCACAGACCAGGCGCCAGTCACTTAGCCACTGGGGCTTTTCCTGCGGTATTTGTAGCTCCTTAGCAGCGCCCCTGCCGGCGGAAAATGCCATTGCTCATCTGCGTATGCTCCCAGTTGGTTCCCTGTTAGCGAGTGTTGGCCTCGTGCTCATCTGTCTGCCTCTTCCCCCTCTTTATTCCTTACTGGAGCAAGGACACACAGATTCTGCACAGAAGGCAATAGATGCTGAGCCTGTGCACAGCGAGGAATGATATCTCTCTGTAGAGCGTAATTTTTACTTCTGCTGTCTTACTGAGGCAAGCGTCTTTGACATGTAAACAATAGCCTGCATTTCTATAATTTGGAGGTGCTTAGGGCTTTCTCTTCCTCCTCTTTTTCCTTTGCTATAAGCAAGAAAAATGGAGCAACTTCTTTTGTTTTTATTTTATTTTTTTATTCTCCCCCTTCCTTTAGAGGAGGAAATAGGAAAAGAAGAACCAGGAGGTTAAAAAAAAAAAGAGGTTAGTTGTCTTACGTAGAATCAAAAGTGAGTTTGAGATTTTTGAGGGAAAAATTTAAAAAAAGGTGG
This sequence comes from Bramus lutescens, assembly GCA_001685075.1. Taxonomy (NCBI): domain Eukaryota; kingdom Metazoa; phylum Chordata; class Mammalia; order Rodentia; family Cricetidae; genus Bramus; species Bramus lutescens. Next base: position 52,309 of record LOEQ01001088.1, on the reverse strand, counting down.
TTTCAAAAAATACATTTGGACCTAGAAAAAGGTGGGAGAATATTGGGCTTCCTGAACCCTGACTGGAGTGAAGATGTCCCTGTGCCACAGCCACAGGAAGTCACGGATGTAGTTTTGAAGCCCGACTGATGAAATATTCTGTGAAAACTGTCCAGGTCACAAGTGTTGACTCAGACTCTGAAATAGGGAATGCACACTGCTAGCCTCTGTTTTTGCCCAAAGCCTGAGGATAATTCACTTAATCCCAGGTTGACCTCCCTATAGAATCAGCTTGCAGGGCACAATACATAAGGCAGGGGGAGGGTGGTGGAGTTAATTACTGAGCTTTGGTCTATTCAATGCATGAAGCACATACTGGAGTTTTGACGTGAGTTGAGGGACTTGAATTCTTTCTCAGCCGGAATGTGCTGGAACTTCCCAATTGACCTGAAAGAATGCCTAGAATTTCTTTTCTATTATGGTCACTGTTACTTCTCACAGAGGCAAGTGAATCCTCCCGCACTACCATGATTGGATGACAAGAGCTCCTATCTGTCTCATAGGAAGCAAAGCCGGCCAGTGTTTCCTAGTAGAGACTAGGGAGGGAAGCCTTGGCTTCTTCTCACAGGGGCTTCAGGCAGAGCTGTTGTAAATAATTAAAGCCAACAGGAGTACTCATGAGGATCTCCAGAGCCGGACCTTATCAGTGGCGGGAGGAGGAATTCTGTTGCCTCCTCCTAGGCATTAGGCAGAACTCAACAACTTCTGTTCTGTGGTCATTTCCCAGCTAAAGTCGCTTTCCATCCTGGAAATCCATTAGCCATTTAGGGGCTGTAGTTAGTACAGTCATGATGACTGGGCATCCTGCATTGAACTTGCACTTTGATGATGGAAATTCATTTTGTTTTATGAGACAGGGTCGTATTCTATAGACCAGGCTGTTCTGGAGCTCACTATGTAGGACAGGCTGGTGCTGACCTAACAGAGAACTCCCTGCCTCTTTCTGCCTCCTGAATGTTAGGATTAAAGGCATGCGCACCACCTTGCCTGGCTGGAAATTTCTTTTAAATCATTGCAGATACCAAGTGCCGGATAAATACACTGACAATTCAAGAAATAATAACGTAGTATGGCTAGCTTCTAAAGGCTTCTCCACCCCTGGTGTCTGAGCTCCATCAGAGCAGGGCTTTTCCATGGTGATAGGGAACACGTGTTAAGTTAATGCAAATTTGCAGCCCAACAAATCAGACTGAGAAGGGATCTTGAAGCTTTAAGCCAGCGTTGTGTGGTTGAAGGATCTTACGATTTGACCGTCTCTGATTTTGAAAAATCAGTTTGTCAGGTAATTATCATGTGGCCTTGGGCAAGTTACTTTACTTCCCTTAATTCCACATCTTTGAAATAATCCCTACGGCAAGGGTTGTTCTGGGAAGAATAAATTTATGTTATTATAATAATGGTGTCTGGAACTCTGAGAATATCAAATTTTCGGCTATTCCCATCTTTATCCCCAATACTGATGCTATGGGGTTTATATAATTGACTTATTAAGGGTTAGGAAAGGGAAAATATGGGGACATGGAAGGATAGTATGGAGGGCAAGCATGAGCAAAGTACAGTGATATATGTGTATAGAATGTCACAGTAAAACCCATTGTTCTATCAGCTAACTAAATTAATGAAAAAAGAACAAATATATATGTGTATATTATATAGATAATTATATATAATTATTATACATATATTTATAGAATTATATATAATGAATATATAAAGAACATATATGTATATTATATATAATCATATATACTTAATTGTATATATGATTATATATAATAAATATATATTTGTTCTTTCTTTTTTCATTAATTATTTTAGTTGCATCGAAATAGATTCTAAGCTATTCTTGAAGTTGTAGGACACTTAATGCTTTATTCTTACATGTGCTATTTTAATTTCTGTTTGAGAAAGAAAATTAAATTTGAAAAAGATACTGAACTTTGAAAAGCCAGCTATGGACAATGAAGCTTTGAGAGCCGCTTCTCAAATAGAATAACAGGGTAATACAATTTCAATAGGGTAAGACTTGGGCTAAGTGAAAAGTTGGGGGAGGAACAAGGCTTTCTTAATGGACTGGACTTCCCTGAGACATTCCGTAAAACCTGTAACATCTGGAGGGGTGCAAATTAGGGGGTCCTTCACCCGTGCTGCTTAAGAATGTAGCTGCTACATTTTTACTTAAATGGTTTAGCCTGATATTTCCCAAAGACAGAGAACATGCTGAGGGAAACATCCATGTCCGTGTTCTCAGCTTTTAGCAAGAGCTCCATAGGTCATGGAAGGGTCACTGCCAGGCAAATGTCTCTGGACAAATTGTTGAGGGCCCGACATGACTCTTCTCTGGGGAGGGGCTCGGCTTGTCATGATGAGACTCCTCTTACTTTTCCTTGATTTCTCTCTTCGCGTCTAGCACAGAGTTGGCTAGCTTTACTGCTCACCTCGAGAAGGACAGCTGCAGGTGCAGAGTCTCTGTTCTGATTGTCTGTCTTGGGCCCGTGTCTTGGAGACGGTCCCCAGGCTGCCTTTTCCCAGCGTCTCTTCCCGTTCATCTTTCCCCTCGCTTGAGCCTAGTGTGGGGTGCAGCTGAGTTGTGTGAGTGACTGGCGCTGCCTGAAGGGAAATTAGGAAACCGTCCAGGCAACCTGATTTAGGAGGCGTTGAAAGACACATCTGACCAAAAATATCTCCTGCACTGGCCTGCCCCCAGTACCCAAGATCCCTGATTAGAAGTGCCCATTAAAAACTTTTCCGTAGGGGAGCAGAGAAAAACACACAGCTCAATAAAAACAATAGAAAAAATTTAAAAAGAATATATATTAACTCCCCAGCTATGATAAAATGCATTGTTTGTAGAGAATTGTTATTAAATTAAAACAACAACAACAACAACAACAAAAAACGCTTTTCTGTAGACTTATGCTGTTTCCTTGGGCCCATAAGTCATTTTCTGAGGGAGAATTCGGAAAGCAGGAAAACGGCAAAGTGGTTCAGGGGAATGATTTGCTTTATCTTTGTCTGTCAACCTCATGTTCAAGAATAGCATACTCGACAGGTCACTGATAAACTAGTTCAGGACCAGAGGAAAAGCTTAGAACTTTTGCCGGCACCCAATAGGACCCTGAGCAATACAAACCGCCAGGCCACAGTAGACTGCCGACATGAACTGAGGAGTTACGATGTCAAAGACAGGTATGCAGGTTCATTTATGTTCACTACAGGTTAAAAAGTAGGGCCACATGAAGTGTGTACTTGGAGCGATAGCCTTTGAATTTTCCTTTCTCTCCATTTTGATTCTTAGCAACCCAGTCCACAGTGCCACCGCAAGGCTACTGACTCTGTTACTCATAAAGTGACAGCTGTGACAAGAGCCAGCTAGGTTTCTAGTCAGAGGAAGATATAGTTGCAGAGACAAACGGAGTGAATCATTCTATGACTCTGCAAATTCTATTCCAGAGACGCGGCTGATGGTGGTGCTTCTCAGTCTTGTCAGGATGTCACCCATACCCGAGTCATTGTTGATAATGATACTGATTAAAATTTTCCTCCCTGGTTGGGCGTGGCGGTGCAGGCCTTCCGACCTAGCTCTGGAGGGGTGAAGCAGGAAGATGGGAACTCAAGGCCGCCCTCAGTCACGTAATCAAACAGCAGCAACAACATTAATAAATAAATAGAGTGTCCATTCCTATTCTGTACCCAGACCTTTGTAAAGACCCCAGAGGGCTGACTTGACTCAGGGACACTGTATTAAAAAGTTACGTCTGCTTTACACAAACTGCTAGCAGAGCCTTAGAGGCAAAGCGTGTAAATTCTGAAGGCACCTATATCAGGGGTCAAAGTCTAGCCTTGCCAGTTATCCATTCTGCCATTTGGACAATTAATTATTGGACCTCTCTGACCCTTGGTTTCAGCCTAAAAATATTATTGACCTTACACAGCTATTATTATATGTGGCCAGAGGAGCCAATCCGTGTAAAGTTTAGCATAGCATCTGGTATATGGTGATTTAAAAGGAGATAACTACTGTGATGATTTCCATGTAAACAGGCTTTTAGGCAATGGGTGCTGACTATAATTATTTTGATGACTGGGTACTCTGTGAATGGTAAATTTAGAATCCCATCTCGACGTAGAGTAAAATCAAACTGGCTTTCTTGTTTTCCTTTTTAAAGATTTATTTTGTGAGTACTAGTGTATGCCTACACGCATGCCTGGTGCCTTAGGAGACCAGAAGAGGGGCCAGATCCCCTGAAACTGGAATTACCAGTGATTGTGAGGCAACACGTGGGTTCTGAAAACTAAACTTGGCTCCTCTGAAAGAGCAGTAACCCCTGAACCATCTCTGCAACCCAGTCCTGATCATTTTTATTATCCCTTTCTAATGTTTCTTTAGTGTCTTATCTCCTCTAAGTGTGGTAGTTCCTCAAACACAACTAACAGGTATTAGGTAGAAATGGTGATAAATATTCAAAAAGCAAAAATTAGGGTGTGTAACCATGCGTGACCAACTTCTTTAAGTAGTTGGCTGAATGTACTATACGTTAAAATGCTTGGCTCCCACTTACTGGAGCAAGTCATCTCACTCTCTCTCCAATTGCTGTTTTCCCTTCTCCTTCCCCCTTTGTGTCCTGCCTCTCCCTACCTGTCCTCGGCTGGGAGAGTGCCAGCATTCTGGATTTCTCCCTGTTTCCTTGTCTCACTCTGGTGGCAAGCAGAATTTGCCTACACAGCGCAAGTCACAGCTGAGAGAATTGATTTGAAATGCCATCGGGTTTCCCAGCAGCTTGGTCAGGGGCATTACTGATGAATGCAGAAGCTGCTTTTCTGTCCAGATGGACCTCACAAAGCCCAGCCAAGGGGAGAGACGGGCTCTTACCATTTTGTCTTAATGGAGATGGCCACAGGCAGCGTTGTAACAAAGACAGTAGAGAAGCATGTAACCACAGAGTATAATAGAATACATTGGCGTCTGAACAAGGGAGACATGGAGCTTCAATGCTCCTCTCTCAACCAGGATCCAAGAGGAACGACGGACAGGAAGATGTCACAGTTGGCGTCAGTTCCCATGGATGCCTTTCTGATAGCCAAATCCTTGTAGTAATGCTTGAGGCATGAACTTTGTGAATTAGAATGCATAGGCTCAAATCCAGGCTTCCTGCTTATGAGCAGAGTGCCCTTGAACAGTTCAGTTTCTCTGTGCCTCTGTTTCCTCATCTGGGAAATGGACACAGTGATATGACACACAGCAGGAGTGTTTCTGAGGAAACATGAGAGTAATGCCCGAGAAGCACTTAGAATTCTTTATATAAAATGTAATTATTTTGGTATTGTGTGTGTGGGCAGATGGGTATGTGTTCCGTGGCACACATGGGGAGGTCAGAGGACAACTCTGTGGAATCAGTTCTCTCTTTCCACCTTTGCGTGGATTCTGAGGATCAAACTCAGTTGCCAGACTTACATCGCCAGGTGGCGGTGCCTTTGCCTTCCCTCACTTGTAGATTCTTAATTGTGATTTGTTATTATGTTTACTTTTTCATTCACCAATTCTTTGTTGTTGTGTCGTTGTTTGCTTTGGTGTTTTAGGGACGGGATCTCTCTTTGTAGCCCCCCTGGCTTCAAATTCAGAGATCCTCCTGCCTCTGCCTTGCAAATGCTGGGATTAAAGGTGTGGGCCACCACACTGGGCATGGGTCGCCAAGTTCTCTTTACTACTCCTGGTTGGTTGCACCCAGGAGTTCTGAGCAGATCCTTATACTGGGGCTGTGGTTACTTGTTAGAAGGTGCTTTTCTTTCCAGCAAGCAAGATCCCTGGTCTGGCTTCTAATTCTTCCTGTTCAGATGAACACACTATGACTTATCAAACCCAGGCCCACTGAGGCAGTCTAAGCAAGTGTTTTACTGTGGAGGGGTGTCCCTACCCCTCACTAGAATGAACAGTCTCACATTTTAGAAATAAGGGTTTGATCCAGTGCAAATTCTTTTTTCTCTGCATTTTTAGTTATTCAGCATGTATGAATGCTAGAGGCCTAAGCATTTATAATTTAAGAAGATTATAGGTTTCAAGCATATTCATCAATGTTTAGTACGGAATCATTTACACATCTATGCTGCAGCACAAGGACCGGAGGGAGCATCATGCTTGAGAAAGTCCATCCAGACCCATTCTTCTCCAGAACGGCTGGGAACAAGCCGTCAGTCATGCGAGGCACACTCCTCTGCCTCTGTTCCATTCTTATCATACCAATCTCCCTTGCAAAATTGAAGCTGTTCATAAATATTTTCCTCCCAAACTGTGGGAAATAAGTTGTGAGTAACGCGGACTCTTTGCTAAGGTTACATTAGGGGATGGCTTATCGTCTAAACAATGAGCACAAAAGCGGTTCAGTCCTGGGGCCTCTGATGAGAGGCCAACAGGGTGTTCACCCTTGTTCTCAGGCATTCCAGGGGAGTGGCAGACAGACAGCCACTGCAAGACATTTTCAAGGGCTTTTTGCCCCCTACCCTTCAGAGGGCCGTCTCTGATCATTTAGAAAAGGATTTGTTTAGCAAGGACTTAAAGTGTCCCAGGGAACTGTACCCGTACCAGGACTGCTGTGTGCTTAATACGGCCAGATGCGCGTGGCTGCTTGACTCGTGGTCACATCCCCACAGATCTGACCGCGTTACATGGACACTATTAAAAGATTATCCTGTTATTGAGACTTTCCATTGCATCAGATACTAAACATAAGTAACATTCCTCTACAAGGACAATGATGTAAGAGGGGCACAGGCTGTGTTGACCTCGGGCACATCAGGGTAGGTATGTGCAGATTGCTCAACGAGCGGCTGACTAATTAAGCCCCAGTGGTACAGGGAAGAAAGCTCCAGGGGCAGAGACATTCCCCCTGGAGCTCCTGAGGGATGTGTTTCGGTTCAAATGCTGCCATACATGGAAGTTCGATTTGACTCTGTTGACTCAGTGGTTGACCCAGGTGGTTATTTTGTAAAACTCTCAGAATACAGAGAATTCTCACACCTACAGAGAGCAGCTCTGGCAGGGATGGGGTGGTGGGGTGGTATTTTGCCTGGAGATCAGAGTGCAGAGCTAGCCACTAACTACAGAGGCCAGGCAGTGGTCACACACACCTTCAATCCCAGCACGTGCCTTTTTGATCCCAGTCCTTGGGAGACACATGCCTTTAATCCCACAACTAGGGAGGAGGAAACAGGAAGTGATATGGCTGGGCAGAGAGAGGACTATAAAGTGAGTGGAGACAGGAGCTGGTCCCTTTCCGGCTGAGGAGGTGGCAAAATAAGAAGAGGCTGTGGCTCGCGCCTTAGTCTCTGATTTTTCAGCATTTACTCCTATATCTGACTCTGGGTTTTTATTATTAAGACCAATTAGAATTCATACCACAGAGTGGAATGTAGTGTTAAGAAAAAATCCTAAGAAGGGCAGCTCCGCCGGCACAAAGAAGTCCAATTAGGTCAGATCAAAACCAAATTAAAATGCCCATCGTTTCATTAAGTACAGAGCTCTCGGGTGGCCAATTGCATGGCGAGGAGACAGAAAAGCAGGGAGCCCATGTAAACCTGTTTCTTCTCTGGGAGCCCACTTAAATACCCTGTGGGAGTGGTCCTGACCCCTCCGTGGCATGCTGGGATTTGGAGTCCAGACCAAAGCAACTCCCAGGCCAGGGGGGCTGGGATGGATGCCAGGGGCTGGGGCTACGCTCCAGACGTAACATGTAGTAGGGAGCAGAATAAGAGTTCTCCCCTTTTTCTTTCTCTAAGACCCACCTCACCCCAACTTCCACTGCTCTCCACTTTGGAAACCAAAGGGTGCCCCCTGGATGTCGAAAGCAACAGCGGAAAGATGGCAAATGATTTCAGAATCGAGATATTAAGAAATTATTATAATATGGATTTCTTTTTAATGTTGCAAGAAATGTGCTTTAAAGAGCAGCTAGAAGGAGGAAAGTTCCAGTCTCAGAGGACCTGCGCTAATCAGCTTTCTGTTGTGGCAAAACCCTGAGGTGAACGTCTTAGATGAAGAAGGACCCATTTTGGCCCACGGTAATGGAAGTTTCAAGCCATGGTCACTTGGCCATGTTGCTCTTGGGCCTGTGCTGAGGCAGAGCATCATGGTGGGGGATGTAGAAGAGCAAAGCACCTCCCCTCAAGGGAGCCAGAAGGCAAAGAGGTCCAGGAAGGAAAGGACTGAATCTCCAAGGGTACCTCCCTTCCTGTCACCAGGCGCTACTTCCTAAAAGTTCCACCAGGGGTGATGACCAAGTCTTTACCAAGGCCAGGGGACACGCTAAGGGGTCAGAATTGGAAAACAATTAGGCAAATTATATAAAATTAATCTTTTGGTTATGATTTTACCTGATCATATTTTAAAACTACCACCAACTGAATTTTAATTGTCGGGAAAAATAACTGTAGAAAGAGCACAGTGAGAGCCAGTCAAGTAAGAGAGGGACCTGTTTTCCCTGTAAGTACAGACATTGCTATGATCTTTGAAGGTTGAAGATACCATGAAATCCAGTAAGTGTGTCTTTAGTTTTGGGGATGATTGTGTATTGTGCTGAAGTTTTCCCATCCTTAATGCTTTCCATTTCAAGCTCTCTCTCTACACAGTGTAACCAAATATCTCAGAACATTAGTGTGTGCTAGTGTGTGCTGGTCAGAGGACAAATTTCGGGGTGCTGGTTCTCTTTCCACCTTGTTGAGGCACTCTCCCTTCTTTCTTTCCCCCCTCCCTCCTTCTTTCCTTCCTCCTCCTCCTCCTCCTCCTCCTTCTTCTTCTTCTTCTTCCTCTTCTCCTCCTCCTCCTCTTCTTTCTCTTCTTCTTCCTCCTCCTCTTCTTCTTTTTCTTTTGACACAGGGTTTCTTCTGTGTAGTCCTGACTGTTGTGGAACTCACTCTGTAGACCAGGAGGGCCTCAAACTCAGAGATCTGCCTGCCTCTACCTCCTGAATGCTAGGATTAACTTTTTTTAAAACATGAATTTATTTGCTATGTGTATGGTGTGTTGGCATGTGTGTATATGTAGAAGTTGGAGGACAACCTGACGGAGTCAGTCCATTTCTTAATTATTGTGTGAGTTCTGGGGCTCGAATGCAGGTCATAAGGTTTGCATGGCAAATGCTTTTAATTTGCCCACTAAGTCATTCCCTCATAATTTATTTTCTAAATTTAAGGAACTGGATTTAAGTCCCCTTATTGAGAGAAGTTAATCTTTAGCATTATTGAAGAATTGGCTAGGAGACAAAAGTCAGGAGGTCATATTCCTTTATTACATACATGAAATATAAAAACAAATTCACAAAGCAATATATATATATATTTTTGTGAGTCCACAGGACCTCAGAGAAAAATATGCTCCGGATATGAACCTAAAGTTTCGGCACTGTGGCTCCTGGCTTGTAAATTCAAGTACAGTAGAAACTGTATGCAGCGTGGCTATGCCTGGATAAAGAAAATGAAGGATAATGAAAAACAGTAATTGGGTGAACTATCACATATATTGTGTTATGAAACGGGTAAATGTCATGACCATGTACTGTTAATAAAAGAAGGGAGAAAACTGGTCCAATGTTCATGTTTAAATACTAAACACACACACACACACACAAAAAACAGAACAAATTCTGTGTTTACAATCATTTTCGAAGTGTGTCCAAGTGCATCACAAATAAATGAGCTTTTTTGACAGGTAAAGTCTACTTCCCCTTTATGCAAACATATTTCTACATTTGTGGCTTCTTTCTCTTCTTTTAAAGTCTGTCTCTCTTTCTCCTTCTTCTTTTTTTTTTTTTTTAAGTTTCAGTGTGACAAGTATCTTGCAATCTAACCTCTCACCCCGAACCGAGACTTCACAGAATCTTCTCATTTTAGGCTGCGTCTTTGTGGTGTTTCTCCCAATGTCTAGAGCTAAATGGCATCGTTTCCTTTATCCACGGCTCCTGGGTCTTTATCCACCCACGGTGGCAGTGCTTCTGTCTCGGCAGGTCTTCACACAGCCCTTCTCTTGTCTTCCCGTCAGGAGCCGGCTCCAAATGTCCACAACACCAGCGGTAGGTTAAAGTGCTTTACACAAGAAAATACTATATACATACACGGAGAATTCCTTTCACATCCCACCCACCGAAGTCCACACACAGCACACAGCAAGGCTCTTTTTAAGAAACACTTTTCCTGACGGTCGAGTTGGGGGTGGGGCCCTAAAAATCTCATTAATTCCTTAAATAGCATCAAATACAATGGACACGACATATCTCAAGCTGGGAGCTTGATAGATCAGATAGAACAGATAGATCGGACAAGGCCTATGCGTTGGAACCTTTTTCTACATTTTGGCACTTCAAAAATATTCCAGTTTCATTTCAAGGTCTCTTTCCCATTACACGCGTGTCTCAGTGTGCCTCGCGTGTCCAGTGCTATTTGCATTCTTTCTTTAAGATATGCATGACCCTTCTCCCAAGAGCTGGTTTCCAGCGCTGGACAAAGCTTTTCATATTCACAACCAGTTTGCCTGTTCTTACGTCTTCATGTCCAGCCACAAGGTACTCCAGACCTGAAAGCACAGAGGAGATGCACGCATGACATTCTGTTAAAGGAGGGGATGTGACTTCCAGAGTTTCAGACATCCCTGGTTCAGACTTTTATATAGGCAGGGACCGAAGTTAGGGGACTTGTTCAGTTCCCCCTGTTAAGTAAGAGTCTCGGGACTCAAACTCAGGACTGTCTGGTTCTAGACCTGTGTATTGTCCCACTGGGAGTGGAAAAGAAGTGAGGGACTGATGGGCACTTAATGCATTACTGTTCCCTGGAGATCACTCCAATTAAGAAGGATTTACACCGGGCAGTGGTGGCGAACTCCTTCCATCCCAGCATAGCGCTCTGTGAGGTCAAGGCCAGCCTGGCCTACAGAGCGAGTTCCAGGACAACCCGGGGCTACACAGAGAAACCCTTGTCTTGTAAAACAAAAAACAAAACCAAAACAAAATGAAACAAAAAGAAGGACTTTACAAAACTAAAGCAACGTGAGAAAAACATTAGAACTGTGAATGACAGAAAATGACAAGTATTCTCTCTATACAGCTATATAAAATGACATGTATTCTCTCTATACAGCTATATAAAATGACATGTATTCTCTCTATACAGCTATATAAAATGACAAGTGTTCTCTCTATACAGCTGTATAAAATGACATAAAATGACATGTATCTTTCTATATAGTTATAGTTGAGGACTGAATATATCTTTGTATTTGAAGAATAAATATATCCTAGTTATTTGTTTATGAACAAAATAAAGCAAAAAATAAAAAATCTGATGAAACTTGACCACAGTTAATTCTGCCTTTGTAATTAAAAAAAAATTTCAGGCTTTGAATAAAGTATTTTGGCTAACAAAGGGACAGAAAGATGGAGTATCCCCTTATGTACTAGTTAAGGAAATGATAATATTCCTCATTACATATTTGTAATGGTGTCAATTTTGATATTTTGAAACAATTTTATAAAATGTAGGGCATATAACTTTCTAAGACAAAGAGTTATATAGTTATAACAGCTAGCTAAAATTATAAAGTATATAACTCTTTGTCTTAGAAAGTTATTTTAACTAGATGTTAAAATTCAAACATACGTTGGCTTAAATCTATGAGTCATACAGAGTGATGCATGCCTGTAATCCTAGTTATAATGTCTGCTTGCAAAACTAAGGCAAGGGAACTCCAAGTTTTAGGTCACCTAGGCAACTTAGCAAGACCTTGTCTCAAAATAACAAGGACTTAGGACTTAGCTCAGATGTAGAAGGCTTGTCTGGCAATGCACAAGGACCAAGGTTAAATCCCTAGTAAAACAAACATACAAGCTAGTATGTAGTTTGTTTTATGTATGTATATGTGTGTGTGTATATATATACACACATATATATACACACATATCTTATTGTCTACTATTGAAATAATAAAGTTCTCTTTTTACAAATACAATAAACATTTTAAAACTTTTCTATGTGTATGCGTATGTCTTGTTATTAACCAATGTTTAAGTAATAAAGTTCTCTTTTACAAAAACTTTGGGGTTGGTGAGATAACTCAGGGTTTAAGAGCAGTGACTGCTCTTACAGAGGACCCTAGTTCGATTCCTAGCACCCACATGGCAGCTCACATCCCTCTGTAACTCCAGTCCCAGGAAACCCAGCAGCCTCTTCTGGCCTCTGGGCACTGCATGAACAAGGTGCGCAGATATGCATGCAGGCAAGACACAAAGACACATAAAGATAAAGGCCTATAATAATAATAATAATAATAATAATAGCAACTTGTAGATCAAGACCAGTATTTTAAATTACTTTAAAGTCACAAATAGAACAAATAGTTCAGGAATTTACCATTTGAATTATTAATATAAAACTAATACAAATGATGCCGGATAAACGCCTAGTGTATGGAGTACCATCCACCATAGCACATGGTCTTCTTTTACATGCCTTAGTATCGCTTACATTTGTCTATCTTATGGTTTCATGTCTGCTTTGTTATATGTTTGTTATTTTTTGTCTATAACTAAAAGGAAGAGTACTTTGGTGCTAGCATTGGTATTTAAAGACACACGGCTGATGAAATGTAGAGTCACAGGGGACTGGGCTGGCGCGGACAGCCAATAGATGGCTCCTGTTCAAAGGCAGCGCAGGAGAGAAGTTGAGGCGTGAGGTTTTAGAGCTGCGGCTGCTTTTCTTCTTCTTTGTTTTTAATCAGCCTTCTTTAGTTTTCATCATTGAACTTGTAAAAATGGAAAAACAAAAGCAAAATGAAACAGTGTCTGGTTTTGCTTTGGCAGCTTCCAGATTTTTCTTCAAAGCAAGTAAACATGTTTTCAAGAATTCTTTGAATAATTGCGCTTATGTTTTCAATTGTGATGAGCTCAGAGGGTTCTTGGACTCTGGCAGAAACCTGAGCAGGAAATAGAGCTCACTTCCTGGAGGGTGGCTCAGACGGTCAGAGCTTTTGTTTTTAATGTCAATCTGCAAAACTGGACAGCCTTCTTTTTCCCTTTTGCCAAGATAATAGAAAATTGCTTATAAGAGCCCTGACGCACAGATCACTGGGAAACAGAACTTAAATGAATGACTCTTGTTTCCCATATTCAAAAATCCAAAATTCTTACTTATTCTTCGGAGTTACGCTTTGGAACTATTTACTTTTATAATAAAAAGGTTTTCCTTCTATCTTATTGAAATTTAAATGAGATTAAGTAAAATATTAGAGGGATGAAAGAGGTAAGAAATTAGTTAACCCAAGGAAACTATTTTTGTTTTAAATCACCAGTTAAGTGTTTAGATTAAGGGGATATTTTGTTTGTAGTTTTTCTGTTATCTGTTTCTTTTAATTTGTTAATTGAAAAAACGCAGAAGAGTTCTTTCTAGCGTAACTGTGCTTTCCTGGCTCAGAAGGGGAATAAATTAGATCCAGAATATAAAGGATGCTCCTGCCTCAGCCGCCTACAGCCCAGGCTATGGCTGCTCCAACAGAAAATCACAGAACACACGTACAGGGAAGCAGGCTTTTAGAATCGATCATCTCAGCATTATGTTACATTTGGTGCTAATGCTGGATGGGCATCGAGGATAGACTGACCAGACATATATATCCTATCCTGTCTTCCTGTCTTCAAATTTAGCGGGGTGGGGGGAGCAGAGAAATAGATGAGGACACAGAATGTGAGGTGCATGTTTATGTGTAGGATGCAGTTTTGGTATCGTTATCAGAGTGTTGACACAACCCGATGGAAGGTTGCTACAGGAGAATCTTCTGCCAGCTGATCCTCCATTCTGAAGGGACCATCGCCAAAGGTCTATCTTTATAGAAGCATGAAGGTCTTAAGAACTCATCAATGAGCCAGGTGATGATGGCCCACGCCTTTAATCCCAGCACTCGGGAGGCAGAGGCAGGCAGATCTCTGTGAGTT